>OY776126.1:34573048-35173048 GCA_963675135.1 Galeopsis tetrahit | reverse complement strand
ACCCTTAACCGTTGCTCGGCACCCAACACCGATCAAAACTCACGGTTGCAACCCTCTCATGGTAACCAATTTTGATTAAAACAACCGTGCACTCACGAGAAGCTTTCTTCTCCATAATCTCCATCCATGGAAGCCCATGCAAACTCCCCAAGTACCACACCCGTAGTTCTAGTAAAAACACCCCCTGCTTACAACAAAACTCTACTGTCATATTATTTCCGCCGCCCACTCTAATTAATCAAACCCCTCCCTTACCTATTGTCCCTACCCTACCCCACCCCCAACTTTTACAAATACACCCCTTCCCCAAAATATGTCAACTCCCGACGAGAACCCAACCCTTTTACTAAACTTGTTACCCACACTCCATGTCTTGCCATTGCCTCTGATGTTCAATGCATTTTGCAATTGACAACTATTTTATTCGAGATCTGATCAAGACTTATCAACTTCGAGTTTCACATGTTTCGTCTGCGGATCAACTTGTTGATGCTCTTACCAAGCCACTTCCTCATTCTCGCCTACAACCACTTATGATCAAGATTGGACTCTCCTACGGTGCTCCATCTTGAGGGGGCGTATTAGGAATATAATATTATAAAAATTTGTATCTTTTAATATTATGATTCATTCTTATCTCTTAGAATATTTAATGTAAATATTTATCCATATCTTATAAATATAGATACACTTTGTATCTATAAATACATCTCTTGTAAACACTTTACAATCATTCAATGAAATCATAATTTCCCTTCATTGTTTCTCTATAATACGTTTAATTGTTTTTGAAAAAATAGAGAAAATATTGAAGAGATGCAATAACAAGGATTGAATGACAAAGTGGGCAAGGATTGAATGACAAAGTGGGATAACTCAAGTGGTTAGAGCACCACTACATAGCTCAAGTGGTTAGAGCACCACTACCTAGGCCTTAGATCCTGGGTTCGAGTCATGGAGAGGGGAAAAAATGATGGGTATTTAACTTCCATAAAAAAAAAAAATAATAACAAGGATTGAATTCCATTTAAGGGTCATATAATTATTTTATGCACGTATATGTAGGTGGCAATTTGAAAGTAGTAATTATAGTATCAAAAGGCAGGGTAGCGGTAAACTTGTAGCAGCCAGGTTAAACTGTCACATCACAATGTCATTATCCAATTATCGAATAATTGATTCATGTAACATATCCAAATTATTTGGGATTAAAGGCTGGGGGAAGATGATTATAGTATCTAAATCAAACACAATCCATAATAGATTATCAATTTTCGGTCTATTTTATTGTTTTTAATAAATAAATTTGAGCGCAGGAAAAATGCAGCAAACTGTATTCACAAATCTCTGAACCATCTTCAATTCTTTATACAACAAAAAATATTACTATGAGATAGCATTACTGGAGCTGAGTTTGCTGCAGATTAGCAAGAAGGAGCAGAGGACCTGCAAAAGAATCTCTGTTGGTGTTGATTATGGCACGATTGAGCTTTATCTCGCAGCTCTTGAAACGCTTTCATTGTCTCCACGTCGAAACCCCCAGCAAACTGACAAACCGAACATCATAAAAACAAATCAACAACGGAAGAGATATGTGTGGTGTGAACTGATGAAATGAAACGAGATAATGCAACAAAAATTCAAACCCGGAGCACAAGAGTTGAGCTAAATTCATTCACGTGAACTAATGAAATGAAATACGAGAAAAACAACCAAAGATATTCAAATGGGTGCAAGAGCTGAGCCATAACCTAATACGAGACAATTAATGTAGTAAAAACCTATATTCACGTGGACTCGTGGAATAAAGTACGAGAGTATACGATAAAAACTGCATTTATTCACGTGAACTAGTGGAATGAAATACGAGACAGAACGACAAGATCACCTAAATTTATTCACGTAGACTGGTGGAATGAAATACTACAAAAACTACATTTATTTGGGAGAACCAGGCGAAATGAAACACAAGACAATACGACTAATCAACATTTAGTCATATGAACTAATGAAATAGGACAAAACCTACATTTATTCACGTGAATCGGTGGAATGAAATACGTACGAGACAATACAACAAAACACACCTAGACTGTTGCAATGAAAGAGTATACGATAAAACCTACATTTATTCATGTGAACCGATGGAACGAAATATGAGAAAATACGACAAAATTACCTAAATTATTCACGTGGACTGGTGGAATGAAATACAACAAAAACTACATTTATTCTTGAGAACTATAGAATGAAATATGAAACAATGCAGCAAAACCCAAATTTATTCACGTGAACTGGTGTAATGAAATACGACTCAACGCAGCAAAACCTAAATATATTCATGTGAACTGGTGAAATGAAATACGACATAGTGCAGCTTAGCCTAAATTTAT
This sequence comes from Galeopsis tetrahit, assembly GCA_963675135.1. Lineage (NCBI taxonomy): Eukaryota > Viridiplantae > Streptophyta > Magnoliopsida > Lamiales > Lamiaceae > Galeopsis > Galeopsis tetrahit. The sequence continues at coordinate 35,170,655 of OY776126.1, read as the reverse complement.
ACACGTGAACTGGTGAAATGAAATACGACATAGTGCAGCTTAGCCTAAATTTATTCACGTGAACTGGTGAAATGAAATACGGAGTATGACACAACACATCAAAACCTAAAGTTATTCATGTGAACTGGCGAAATGATATACGACACAATGCAGCATAACCTAAATTTATTCACATGAACTGGATAAATGCAATACGCCACAACACGGCAAAACCTAAATTTATGCACGTGAGCGGGCAAAATGAAATACGACAGCATAACCTAAATTTATTAGGGCACGTGAACTAGTGAAATAAAACCCCGATACAACGCAATAAAAGATTCAAATTTAATTTACCTGGTGTACTCGAAAAGCAAACTTGACGCCTTGAAGTATAAGCTCTTCTTCTTCAGGACCACCAACGACCATTTCAAGCTCAGCTGATACTCTCTTCATGTACTTCATTGCCAATTTCACCGATGCCAGCTTGATCTGCATTACAAAGTGGTCACCAATATTACAACAAGTCTTTTTCTAGTACACATTATTGTTCTGCTAATGAGATAAGAACAACAGTTGCAGTGAATACTTGCAAAGCCACTCAGTGAAAGTGTAAAAATTTCAAGTTTACTAAACAAATTACAGCTACCTAAATCCTAACTAAATAGCTTATGAAATTTGCTGAAAACAAGAAGATACAAAAAATAATCAGATTTAGAACACGTGTTTTACCTGATTCACAAAACCGGTATCCAGCATCCAATCCATCGGGATTCTATGCAATTTATATCGCTTAGTAGCTGATTCCCTCATTCTTGATAAATTATAAATACCATGCTCCAATCTGCATCAATAACACGAAAATGTTGATTAAATTTGGTTGATTATTAATCAAATAATTGCTACTAAATTGCATGACTCGTACTTTTCAAACATAGATTGCATCTTCTTGAAAGCAGGACCACAAGGTTGTCGAGGATCATCACGAAACGACGATGCCTCAGATTCGAGCTTCTTTAAATCAGAGTATCCAAATGCAGCCTCTCTTAATGCATCAGCCTTCTGTTCCGGCCAATCAAAGTGCTTCAACACTGCCCTCTCATCAACCTTTCAGAATTTTGCAGATATTTTCAATAAGTATACGTAATTTAAATAAAGTTTTAGTAATAATTCTAAGTTTAATCTTTCTGAAAAAGGGTTACCAAGTAGGAAAGCTCATCATCAAGCCATTTAACAAAAGGCACAACATCCTTAATGTCGGTGAAAGCAGCACCTTCAACTTCTTTAATCAAGAACCTGATGAAATCTCCCTGTGTTTCCACATCTGTCTTAATCTGCAATTAATTAAAGGAAACATATTTGAAATCGGATGATAATTGGAATGAAAAATAGCAATAAATTGTCATAAAAAAGCCCACATGGGTTTCATTCAATTGGCAACGCTCTGGTTTACAACTCTGTCTTTATCTTCCAATTAACATTTGCAAAAAATCCAGGAAATGTGGCAACAGGGGTACAAGAAAATGACAACAGGACCAGTGATATCCGTGACAGAGTGGCGTGAACGCAATGGCAATTACAGTAAATAATCACAAAAATTGAACCAAACAGGGGAAATCACAACTTACCGCTAGTAAATGCGAAGAGCGGTTCTCAATTTCTCCAATCATATCCTTTGCCGTAGCTCCGGCATCTGGGCCGGCGCCGGAGGCGCTGGAATCCCGCCTGAAGCTTGAATCCCTCCGCATTAACGAGTGGTAAAACTCAACAACCTCCGGAATTCTCTGCACCTTCGCCGGCACCGGCTTCGGTTTCAATCCCTTCGGAGGCGGGGGAGGAGGAGGCGGCGCGTTTGCCTTTAACAGAGCTGGAGGTGGTGGAGGAGGAGGAGGTGGTGCAGCATTTTTCAGAGACGGCGGCGGTGGTGGCGGAGGTGGAATGTTGGAAATTTCCGTCAATGCGCGTTTGGCTGAATCGGATAAAGAGCCGTAAGCAGGTGAAGAAACGGACGATGAAAGAGACGAAGACGATGAAGATGAAGATGAGAAGAATGTGGTGGAGGGGCGCGGCGGCGGCTTCGGAACCCGCGGAAGGCGGGATTTAATCGCCATTAAAGCAGCTTCGGAAGTTTCTGTAATTTCTTCAGAATTGCATCGAGAATACCTAGGCATTTCAACGTTTTCCTTCACCTCAGCTTCGTTCTTGGCGTTCACATTTTCGAAATAATTACCCACGATGCTGTTCTGAGTGACGCATTTTCTCAAACACTTGGCGGAAAACCCAGATTTGTTATAACTATTCGTTACATCAACAAGCTTCGGCGTATAAGACGAAGAAGATGCTTCATCGTGCTCCTGTTGCCTCTCCGCAACGGCTCTTTTAATATCCATTAACTCCTCCTGCATGTACTTGATTTTCTCTTCATACTTGCAATTCTGTTTCGACAATTCCATATGTAAAAACTCATTCTCATTCCTCAACCTCTCATTCTCCACTTCCAAACAATCAATCTTCTTCCTCGACCGTTCAATTTCACAGTCCCGATTCGAAATCTCCTTCTCCAAAACCGGAACAATCGCCGCAGATTCCTTCAGCAATTTCTGCTCCAAGAGCTCCGTCTTCAACCTCGATTCTCTCTCACGCAAAACCTCAACCAGGTGGAGGAGCTCCGCCACATCCGGCGGCCGCGGCTGCACCTGCGCCGATGACCGCGGAAAATAAGCTCCAAAGGACCGGGAGAAGGCTGCGCCGGCGCCCTTCGCCGAGCTCGCCGCCGGCGGTTTGGGAGATGCATCGGGTTTGGTCTTCGTGGGCGCCGGAGATCTCTGTAACCCCATTGCCGTTTTCACTTTTCCGGCAACCATTTTCGTTGATAATTCAGGTTCTGGAGAAATGGAGAAAGACGGCACTACATGAGTCGTTGTCTCACTGACTGTAAAAGAGTGTGCTTTTTGTCATTAAAACAGTGTGAGTATATTAGAGAGAGAGAGAGAGAGAGAGAGAGAGAGAGGGGTACGAATACCGAGGAACGGTCTTCTTTTATTGGATTCTTGCTTGATAAAAATAGAACAAAATCATAGCTTAAAAATTCAAATTTCAATTAATCCACGCGCTGACAAAAGTTGTTTTATGCCCATTCTAAAACATGTGCATTTCAATTAATTGTTTTTTCCCATTTTAATACATTGAATTTTTTTTAGGTAAATTTAAATCGTTAACGTAATCGTCACGCAACGGTATCGAACGTAAGTGGATATAACCGTAGATTGTTCGTTTACGTAGTGTAACTAACGATCGTGTGATAAATATTTGTTAAATCGACTCGTATTACTCGAGTTTCAATATGTAGAATATTGACAAATAATCACGTGTTATGTTAATATCTTGTACAAAATCTTATATAGTGTACGTACAAGCGTGTGCTTGTTTTGTACATATATTTATCAAATTATCGCGAAAAAAGTTAAAAGTTTTGACGTGTTAAATATTGATGAACGTTGTCGTAGATATAAAGTCAACATTTTCAATATTAATTAGATTATGCCTCTAAAATAGATTTATTGAATCATGGAAAACCTAATTTAAGAGTTATATTCATTCCACACTTAAATTTGAATTTAAAATTAATTGGAAAATTAATTTAATTGAATTTGTAGAAGAAATTGTAAGAACCTCAAATGATTTATGTTGATAATCAAATCAGATTATTGTTTAACCCGATATCTAACAAGTTAAGTGGGGATTCAAATGTAAGGTCAAGAGCTAAGATTATATAGGTTACCGTTGATAAGTATTGAAATTTTTATCCAATTTGGGCTAGTTAAGTCGCATGATTAGACAGGATATAAACTATAGTCCGAGTCCGACATCATGCAAATTAAAGTAACCCTAAGAATTTAGTCTCTATTAATCTCACTATGTGAATCAAACTAGTCATTAATACATTATGATCGTTGATTATACTACTTAGAGTATGCGGTCTCGTATTTGAGATGAATAGTACTTTTGATGTTTAACCTCTTGGTAAGTCGATATCTCTGGATTTTAGTGATCCAAAAAAGAAAAAAATATTCATGTGGATCCATTTTTTATCTTCTGAATGTGTCTTTCCATTTTGACTATTGACTTGCTCCGGAGGTAGATCTCTTAATGATAATGGAGATCTTCCATGTATGAGTAGCAATGATGTGACAGGTTTGATAAGTCTGTCATTCCTATGAAGTGCTCGGGAAGCTGTTTCTCTTAGACCGTGCAAGAGTGTTCAACTCGGGAAGTCGACCCCTCATTAGGCTACTTAAAGTCGAGCCTGACGCAGTGTTTCCCTAGTCGAGCTTTGAGTCCTCAGGCAATTCAACCTCGAAACCTAATTTATGAATTTTCTTTATGTTTTTCAAGAGTCTTTAATTATTTTTAGCATGATGTCTTCTCGAACGGGATATAAACGTGCTTGCTCAATTACGCCTATAATAATTTCATCAATAAATAACATATTTTTTTCTTTTAAGTATAATAATAATTTATAAAATTTATATCATATTCTTTGTCATACATGTTAATAATAATTTCATCAATAAAATTTTAAGTACATCATATTCTTTGTCATAAATTTAATTTAGTTAGTGACGACACGCGCTGGTTCTGCGGTTGAACTTGGCACTGACATTTATCTATTTTTTTTACTCCGTAATATTTTGTGTTTTACTTTGACGGTAAAATAATAAATAACTGCAAAAAGTAATTATTTTGATAGCATTAAAGTTCGTAAAGTTGAAAGGTGTTCTAACGGTCGGATTGTCAAACCACGATAACTTTATTCGGACACAGAATTAAGGAGGGTAATTAATTTGAATTAAATTGTTTTCACCTTTATAAAAAGACAGATTCAGATATTAATTTATATAATAATTACTAGTGTTAATTATCATTAATTAAGATTCTCTCTTATGTTTACTGGTGAGATATTATTTTATTGAGTTACTCATTTTCATCATGGTATCTTTATTTTTTTACATAGATAAATAAATAATAATTTATTAAGTTTAAAATTCTGAATTTTATCTTTAAATTTTTAAATATATTTTTATTTATTAAACTTTGAAATAATAATTATTCAATAAATTGAAGTATTTTGAACATTTTACACCCTTAAAAAAAGAAAGTACATTATATTTTGGGCAAAAATAAAAATAAAAATAGAAGACATCTTTTTTAAATTGAGGGAGTGTAAAAATTGTGTACTCCCTTCATGTTTTACGAGACTTTAATGTAACGGTTGTTTAATACTTCTTGTAAAAAAAATAGATAGAATATGTAATGTGTTTAATTATATTTAAAGTGATAAATTGATAAAGTTATTTCTTTTTGAAAAATGGATAATCTAGTAAAAATATAGATAAAAAGAAAAATGGTTAATTCTAAATAAATAGACCATCTTTAGTCTCAATATCAATTTAATCACAATCTTTATTATTATTATAAAAAAAACTTCAATCTTTTATCGTGTTGCAATTTGATACATGTTTTTATTTTTTGACCAACTATCGACAATAAAAGGTTGTGAATTAATTAAAAGGAAAAAAGAAAAAATAGAAGTCATAAGTTCACAATCTGAACCAGAGGCCGGGGTGCATCGAAATTGGTACACCCTGAAAATCACTAGCCAAGTAAAACGATTAAAAAGTCCGAAAGAATTGATCAAATGAGAACCCGAGTCGGGATGAGGGATCTATGATGGGTCAAAAGTATCGCCCCATCTGTCCTTGACATGGAGACTCGGGTCATATAATTGTCGATCCTTGCCGAAAATCTGACAGTGTAGTCCGCGCAGGCTCTAGCCTCGAAATCATCGATAGTGCTGTCTGGGATTTGTTGATAGGATACGCTCCCCACTGGCACCTTGCGGCGTTTGAGTTTCTCTGTGGGGCGGTTCGAGGCCTCCTGAACAGGGACAGGATCGTCGTTGGCCGGCGGCTTCAATGATGCACTTGCCTCCAAATCTTGAGTGTTGGTAACTGCCTCAACCGCAGGCTCTAGAAGAATGTCCATGGGCTCATCCATGCATGGATCGTCGAGGATGGAGAAGGAGTTACTAATTGGGACCAGGTCGACTCCGAGGTGGGATCATGTGGGGACGGTCGAGGTCGGAGATCCGAATGGGAAGGCCTCGACCTTCTTCTATGGCGAGTCCTACCACGGGGATCGTCACGAGAGGGTGGTTGTGGGTTCGTGGATGGCGGGGCATGTCTGTTAGAGCAATGTGCAGACATGTGTCCAACCACCTTACAGTGGTTGCAAAACCCCGGAAGTTGTTCATAGAGCACTTCCACCGTCACAGATTGATCCTTGCACTTTAGGACAAGTCGCTCCAATAAAGTTTGTTTCATATCCACCTCGATCAAGATTCTAGCATATTGTGCCATGGTTTTAGCCGATGTGTGAGCGTCCATCTTGATGAGCGTGCCAACCGCTGAGGCTGCAGTAGAGAGAACCGTTGGCTTTCAGAGTTCAATCGGAAAGCCAATAAGGCGCACCCAAACCTAAGCCATCGAAGTCGGGGCCTGATTCGGATTGAAATCAGGATACCATTTTTGCAGCCAGATGGAACTTGATCCCAACTAGTGCTGTTATTAGAACTGAGCCTTAACGAGACTCGGCTCGGCTCGACTCGTTAAGGCTCGATAAGGCTCGACTCGTTTAGCTTAACGAGCCGAGCTCGTTAAATACTCGATTTACTAACGAGCTGGCTCGAGCTCGATTTGTTAGGCTCGATAACTAATTTTTTGTAAAAAAATTCATTAGGCTCGTTAGGCTCGGCTCGACTCGATAGGCTCGTTAGACTCGTTAACGAGTCGAGCCGAGCTCAATTTTTAACTCGGTAATGTTATCGAGCCGAGCTCGGCTCGGCTCGATAAGAGCTCGAGTCGAGCTCGAACATCAAATACTCGACTCGGCTCGAATAACATCTCTAATCCCAACTTCTAAGCCCTTCTCCTAAAGATTCTGTCGCGCTCTTCCAGAGAGTGGAATTTAAGAACAATAAATCATTTTCCGATTGGAACAACGGACATGGCCCCTTGGAGGGACCAGGTCTCAATGAGCCTCTTTGACAAATCAGCATACGGGATCGGGGCTTTGCCACGAGGAGTGAGTAAGCGACCAATCAGAGCATCTTTGAATTCATTCACACCAGCCTGTAGCGTTGCATTATCAATCGAAATCGTGACAAAATCTCCCTTCTTAAACGAACGCATGTGGTTTGGGAAAGCCAATGGACTCGTGGGAGCGGGGTCAGCCGGAAGGGAGGCGCCTTAGTGAAGCTTGGTGCGGAATCTCTTTGCCCAACCAAATTAGCCACGGACGAGGTAGGAGATAACAGAGTAGGCAAAGATCCAGTGAAAGGTTCGAGAAAGGCCATAAATCCTGGAAATTGTTTCTCCAATGAAGGGAGGTAAACACCGATGGGGACAGTCTGGTCCAGGGATTTTATAAACACAGCTAGGCCCAGAAACTGAGCTATAAACTTCTTTGCCAGTGCAATATCGCTAGAGGAGAAAGAGGACAACACCTGCCCGCGCGGGGATGGCGGCCGAACGGGAGCGGCGGGAGGAGTGCGAGGGGGAAGGCAGCCGCCGGAGAAGGGGGGGAGGGTGGCTGGCCGCAGCGGCAGAAGAGGAAAAGTCGTCGCGGTCAGAACCAGCGTCTTAGGAGGAGGGACCGTGGCTGCTCGGGGGAGGCAGCCAGATAGCGGCCGAGGGCGCCGGGCGTGCCGACCGGAGCGCAGGCCAGTCCGCGCCTAAGAGCGACGTTGAGGGAGCGGTGTTGCCGGCGTGAGCAGCGGGGATCTCCATCCGCGTAGCCGGAGGCCTAGCTAGCAGAAGGCGGTAGCCGCCATGAGCGATCGAGAGGGGGGGGATGGCGACGGAGTGGACGGCTGGAGGAGGAGGAGAGAGGGGTGAGCGGCGGGATAGGTTGGAGAGACGACGGGAATGGCTGGGAATTGAAGAAAGTGGCGGCAGCTCCTACTGTGTGTAATCGCACACAGTACGAGTGTTGACAAGCTAGGTTTTAGAAGTTGCCGGAGCTCGCCACGTGAGATTACACATATTTTTTTACTTATTTATTATTTTCCACATCTAAAGCAAGTTGGTTTTCAAGGTGGGTGGTGCTGTGTCTCGAATCTCCTGCCGAAACAATGAAAGATAGAGAGGGAAATAGTTTATAGTTTGTGGGAGAACTGATGAATGAAATTGCATTAAAAAAATGGTTTTTTTTTTTTAAAAAACACTTGAATCTGCAACAAACAGTCCCTCAATTTCTCAGCATTCCCCCATTGGATTCACCGTCGAGCTTTTCGGACCCACCCCCATTCTGCAGCTTCCCTGATGAGCAGAGCACATCGGTGATTCTTCAGAAATTGTAGACATTGCTGTCATTATTACTTTTTAATTTTTAGGCTTGAGTTTGTGAGGTGGGGAAGAAGAAGGGTACGTGGAATAGAAGATCGAGCTAGTTTTTTTTTTTTTTTTTAAATAAAGTCATATAATGTGATGTGGAAAATAACTTTTTTTTTAAATGTGTAATCTGGCATGGCGAGCTCCGACAAGCCACACCATTGATTGTTGGCCGAAAAAAAAAATGTGTATCAAATTGCAATACGATAATAAGTTGAAATTTTTTATAATAATCGTAAAGGTCGTGATTAAATTGATAGTGAGAATAAAGATGGTGTATTTATTTAGTTATGGTTAGTTATGGTTATTTATCAGTTTGGGTTCGATACTTAATTTTATATTTTTTATATTCAATTTTATTAAATATTTATTTATAATCAATATGTATTTATATTTAAATTAAAAAAAATTAAATAAATAAATGATACATTTAATACAAAATAAAAAAACACAAATTGATTTCACTGAAATAAAACACCAAATTAAAATACACCAAATTAAAATACATAATACATCACAATTACATATTAATACTAAGAAAAAATAAATATTATATATTAATGTCTGTTTTAAATTCGCAGTATGTATATTTTCTATTGTAATAAAACAGCCTATCAATAATTTAAATTTGTTAGTATGTATGTTTTTTTTTACTGTAATTTAATTTTGTAGTATGTATATTTTATTTTATATTGTATTTTTGTAATTTAAATTATTAATGTTGTTTTACAATTAAATTATATACTTTCAATTTTAAATTTTTCATAATTATTAATTAAAATAAAAACAACAAAAGCATAAATTAAAAAATAAATAAAAATCATGTATAAATTAAACTTGCCACAAACTATTGACAAATTGTCACCATTGGAGGTGTTTTGTCACCAAATTTGTCAATTTGTCTAGGGTTGGAGATAGTCTTATCCCATAAAAAAATAATTTTATTCTTTTAAATATCAATAAACAACGTTTACCATAAAATATGTGTAAACAATAAATATTAAATTGAGTAAAAAGAACGGAGAAATTTATTATAAAATTATTTTTTAAAGAACATCATGCGTAATACGTGAAATATATTACATATGTTATATATATATATATATATATATATATATTAACGTTTGCCCTAAACTTTACACAAAATATATATCTATATAATTGTGTAAGTAGGGTTATAATTGTGTAAGTAGGGTATTGAGTGGTGAGTGGTTTGTGAAAGAATTCCGTCTCATCTAAAAGTCCGAACTTATAGAGAGGGTGGGAATTAATCCTTGGTGGGAATTAATCCTTGTATATTACACTACAAGAAATTGTTGAATTGCCTACAGAATTTTCCAACGAAAATAATTTCGTCTTTAAATATTGAAAATTGCCTACAGATTGCCTACGGATCTTTATAAATTATTTTACACATTTTCACCCACGAAATTACCAAGGAAAAATCTGATGGTGATTTACCTACAAAATAATCCGTAGGTAAAATCGCATTTTCCTACCGAAACGGTTGTAGGTGATTTTTTTTTTATTTACCAACGAAAACTTTCCTAGCTATTTATATGTATAAATTATTTAATTGTATTACCTACAAAATTAGCTAGGAACTTAAAAAATATTGATTTACCTACAAAATAATCCGTAGGCAAAATAGCATTTCCCTACCAAAATGATTGTAGGTGATTTGTTTATTTATTTGCCTACGAAAATTTTCCTAGCTATTTATATGTATAAATTATCTTGTATTACCTACAAAATTAACTAGGAACTTAGAAAATAATGATTACCTACAAAATAATCCGTAGGCAAAATAGCATTTCCCTACCAAAAAGATTGTAGGTGATTTGTTTATTTATTTACCTACGAAATTTTTTCTAGCTATTTATATGTATAAATTATCTAATTGTATTACCTACAAAATTAGCTAGGAACTTAGAAAATATTGATTTACCTACAAAATAATTCGTAGGCAAAATAGCATTTCCCTACCAAAATAATTGTAGGTGATTTGTTTATTTATTTACCTACGAAAATTTTCCTAGCTATTTATATGTATAAATTATCTAATTGTATTACCTACAAAATTAGCTAGGAACTTAGAAAAGCAATAGTGTTATAACAAATAAACATATGAACTTTATTATGTCCCACATCGAAAGAGTAGAAAAAACATAAGAGAAAAAACAATATAAAAGTAGTAGTATTAATAAGTTAGTAACCAACAAACATAAATTTTTTGTCCCACATCGAATAAGGAGTACAAGAAACATGAGAGAAAAACATTATAAAAGGGGCCTAATGTGCACCTAAATTTGTATTTTTAAAATGTTTATATATTTTAACACTTTTTGAATCAATTTTATGATCGATTCATGGTTGGACCGGTTGAACCGGCTGGTCCAATTTTGAATGATTTATTTTGTAGGCTAAGGCTAAAAAAATAATTTATTAATAAAAAATTTAAAAAATATATATTAAAATTTTTTCCACCGAAATGTTTGTTGCCAAATTTAACTACGGAATTACCAACGAAATGTTTCGTAGTTGATATTTACCTACGGAATTTCATTTATTATGGTAATCATATTACCTACCGAAATGTTATGGATTTGCTACGAAAATGTGGTAGGTAATTGCCTACGGATTAAATTTTCGTGGGCAACCGAATTACCTACGAGCGAATTCCATACGAATGGTTTTCGTTGGTATTCCGTAGCTAAATATAAATGCCTACAAAATTGGAATTATTGACTACAAAATATTCCCTAGCCAATTAATTATTTTCTTGTAGTGTTAATTCCTAACACTCCCCAGAGAGGGTGGGAATTAATCCTTGTATATTAATTCCTAACACTCCCCCTCACTCGTGGGTTGGATTAATATTAACACCTCTTACCCTTTTTGGAGAGGAGACCCATCGAGTGGACAATTTAAATGGGACACCTCTTACCCTTTTTGGAGAGGAGACCCATCGAGTGAACAATTTAAATGGGTAGAGTGTTTTCAACAGGAATCGAACCCAGGTCGTTTGCCCGGTTAGCTCTGATACCATGAAAGAATTCCGTCTATCTAAAAGTCCGAACTTGTAGAGAGGGTGGGAATTAATCCTTGTATATTAATTCCTAACAGTTTGGATATAATTAAGCGTTACATTTTGGTTTAGTATATTTATTCTCAAGTCTTTAAACTTTCTATTAATTCTTATATATAAAAATCTATTTCTAATTAATTCTCGAGAACAAAAAAAAAAGTGTATCTAATATTAATTTAAACGAATTTATTTTCTAAGTAAATTTAAATTTTAAGTTGGCCGATGTTAACCGTACTGCGAAGAGCCGAAGAGTATACATGAAATTTAATTGTTTTATTCATACTGTTGCATCCAATTTATCCACGATATACATGAAATTTAATTGTTTTATTCATACTGCAATTAGTAGAGATTTAAAGTGTTGTTATTCTTAGTTAAATGTTGTTTATAAATTATTTGAGTTAGTCGCCAATGTGAATTTTAATGTATATGTGGCAGGAGGTGGTTAATTGCGAATGTTATTTATTTAACATCCATATATTTATTTAATTTTTGTTTCACTAGGTGTGCTTCCACAATCACTCCAAATATTTAATAATTTTCAGGTTAATGAGCGAAAGACAAAAATATACCCCTCCTATTCAAAATATATGTCATATTAAGCTCATGCACATATATTAAGAAAATAATTAACTTCTTATTTTATCCTTATTCAATGCTTATAATATATTCTCATTAAAAAAAAGTATGTATGTAAATATTTATTAATTTTAAGAGTAATTTGAAATAAATGCAATTAATTTGAATTGAAAAATGCAAAACGACTTATATTTTGCAAAGAAAACGAAAAGTCAAAACAAGTTATATTAAAAATAGGAGGGAGTATTGATTATGTTATTTATTTCTTAATTAAGAATCCTATGAACAAATTTATTTGAATTGAAGTGAAGTGATCAGTAGACTATGAAATTTTTTATGAGAGTCAAATTTGGTATAATTGATAAATTTAATTTCTTTTAAGATACTCCGCTCTTTATTTTTCGAGTCTTTCACTATTTATCGAGTATTATATTGCAAAAGAAATTTAAATGTTCTATTTTTTTTTATCAAAATATCAGTTTACACCCTTTTATTTTAATACTGTTTTTATATGTACATGTATTGATGTTGAAATAAGTGTTTCTTATAATGATATATTATGCCAATGTTGTGTTTTTTTAGTAATTCAACACTTAGGAAAAATTTTTATTTTAGTCCTATAAGTTTGAAACATTCCAAAATAAATCCTTAAGTTTTAACTTTACAAAATACATTCTTTACCTTTCAATTTTAATAATTTTTTACATCAATTTTAATCCTTTATGTTTTGAAGAAATTATAATTGGTAAACTTGGTGCCACGTATATTAAAAAATACCACATCATCATGCCACGTCACTATCTCTACTTTATATATATTAAAAAATAGAGCAAACAACACCAAAAAATACTCTATACACACCCCATAATTTTAAATACAAAAATAAATGTATATAAAATGACTAAGTAACCCTTACATAAATAAAGAGTAAAATAATTTTAAAAAATAACTTGAAAAAATGTTAAACAAAATAAATTTCACAAACGAAATCAAAGGGTGTTGCAGTTATGAATGATCGATGTTAATTATGCGAATTTTATTTTTCTCTATTAATTGAAACGTATAACTAAATTTAATGATAATATCATCATTTTATCAAATACTAATAATAAATAAATATATTTCTAATTAATTAATTAATTAATTTGGATTATATGCATGTAGAGATTTTTAATTTTTTTTCATATATATAGATGAGCAATTAATTATTTTGGAGTAGATGCATATAATTTTTTTTGTGTAACTAACATCTAATAAAATGTTATATAAACCTCAAATGTTATACACACCCCACTAAAATTTAAAAATATATTTTTCATTATTAAGCACACCCCAATTCTTTCCTATTTACCCTTTATCCCTCAAAACAAATACAAATTGAATAAAAATTAAAAATATAATTTAAAATTCAACTAAATCATTAAAACTATATATAAATTTTAAAAATTAATTAAAAATATTCAATAATACAAAAAACTAAATAAAATTTGAAAATATTTAAAAAAATCAACTAAATATTAAAAATATTTGAATGAAAAAATCAATTAAATTCAAATAAAATCTAAAAATATTAAATAAAACAAATAAAATTTAAAGTTATGGGTGTGTATAAAATATTTTGGGGTGTTATTAGCTCTACTTTTTTTTTTAATATATATAGTGGAGAGATAGTGATGTGGCATTTTTTAATATATGTGGCACCAAGTTAGTCAATTATAATTCCTTCAAAACATAAATGATTAAAATTGATGTAAAAAAGGATTAAAATTGAAAGGCTGAAAGGTAAAGGACGTATTTGTAAAGTTGAAACTTAAAGGATTTATTTTGGAATGTTTCAAACTTATAGGACTAAAATAAAAAAATTCACACACTTATGACAAAATCAATATTTGCCATTTCTTTTCTCACTAATTCTATCTTACACTTGTTGCTCATAATGTCCCTAGTGCAGTTTGAAGACATGGACAACATCCAAGTCAGACAGTTGCATAGAAGTGAAAAGTTATGAGCATAAACTAACAAGTTCATAAATTCAAAGAGTTGAGGAAAAAAGTTTATTCCTATGATCAAGACAATCTCGATCAAAGGAGTTGAGAGCAGTTCGAGTACAGAAGTTTATAAATAAATCAAGAGGCTGCCTCAACACAAGGATATCAAGAAGAAAAGCTAAAATAGATTACTAGCCTATTAAATGCATTCTCGCTTCTATTTAGAAAAATTATTGTTTCTTCTTGTAGATTGGTACACAGTTGTAACGACAAAGTGGGATAGCTCAAGTGGTTTGAGCACCACTACCTAGGCCTTAGATCCTGGGTTCGAGTCATGGGGAGGGGAAAAAAGGGATGTGTATTTAATGTAATTCAAAAAAAAAAAAAGGTACACAGTTGTAATCCGAACAATTATTGTACTTATCATGTTCATCTACTAGATTATATGTATAAATCTATGATAGATTTTTCAAACTTTTTAAAGTTGTAGTTTTTCCAAACCTCGTATGATAAAATGAATTTGAGGCTGAATGGATGAACTGAAGAATAGAATGAAGGTTTGAATGAAATGATATAAGAATGATCATTCCTATGATTGGTATACCGTGAGAATTAAATGTAATATTCAATAAATTAATATTGAATGTTGTTAAAAATATATTATTATTATATTTAATAAATTTATTATTATTGATTATTGTTCAAAATATATTATTTTAATAATTATTATTGGTAGAAGAGTTATTATTATTAATACTCCTATACATTTATCTTTTAGTATTATTTATAATTATTATTAATTGGTAGAAGAGTTATTATTATTAATATATATTTATCATTTAATATTATTTATAATAAATGTATATTTTATATGAAAATAATATTTTTATTTTAAAATAATAATATTATCATTATTTTTAATATTAAATAAATTAAAAAATAATAATATTATTTATATTATCAAGTATTATTATATTATTATTTTATATTATTAAAAATAGTATATTGGATATATTATTTATATTTTTTAGAAATTTTAAAATTATTTTTTATGTTATTCTATTTATAATTTAATACTCCCTCCGTCCAATTTCATTATTCCTACTTTCCTTTTTTGGTTGTCCAATTTTATTATGCTCATACCCTTTTTGGAAACAATACTATTCATACTACTTTATTTCCACCCTCCTACCATCACTTATTTACCCACTTTGCTATTGACTTTATTTATAAACATCATTTATTTACAAATGGACCCCCACAATACTCCATCATACCCTCAACTTATCTACTTTATGAATAATCTAATCAATATTCATTAAAATCCGTGCCCGAAGAAGTGGGCATAATAAAATTGGACGGAGGGAGTATTATTTAAAAATATTATTTGTTGGTCCCAAAACGAGTATAATGAGAAAATCTAGAGGGGAGGGTGGGGGTGAATAGAATTTCTATGTATTTTAAAACTTTTTGCGTTGCGAGATCAGATGAGACGATCAAAAGAGTGATATAATCTATCGTCTGAATGCAAATAAGATGATCTAATCTTAGAGTGCGAGTGAATATAGCAGATCAAGATAACAAACCTACTGATTCCTTAAATCAGCTGGTCAGTTGGAAAACTATCTTAACAGCTAAGGTGCGGAAATGTGTAGGCCCTAAATGTTTAGACTCGTGGGTATTTTATGAAAACCTTTTTAAAGATGATATCAGCTGATTTATAAAACTGAACTTGTGGGTTTTGACTCTTTTCTAAAATGTATGATTTATCAAATATGGACAATGTATATAGTATAGACAATAAGAATGATATACATAATGTAAATAAAACATAAAGAACACAAGTATATAATGGTTCAGATCTCAATATCCTAGGATCTACTTGTTGGGGAGGGAACAAGTACCCTTTACAATGGTTCTAAACTGGTAAAATAAATAAGTGTTTATAATCAACTCAATGTGTTAAAAAACACACTGCTAATTCTAAGCTCTAAAGATATGAATTTGTATACGGGTTTAGGATCGGAAACTTAGACCTTCTAAGGATAGAAAATCTATGTCGGCTCTAAAGAACTCGATACTTGAATATTTCATAAAGCTTTGTTCTTGAGGTCAGCTGAATTCTAGGAGTTCTTGCTTGTAGTAGGGATGGCAATGGACCGGGTTGGGCCGGGTACCTAGATACTCGGACCTGACCCATTTCAATTCGGGTTCGGGTCGGGCCGACCCGTTCGGGTCGCAGGCCGGGGCAAATCGGGGCGACCCATTATAAATTTTTTTTTAAAAAAAAGTTGAAAAATAATAGTTTTTTTAAAAAAGATATAACATAAAGTTTAATTTTGTATTGAAAAATAAATAAAATAGTCTTAGAATCATGTTTATAAATTTATTTTCACATTTATGAAGGTGAATTATTGTTATATATATTAATAAACATCAAAATATTGAACATATATTATATTTATATGTATAATATATATATATAAAAATAAATATAAAAACGGGTCACGAGTCCGGGTCACGGGTCGAGGGTGATACCCGGACCCGCCCCATTTTAATACGGGTCCGGGGCGACCCTGTAGTTTCCGTAAGTTGTTCCAAAGAACAAGTGTTGTATTTATAGATGATTTGAGCTTCGAAAACTAGCCGTTGGTGAGGAACTAGCCGTTGCAACAAATTTTCTAAGTATGCTCGAGATCTTCATAAAAGTGATGCATCTTGAAATTCTGGTACGACATTTCCATAAGAGGTAATGTGCATTTAATGCTTCGTACGTCTTCTAACAGATCTCTGAATGGCCTAGTCTAAGTTAACTATATAGCTTCGTTTTCGATATATCATTGGTCCACATAAGTTAAGTTGTTAAAACTACTGTCTTGTCTTCTGTTTGAGTAAATCAGAACTGGTCTGACATTCTATTTGTCTTCTGTTATTGTAGCCTTCAATACATCTTTAATGAACTAACACTTTTTCAAGGTGTCTTCATCATAAATGTTAATTGTCATCTGTAATTCAGATGAGCTTGACTTCAATACTCTTTAAGGCTTTTCTTCGACAAGATCAGGTGAGCTCATATCTGCTGAATGGTCTTCTGATTTCTTGCAAATTATCATATAGTTACTTTCAGTTGATAAGGCATACAACAACATTTCAATATGATTTTACTAATGAGCTTCAATGTCTTCAAGTCTTTAGTCTTCTACTCTTTAAATTTTGAGCGAGCGCGCGTTGAAAACAGATGAGTAATCAGCTAATATACATACAATTGATTCCTCAAACTTAAACTTAGACATTTTAATACTTCTAAGCTTTATAGAACAGCTTAGGTAACCTACTTCTAAATTACAAATTATTATTCTAAACCTTACTCTACTTATCTAATTTTGGCCATCAAAATTAAATATAGAAATTACAATCAAATTAGGGGTTGGATGAATATCCCAACATTATTATCATTAAAATTTATTATATTATTATTTTTATTATTATTGAGATTATATATTATATTAATTTTTTTATTAATTTTTTTATTATTAAATAAGAGTAATATTATTTGTATTAATTATTTATTAAAAAGTTGATTCCTTAGCTAAACCCATATGGAGGTGGGAAGAAATGAGGATTCTATACTTTTGGGAATCATCATTCCAAAAGGAATGATGATTCAATTCCATAAATTATATCAATCGTTAAATTTGGAATACATCCATGAATGGTGATTCCATTCATGGGCTATTCCACCATACCAATCATACCCTTAGGTTGTAGACATTTATATCACTACTTTGTTATAGTGAATCGTGTGGATTATTTATAATCAATGCAAATTTTGAATATCTCTATTTGCAAAGTGTTTATTTATTTTTCGCTGCACATTGTTGTCTGGATAGTGCCAACACAATAGACAACACTTCAGATTACACTTGCACACACACTTTCAGTTGGTATCAGAGCCAAGTACTTGATACACTAAGTAGAGATTCTTCTTAGAGTGTGTGTATTTGCAATAAAATATCCTCTTTCATCTGCACTTAGACTCCTATTCTAGATGACACAAATTATGCCTTCTGAAAATCAAAGATGAGAATGTACAAATTCATTAATGAACGAGCATGGAGAAGTATCTTGACTGGTTGGACTCAACCAAAAACTGAAGTTGATGAAGAAATGAATCAAGGGTGAAGAAAGAATTTGATTGGACCTATGATGAGCTCTCACAGCTGCTAGCTGCAACTCAAAGGCACTAAATGCTATATTCACCTAGATTGATGCATCAATGTTTAAGATCATCTCCACCTGCATAACCTCAAAAGAAGCTTGGGATCGATTATAAGAACACTGTGAAGGATCTGAGAGTGTTAGAAAGATAAGACTTCGGATGCTTAGAAACAAATTTGAAAATTTAAAGATGAAAGAAGATGAAACCATCTCTTCTTACAATGAGAAGATAAGTGAGATTGCTAATGAATCCCATGCTCTTGGTGATCCAATATCCAACACAAGGTTAGTACATAAAATTCTTAAAAACGTTCCTAAACATTTTGATGCAAATATATGTGTTATAGAATAAGCTAAAGGTACTGATGTTTTAAGTCAAAATGAATTAATTGGTATTTTAAAAACTTATGAAATGAATTTTTTTGAAAAGACTGATAATGATAAGAAAGTTTTAGTTTTTAAAGGTGATGCCTCATCATCCAGTACTGGGAAGTCCTCATATGTTACTGAAGTTGAAATTAATGATGAATTTGATGAATGTTTCAACAATCCTGACAACATGTCCTTAATAACTAAACAATTTAAGTCTTTTTTTGAAAAATAGAAAAAACAAGTTTATGGAAAATGCTCACCTAAAGTTCAGATAAATAATACTCAACAATTGTCTGTTAGAAAGAATACCTTTAATCAGTCTAGACAATTGGATAGAAGTAACAAGTTTAGATCTGATCAAGAATACATGAAAAATGTTAAATGTGATGCGTGTTTTGAATATGGTCATTATGCTAATGAATGTGGCAACACCTTGCTAAAAAAAGAAACTTAATTTCAATGCTACATTGAGTGATGAGTCTGATGTTGAAAATGATTCTGAAAAGGATGCTGAGAATGCCTTCTCTGCCATGATAGAATATGATGATACTTTTGATGATTATTTGGATGATTATTATGATGTAAGTTCAAATGAGCCATCATTTGAAAACTCATTGAGTAATAATAATTCAGAATTTAACTGCTTTGCTAGTTCTATCTCAGAGACAGGTATATCACGTAAATCAGGACTATCCAGAAATGATGTTGATATCAAGGACTTGACTAAAGTTGTTTCTAAATTGGAAAGTCTTTTAACTAAAAAGGATCTTGAAATTTCTAAACTTAGAGACAGTCCAGATGTTTCTATTCTAAATTTTAAGAAATATTTTTATGATAATCCTTTAACAAATGAAAAGATTTTCAAAATTTCTTCTGAAAGTGAGAACCTTAATCAAGCTATTAAATCTATATCTTTTGAAAATCCTGACTTGAGAGGATTAGTTGCTAAACTTGAAGGCATCCTAACTAAAAAGGACCTTGAGATATCTAAACTTGAAGAAAAATTGAATGAAGCTTCACTAAATTTTAAAAGGTTTTCTAAAGGGAAGATGAAGTTGGATGAGACCTTATTGACCAACAACTCAACAAAAACGGGTATTGGTTATCAAGGTAAAAACTCTAAATCTTTAGGAAACAAGAAACATATTGTGTTTTTTTAAAGCTGAGGTTAGAAATGATGCTAGTATTTTTGCTAAGACACAAGTTAGTGTAAACGAGTTTATATGTCATTATTGTTTTAAGAAAGGTCCCATCAGTCCATACTGTTTGAAAAGAAAATGACATAATCTCTTCTAAATCGTCCAAAAGGACACAACATTCAAAACAACATTCACAAAAATCTGCATTGGTTTCTAAGGAAAATACATCATGTAATGTTGTTCATATGTCTTTGAAAGCCTGTGTTCTTGGATTATGGTATTTTGATAGTGGTTGCTCTAAACACATGACATGTAATTATCTTTCTAAGTATACATCTTATGATGGTGGAAATGTCACATATGGTGGTGGTTCTAAAGGAAAAATAATTGGTAAAGGAACATTGAATGTTCCTGGTTTTCCTAAATTATCAAATGTTATGCATGTTAATGGATTACTTGCCAATCTTATAAGTATCAGTCAATTATGTGATGATGATTTGCATGTTAAATTTTATAAAAACTCATGTTATGTTCTAGATAAATTATGATGGGAACCAAATCTGCTGATAACTGCTATTTAATTGAATCAAAGATGAATTGCAATAGTGTGAAAAATGATGAAAGTATTATGTGGCATCAAAAACTTGGACATGCTAATTATAGACAGATTGTTACATTAATTAGATTGAAAGTTGTTACAGGTTTACCAAAGTTGAGGTTAGCAGACAACAAGGTTTGTGGACTTTGTCAAAAAGGCAAACGGGTAAAAGTATCTCACAAAATGTTGGGACATTGTTCAACTAAACACTGTTTTGAATTACTTCATATGGATCTTATGTGTCCTATGGAAATTGAGAGTATTGGAGGAAATAGATGCTCTTTAGTTATACGTACCTAAATTAAGTTTTTGAAGGACAGGTCTGAAACCTTCTCTATTTTTAAAATTATATACAAAAGATTCAAAACTGTCTTTAATTCTAAAGTGTGTAGAATTAGGTCAGATCATGGTAGAGAGTTTGAAAACAGCTCATTTACTGAATTTTGTGAATCTAAAGGTATACTACAAGAGTTTTCTTCACCAAAGACCCCACAACAAAATGGTATAGTTGAAAGGAAAAATAGAACTCTTCAAGAAATGGTTAGAGTAATGTTATGTTCTAAGAATCTTTCAAAAAGATTTTAGACTGAAGCCTTAAACATTGCTTGTCATATTTCTAATAGAGTTTGTATTTTGATTGATTCCACAAAAACACCATATGAAATACTGAACAATAGAAAACCTAATCTTAAGTATTTTCATGTGTTTGGTTGTGTTTGTTACATTTTGAATGACAAGGATCAGTTACACAAGTTTGATTCAAAGAGTGACAAAGGTTTTTTCCTAGGATACTCCATAAAAAGTAAGGCCTACAGAATTTACAACTTCAGGACTGAAACTGTCCAAGAGTCAGTAAATGTGGTCTTTGATGATGATACAAGCATTACAGGAAATACAATTGAGGAAGAAAACATTTCAGACGTAGTTCATACATCAACTAACACTGAAAATGTTAATCATTCACAGAATGTTGATCAAAATGAGGTCTCACCAGAAGAAACATCAACTGAAAATATAGGACCATCAAAAGATTTGTACAATCTAGAAAACTCATTCCATAAGAGTTCAGAAAAATCATCCACAAGACCAGATTATTGGTGAACAATAATCAAGTGTCCAGACTAGAAGAAGAATGTGTATAAGTTCCAAATATGTGGTAAGATCTATTTGTATGTCATCTATGTGTAATAAGGTAACACATGAATGTTAGCATTCCTCAATTGAACCTAAAAGTATTAATGAAGCTTTAAAAGATGAAAATTGGGTTAATGTTATGCATGAAGAGCTAAATTAGTTTGTTAGAACTAATGTATGGACACTTGTTCCTAAACCAGATCATGTAAATGTAATAGGAACTGAGTAGATATTTAAAAACAAAATTGATGAGAAGTAGGAAACATAATCACAAACAACCCTAGACTTGTAGCTCAAGGATATACTCATGTTGAAGGAATAGACTTTGATGAAACCTTTGCTAAAGGTGGCTAGAATTGAATCCATTAGACTCTTACTTGCTATTGCATGCTTCATTAACATAAAATTACACCAAATGATGTCAAAGCTATCTTTTTAAATGGTATTCTCTTAGAAGAAGCTTATGTTGAACAACATAAAGGCTTTGAGAACACTGAATTTCCTGACTATGTGTTCAAATTAAAAAAAGTTTTGTATGGTTTGAAACAAGCTCCTAGAGCTTGGTATGAAAGGTAACACAATTTTTGGTGGAATTTGGATTTGTAAGAGGATAAGCAGATAGAACATTGTTCATAAAGCATGCTAAAAATGATATAATGATTGCACAAATTTATGTAGATGATATTGTGTTTGATTCTACATATGATTTTATGCTTAAACAGTTTGTGAATGAGATGACTTCTACATTTGAAATGTTCATGGTAGATGATATTGGCATTTTCATATCACAAAGTAAATATGCTAAATCAACAAAAGATTTGATCTTGAAAATGCTAAACATATGAATACTCATTTGGGATCCACTCAAAAACTCTGCAAAATAATGTTGGCCAGAATGTTGACCCAACATTATACAGATCAATGATAGGAAGTCTTTTATATTTAAGCTCTAGTAGACCTGACATTATGTTTAGTATATGTTTATGTGCTAGATATCAATCCAACCCTAAAGAATCACACATGAATGTTGTCAAAAGAATCAAAAAATATGTTGCAGGCACATGTGATTTAGGTATTTGGTATAGCAAAGATACAAATTGCATCTTGATTGACAATAGTGATGCAGATTGGGCAAGTGATCGTGATGATAGAAAAAACACAAGGGGAGGTTGTTTCTACATGGAAAACAACTTAATTTCATGGCACAGTAGGAAACAAAACTGTGTATCTCAGTCCACATCTGTATCTGAGTATATTGTTGTAGGGAGACTTCAAAATATGTTTAATGATTATGGTCTTAATAGTGATGTTTTGACCGTTTACTGTGATAATACTAGTGCTATAAATATTTTCGAAAATCCTGTGCAACATTCATTAACTAAGCATATTAGTATTAGACACAATTTCATAAGAGACCTTGTTGAGAATGAATTGGTGAAGTTGGAATTTCTACTGAAAAATAATTAATTAGTTGATATATTTATTAAAGCTCTTGATGATAAAAGATTTTCATCTCTTGGTCTATGTAATATCTGAAAAATATGATCAAAAGTGTTGTACCAAATGCGGTAGCATTTGAGACAACACCATGATGTTTCACTTACTTGTTTCCTTGCTATAAATCTCGTAATTTATTGGATATATTTTAATTCCTGTGTAATTGTATTTCTAAATTTTGAGTAACTTGTGAAAATATACTAAAGTGCCTATACATGCATCTCTCAAATGCAATAAAAAGATCACTCCCTAGATGCTTTAATTTAAAAATCACTAAGTAACTATGGGACACGAAGCTCGCTATTATATACTCCCTCCGTCCCATGATTACTTGCACACTTTTCTTATTGGGACGTCCCAAAGTTACTTGCACACTCTATATGGAAATACCCCACAAAATTAATAACCTCAGAACATCATTTTATTTTCAAATTTGTCACTCATTTTTTCCATACATTTCACTTTACACATCATCAAATCTACTTTACACATCATCAAATTACCTAAAATATCCCTCATTTATCTTACATCATCAACCACTAAATTCACTTTTCTTAAATAATGTGCCGGACAAACTATGCAAGTAATTTCGGGACGGAGGGAGTACGATGTTTCATTTTTAAAATGTTATATAAATTGCATCAATGTATTCATATATATATTCATTGAGTAACTATGAGACATAGAGTTCGCTATTAATGTACTCTTTTAAAAAGATGGATCAATGTGAAGTGTGATAAAAAGAAAAATATAAGTGCAACATATATGAAGCAAATTCATGAAAAATTACTTCCATGCTCTAAAAAAAAAAAGGAAACCCTTAATTTCTAAATTAAACTCTCATAATACTTACTCCGTACAATTTTATATAAAATATCAATATTTTTAAACTCACATATACAAGCCAACTCATTGATTTATTTATACATGAAAATTTAAATTAACCGGTCACTACAAAAAAAATTGCTTTTAAAGACATGCAAAAATGTTATAAAAAAATATCTATAATCACATTTTTTCTACTATCACATTAATTTTATGTGTGGTCTAAAGTCGTGTGAGGATAGCCTAATAATATCCCTGCACCTCTAGGAGGAAATGTGATGACTTTGCCACTATGCTACAACTTACTTATTATTACAAAATTACGTGAATATATATGTATATGAAATCAAATATGCAGTATAAATAAAATTTTTCTATAAAGTTTGTAAAAAAATGAAGAACTTTTATATTTCAATGTGATTATAATTTTTTAATAGGAAACGAAAAATATAAAAAAAGTGATTTGCACGTGTTTAATGAATGACATGCATTCTTTTTTTTTTTAAGGAACCAATTTAAATTAATTTTTATTTATTCTTAAAATTTTAATTTAAGAAAAAAAAAATCATCTAACTAAAAAAAAGTACATTTTTTTATCAGCCAAATATAAAATGAAAATAAAAAATTAATATTAATTTTGAATTTTTATAATTATAACATAATAATGTGGCATTAAAGTTAATATTAACACAACTTTTTTTTGTTAATGTGTAAATAACATACTTATTAACACACTTAAAATATAATGTATTTAAAAGGTACTTATAAACACATCTATTTTTAGTGTGTTAAAGACGTGTGTGACAATAGACAATGTTTATTATGGTGTGTGGTAATTGAGTATATATTCACACACTTATTATTCAATGTCTTTATAAAAACACATATTAACACACTAAAAAATTTAATGTGACTACATAATAGTTTTTATAACATTTATTTTACAGTGTGACAAAAAGCATGTGACAAAGGGCCTTTTTTCTTGTAGTGGGTGCATGGTAATTAGAAGGACTTGTCAACTTATTGCTCAAACAAATTATTAGCTTTTACCTATAAGTTAGGTAATATACGTGGGGGTGAAGCTAGCTAGCTGTTTTATAAAATATGGGCGACAGATATATCTCTATCATCTCAAATGAATGTGACAATTCACAAATTTTGGTATATATATACATCTATTATGATTTTTGTCCTACGTACATTTTATAAAGCAATTCCTACATTACGAGGAGCCAAATGCTGAATTAGAGCTGAAAAAAATAATTATTATTCTAATTATGAGTTATTCAAGAATCACTATTGTGCATATAAAATGTCATTGTTTAAATTACATATATTTTTACAATAATATTTCATTTGCACAATAGTGACATTTCATATGCATAACATTAACACTTAAAAAAAGGTCCACTTGAAAGTCCACACGAGTTTTATACGTGACGAGTGCAAAGAAATACAGCTCCGCTCCAACGCTCAATTCACTGGAAACAATTTAATTTATTGTTTTCGGTACCATTTTTGATACCGTCTCGTATGATTTGAATCTAAAATTGAGAAAATAAAAAGGTTTCGAGACATTTCAAAGTTAAAATCCAAATTGTAAAATCCATTCATTATAAAATTCAAATATTGAGTTGAAAAAAATAATAATATTATGGTTCTTTAGGTGATGGACCGATTGAGGGGCAGGGATGGTCATGGGCGTGCTTCCCCTCCTCAAATTTTCGTTATATTATTCTTAAAAAAGTCAACTCTTAGAATAAAGTTACATTTGAGTAAAATAATAATAAGTGAGACTAACTTACCTATTTTATTAATAATTATTAATTTATTTTTGTTTTCGTTTATTGATAAAATAATACTCCCTCCATCTTTTAATAAGTGTCATTTTAGCTTTTTTCAACAAATTAAGATTATAAATTGTGGTCGATATCACCATTCATTAATTATAACTAATTTTAATATAGAAATTTTGTTTGATAAATAAAGAATGTAGTTAAGAATGTAGCTAGTATTCATAAACCAAATTAATTTTGGTATAAACAATTTTTGTGGAATTTATTAATGAAAAATATTTATAGTAAATGAATAAGGATAAAATAGTCAAAATTTAAGAAAAAATTTTAGAATGACACTTATTTTAAAATTAGTAAAAAAGCCAAAGTGACATTTATTAAAAAACGGATGGAGTATAGTTCACGTAAATATAAATTCCATAAAAGGGCAATTACTTCAAAGTAATGAGACAACTAGAAAAAAGAAAAAAAAAACTAAAATTTCAGAAAAAGATACCCCTCTTTTTAATGGTTTACAAGAACAATACAACAAAGATACACCACTTCTAACCATTTTCTTTCTCCCTTCATTTTTAGAGAGAAAACTTTCTTTTAAATTAAAGACACCACTATCACCGTCAACTGTCGGTGCCACCCGCCTCCGTCACCGTCTCTGTAGCTGCATTTTCCTCTTTGATGTTGTTGTTTGGACCAACAATTCGATATTTCAAAAGGTGTTGTTCTGTCGATAAATGATTGACGACTGATCCATTGACTCATTTTTTTTTAGATTCTTATTTGTTGTTAGACTTCTTGTTTTATTTTATTTTTTTTTAACTTTTTTATTGTGTTAGTTTGTTGTAGCTCTTTGATATTTATGTTGTTTATGCCTTCTTGCACCCTCTCTTTGGCAAGACTTTACACGCCTAATGCGATTTCCTCTCATTAATAGGACTCCTCTCTTTGGTGAGACTTTTCACACCTCGTGCGGCTTCCTTCCCTCCATGAGTCTTATTTTTATCAGTATCTTCCCAATGTTGTTAATCCTCGACTTATTGGTGGATCTTTATCTTTAGTTTTGTTAGAATTAATGCAATATTGGATGTCATCTGATCTTGCTATCAGAAGAGTAGCTAGTCTTCTGATCTTAGAGTTCAGCAAAGTTGAGTAAGGTGTACTCAGCTGATATGGTTTAGTAGTCTAGGAGTCAACTAATTTGATGTGAATTTTTGGACAACTCTGCTGATGCATGTAGTCTGCTGATCAGATCAGGAGAGTTGGGTCCAAGTCTGCTGAAGCTAACTCAAATGATCCCAAATCAGCTGAGTCAAGTCTGCTGATATTCTAGTTTTCAGAGTTAGTTATTTTTGTTATTTAGTTAGTCGGTTAATGGCAGTTATCCAATACATTATAAATCTATAAATACACCATCTAGTGCATATGTTGTAGGATACTGATGAATGTGAGTTTTGAGAGAGATCAAGTTTTGTGAACACTTGTAATCTGTAACTTTCATTCGAGTTTAGTGAAGAGAGTCTTCTATCCTCCGTGGACGTAGATCATTTGATCGAACCACGTAAATCCCGTGTTTTCTTTGAGTTCTTTATTCGATTCAATTCTTTGCGTTTCTAGTTATCTTGATTTATCATTTGTGAGGAGTTTCTTTGTGAATACAATTCCATAAAAATTGGCGCCGTTTGTGGGAAGTCGAAAGATAAAGTCAAGAATCAAGAAATGGGCTCTATGAAGTTGGAAATAGAGAAATTCAATGGTAAGACAGATTTTGGTTTATGGAAAGCCAAGATGAAGGCTCTGCTGTCACACCATGGGCTGAAAGAGGCCCTTACTCCAATTGATCTTGCTGCTTCTGACGCAAACAAGGTTAAGGAGGAGCTTATGGAAAAAGCTTACAACATTGTTATTCTGAGTTTAGGAGATAATGTTTTCAGAGAAGTTATGAAGGAGAAGGATGTTGTTGCTGTATTTGAGACCCTTGATGATCTGTATTTGACACAATATTTGTCAAACCAGATGTTTATGGAGAGGAAGCTCAACAATTTCAAGATGACAGATGATAAAACCATTGATGAGCAGTTGATAGAGTTCATGCAAGTAGTTGATGATCTTGAGAATGTTGGAATTACCTTGGAAGATCACAAGAAGTCTTTTCTACTTTTGGAGGCATTACCACCCTCATATGACAGCTTCAAGGATGCTCTGCTAATTACCAAGGAGGGTAAGGCAAAATTCAAAGAAGTTCTATCTATACTGAAAACTAAGAGTTTGCATGTAGTAAACTCAACCAAGAAGACCAAGAACCATGTTGAGGGTCTTAATATCAAACTGAAGAATGACAAAAAGGAGGGCAAGGCAAGAAGTTCCATGCCAAGTCAAATCAGAAGAAAAATGGATATTTAGTCAAGAACAAAGCTTACTACAAATGCCATAAAGAAGGACATTTCATAAAAGATCGTCCTGAGCATAAGAAGTCTACTGATGCTGCTAAATCTGATGTAGCTGAGGCAAAAGGATATGAAAATGCGAAGTTATGAGCATAACAAATAGAAAACTTGTTAATGAATGGGTGCTGGATTCTGGGTGTTCATTTCACATGTGTCCTACCAAATCTTGGTTTCAAAACCTTGAGATGATGGATGGTGGATCAGTTATGTTGGGTAATGATGAAAGTTGTACTGTGAGAGGAATTGGCACTATGAGGGTGAAGATGTTTAATGATAAACATGTGATCCTGACCAATGTCAGATTTGTTCCAGATTTGAAGAGAAACCTTATATCTCTTGGCACACTAAATTCTTTGGGTTATGAATTCAAGACAGAAAGAGGGTGTCTGCTGGTTACCAAAGCTGACAGAATAGTGATGCAAGGGAAGAAGTTAAATGGATTATATTCTTTAATTGGTGAGACAATCACAGGGGCTGCTGATGTTACCATGAGTTCTGATGATGTTATGCTTTGGCATAAGAGGCTAGCACATGTGGGAGATAAAGGTATGATGGAGTTATCCAAGAAGGGAGTGTTCCACCAGAAGACATTCAAGAACCTGGAGATTTGTGAGCTGTGTATTCTTGGCAAGGCCAAGAAGAAGTCTTTCCAGAAGAGTCAACACACCACCAAGGAGATGCTGAATTATGTTCATTCAGGTGTATGGGGGCCATCAAGAACTGAAACCATTGGTGGAGGTAAGTATTTCATGTCCATAATAGATGACTATTCTAGAAAAGTTTGGGTGTTCATTCTCAAACAGAAGAGTGAGACCTTTATAAAATTCAAAGAATGACTACTTGAGATAGAGAACAAGAGAGGAAAGTCCTTAAAACATTTAAGGACATATAATGTCCTAGAGTATCTATCAGCTGAATTCATGAATTTTGTAAAGAGAAGGGAATTACTAGACATAGAACTGTCCCTCTTAATCCACAACAAAATGGATTAGCAGAGAGAATGAACAGAACTAATTTAGAATTGGTGCATGTTAGCTGATGATAAATTACCTAAAAGCTTTTGGGGAGAAGTTGTATGTACTGCATGTTACTTGATAGACAAAACACCCTCATTTGCTTTAGAAGGTAAAACCCCAGATGAGATTTGGTATGACAAATTGTCTGATTATTCAAAACTTAAAGTGTTTGGATGTCAAGCTTATGCCCATATCAGACAAGATAAGCTTGAGCCAAGGGCTCTGAAATGTATATTCATTGGCTATTCAATAGTTGTCAAGGGTTATAGATTGTGGTGCCTTGAACCAGGTAATAAGAAATTGATAATCAACATAGATGTTGATTTTAATGAAAAAGTAATGGGATATCCTCACAATGGAAATTCCCATGACCTAGATGGAAGAATTGTAAATGAGTCAGAAGAGAGTTTCTCAACTGAGGTGGAGTTTCCCACATCAGATGAGTTGGCACCAAAGTAGGTGGCCAACCCACCTGATCTGGGAGATAACACACCAGATGAGGTTGTCCCAGAACAGGTACCGGAAGATGATTCAGAAGATGATGCTATGGAGGACAACCCTGCTTATTTGAGGAATTATAGTCTTGCAAGAGATACGCTCAGAAGGTAGATTCATCCCCCATCTAGGTTTGACCAGGCTGATCTTGTGTCATATGCTCTAATCACAGCTGAAGAGGTGGAGCATTATGAGCCAAGAAACTATAGGGAAGCTATCACCAGTCCTAAAAGAGAGAAGTGGATAACAGCCATGTCAGAAGAATTGCAGTCCTTGGAGAAGAATGAGACCTGGATCCCTGTGGAGAAGCCACACAACCAGAAGTTGGTCAGCTGTAGGTGGTTGTTCAAGAAGAAGCTTGAAGTTGGATTTGGTGGTGCTAGAGAGAAAATCAAATTCAAGGCCGGGTTGGTGGCAAGAGGATTCACATAAAGAGAAGACATATACTTCAATGAGGTATTCTCTCATGTTGTTAAACACTGTTCCATAAGATTACTTTTGTCTAAGGTTGCTTAAGATGATCTTGAGTTACATCAGCTAGATGTTAAAACTGCATTTTTACATGGAGAACTAGCTGAAACAATATATATGCATCAATCAGAAGGGTTCATCTTACCTGAAACTGAAAGTAAGGTATGCTTGCTTAAGAAAATCATTGTATGGGCTCAAGCAGAGTCCTAGACAATGGTATAAAAAGTTTGATACATTTATGTTTTCTATTGGTTTCTTAAGAAGCAAATATGATGGATGTGTATATATTGGTAAACAAGATTATCTAGAGAGCACATATCTACTGATCTATGTAGATGATATGTTAATAGCTAGCAAGAGTATGAGGAAGATTACCCAGCTGAAGCAGCAGCTGAGTAGCAAGTTTGAGATGAAGGACCTAGGTGAAGCCAAGAGAATATTAGGAATAGATATTCTTAGAAATAGGAAAGCAGGGAAGCTGTTCTTATCCCATAAGAGTTACATTCAGAAGGTCTTGAAGATGTTTCTTATGCACCAGTCCATACCAGTTAGTACTTCATTTGGTCAGCAATTCAAGTTATCAGTCAAGCAATCTCCTCAAACAGCTGAAGAGAAGAAGCAGATGCTTACTATTCCTTATTCCAATGGAGTGGGAAGTCTCATGTATGCTATAGTCTATAGCAAACCAGATCTTGCCTATGTTGTTAGTATGGTGAGTAGATTCATGGAAAATCCAGGGAAACTACATTGGGAAGCTTTGAAGTGGATTCTAAGATATGTGAATGGATAAGAAGACTTAGGATTAGTGTTTGAAAAATCAGTTGTTACCAAGAATCCTCTGATTGGATTTGTGGATTCTGATTTTGCTGGAAACATAGATACAAGGAAGTCTTTATCTGGTTATATTTTTACTTTGTATGGCACTGCTATCACTTGGAGAGCAGCTTTACAATCTATGGTGACCTTATCCACAACTGAAGCTGAATATATAGCCTTAACAGAAGATGTGAAGGAAGTAATGTGGTTGAAAGGCATTCTGAGAGATTTTGGCATAATTCAGAAGAGTGTTCCAGTCCTGTGTGATAATCAGAGCACTATCCATCTAGCAAAACATCAAGTGTTTCATGAGAGGTCAAAGCACATTGATGTAAAGTTACACTTTGTTAGAGACATCTTGGAGAAGAACATTGTTGAAGTTCAGAAGGTAGCTTCAGAAGAGAATGCAACTGATATGTTGACTAAGACATTACTAAGCAATAAGTTCAACCATTGCATGGAGTTGGTAAACCTTAGCACCTGTGATGTTCATTAAGAAGAGAATGAACAAACAACCTTGGGGAGGATTGGGAAGAAGGCAATCTTGCATTAAGGTGGGGAATTGTTAGAATTAATGCAATATTGGATGTCATCTGATCTTGCTATCAGAAGAGTAGCTATTCTTCTGATCTTAGAGTTCTGCAAAGTTGAGTAAGGTGTACTCAGCTGAGATGGTTTAGTAGTTTGATCCAGGAGTCAACTAATCTGATGTGAATTTTTTGACAACTCTGTTGATGCATGTAGTCTGCTGATCAGATCGGGAGAGTTGGGTCCAAGTCTGCTGAAGCCAACTCAGCTGATCCCAAATCAGCTGAGTCAAGTCTGCTGATATTCTAGTTTTCAGAATTAGTTATCTAGATGTTGTTAATTCTTAAATGCCTTAACATTATCAACAACATCTTAATTTGACCTTCCGAGATTTTTTCTAAGTCTTTTCTGAAATGCTACATTAAATGTTGATCTAAATGTTGTCGCATTTCTGGCAGGATCTAGAAGCTTCTACAAGGATCTGGAACCTGGAAGATTCCAGAACATTGGAGAACATGCTAGAATAGCCTAGATGCATTTGGAACGACCTGGAGCAGGCTAGAAGGATCTAGAAAGATCATGGAAGTTGTGGAAGTTGAGTTCCTAAAAAATAGGACCTCAATGTGGAAGCCTCTAGAATTCGTATCCCATCTCTATAAATACCCATTGAAGGCTTCATAATTCAGTGTGCTCTATTCGATCAATATCCTAGACCGAGCGTTCATCCCTGTTAGGAAATTGTGGCCAATAGTTCTACATTTTAGTTCATTCGTTGTATACCACCCGTATGACTGTGTGTCTTCTTATCTATTGAGAGTGTAATCATTAGATAGACTAGGCATTTCGACAGTGTATAATTTATACACTTAGTTCGTTTTCTAGACTTGGCACCTGCCTCGTTTATAGTTTATTTGTGAAAGTTATTGTTGTAACATTTCACACAACATTTGTACTTGAAGATAAGTATTGATTTTACGCCATAAGGCAGACATAGATTTTTATTTATAAAATCTATGTTAAAAGTATTTCCATTGTGTCTCGTTTGTTTTTAGTGTTTCAAGTCTTCCGCTGTGAATCTTAATTTCTGATATTCTGTTAGAGTCAGTGTTGTACTATTTGTCTCAACATTCTGTGCAACATTTATCTACTTATACTTAAACACTTTTATACACCCCGCACCACACACTTTCAGTTGGTATCAGAGCCGATACCTGACGACACTAGGTTAGATCTTTGGTCAAGTGTGTTTTTAGTTTAGTTTAGCAATGGAAACACATCACATATCCACTGCACTTAGGCCACCCGTTTTAGATGGTTCGAATTATTGTTATTGGAAGCCTAAGATGCGTATGTACATCAAGTCAATTGATGAACGTGCTTGGAGGACTGTACTTACAGGTTGGGAAGCTCCAAAGAGACCAGCAGACGCAGATGGTGAAGTTCAACTCAAAAGAGAAGTTGATTGGACGGCTGATGAAATAACAACAGCAAGCTACAATTCTAAAGCTTTAAATGCTATTTTTACTTCTGTTGATGTTTCAATGTTTAAAATTATATCTAACTGTTCTACTTCTAAAGATGCATGGGACAGGTTGCAAGAGCATTGTGAGGGTTCAGACAGTGTTCGAAGGACTAAGCTTCGAATGTTGGGGACAAAATTTGAGAATCTCCGAATGAAGGAAGATGAAACCATTTCATCCTACAATGAAAGCTTAAGTGAGATAATCAATGAATCACATTCTCTTGGTGACCCTATTTCTAATGTTAGAGTAGTTCATAAGATATTAAGATCTGTTCCTAAAAGATTTGATGCTAAAATTTGTGCTATTGAAGAGGCAAAAAATACAGATACTTTAAGTCAAAATGAGTTAGTGAGTATTCTTAGAACATATGAAATAAACACTAATCAAGTTGATGAAAATGATGCTGATAAGAAAGTTGTGGTTTTTAAAGGAGAAACATCAAACATTTCTGAGATTCAACCTATCATTACTGAAGTTGATTCTGATGAAGAATTGCTTGATAAATGTCTCAAGGATCCTAACAACATTGCCTTACTTACTAAGCACTTTAATAAGTTTCTTAAGAAATCTGTGAAAAAATCTAGTAACATTCAGCCTAAGATTCAAATCAACACATCAACACCTCAACCAGAAAGGAGGAAAGGTCAATTCACACCAAGACTATCAAAGAGTGAAGGTAAACCAAGGTATGATCCTGAATTTCGAAAATCAGTTCAATGCAATGCTTGTTCTGGTTATGGCCATTATGCAAATGAATGTGCCAATACTAGACTTAAGCAAAAACTGAATTTTAGTGCTACCTTGAGTGATGATTCTGATGATGATCTTGATGAATTAAATCAGAATGAATATTCTAATTTTACCAGAATTGATTATAATGATTCCTCAGATGATGATCTGGATGAAACAGATTCTGATGCTGTACCTGATGCTTCAACATCTACAGCAACATCAGAACAGAGTCACCCAGATTTGAACTGTTTTAATGGTTTAGTTGATGATGCAGGAAAAAGGACTGATGACAATGAATACCAAAAGCTGTTAGATGATTGGAAGAATCAGAAACTCACCCTTGATTCTCTGAATAAAAGGAATGAGGATTTGACAGACACAATCACCAAGCTAGAAGATATTCTTACCAAAAGAGATCTGGAAATCTGTAACTTAAAGGAGAAACTGATAAATTCTACTTTATGTTTCAAGAAATATTCCAATAGTGCTTCTGAGGTAAATAATGCTATAGCTACTGGTAAGTCTAATAATCATGGTTTAGGTTATGATGGTACTACTGCTTCTATTTCTGATAAATTTAGAAAACCTGTGAAATTTATTAAGGCAAATGTTGACACATCTGGTGCAACATCTGCAGAAACAGAGTCTCACAAGGTTAAAAGGAAGTATATATGTCATTACTGTTTCAAAATTGGTCATATTCGTCCTTACTGTATAAAGTTGTTTGAAGAACAGAAAAACTTGAAAATGCTGCATAAGAAACTGTCACATCCTGGTAAACAGTTTTTGAAATCTGCATGGAAACCAAAAGCTACCTGTAATGTTGTTCATACCTCCTTAAAAGCATGTGTACCTGATTTATGGTACTTTGATAGTGGTTGTTCTAGACATATGACAGGTCGTATTGATTTCTTATCTGATTATGTGACCTTGAATAGTGGTAGTGTTACATATGGTGGAGGTTCTAAAGGAAAGATTGTTGGTAAAGGAACTTTGAATGTTGAAGGTTTTCCTAAGCTTAAAAATTTATTACATGTAGATGGATTACTTGCAAATCTGATTAGCATTAGTCAACTTTGTGATGATAATTTGCATGTGAAATTTGATAAAGATTCATGTTATGTTCTTAATAAAGACGAAGTTTGTGTCATGACTGGTACTAGGTCAGCTGATAATTGCTATCTTATTGGAACAAATATGTGTAACTTGTCAAAACATGATGAAAATGTTCTATGGCATCAAAGATTGGGTCATGCAAATTACAGAGCAATGAAAAAGCTAATCAAAGCAGATGCAGTAAAAGGAATTCCAGAACTTAGGTTTCACAACACCACTGTATGTGGACCATGCCAAAAAGGTAAGCAGGTAAGAATGTCACACAAAATGCTGTCACATTTTACTACACATCGATGCTTTGAATTACTGCACATGGATTTGATGGGTCCTATGGAAACTGAAAGCATTGGAGGAAAGAGGTATTCCTTAGTTGTGGTAGATGATTTTTCTAGATATACCTGGGTAGAGTCTTTGAGAGACAAATCTGAAGCATTTACTGCATTTAAAATTCTTTATAAGAGGTTCAAAAATGTGTTTAACTTGAAAGTTGGCCGTATTAGAACTGATCATGGTAGGGAATTTGAAAACATCATGTTTAATGATTTTTGTGATAAAAAGGGTATCTTGCAAGAATATTCATCTCCTAAAACTCCACAACAAAATGGAATTGTTGAAAGAAAGAATAGAACTTTACAAGAAATGGCTAGAGTTATGCTTACATCCAAATGTCTTGCTAAGAAATTTTGGGGAGAAGCATTGAATACTGCATGCCATATTATTAATAGGGTTTTTATTCGTTCTGGCACTAATCAAACACCTTATGAGATTTTGAACAACAGAAAACCTAATGTGAAATATTTTCATGTATTTGGTTGTGTGTGTTATATTTTGAATGATAGGGATCAACTTCATAAGTTTGATTCTAAAAGTGATAAATGTTTCTTTTTAGGCTATTCTAGAAATAGTAAAGCTTATAGAGTTTATAATCTTAGAACTAACACTGTTCAAGAATCTGTTAACGTTGTG
Source organism: Galeopsis tetrahit (assembly GCA_963675135.1). Classification (NCBI taxonomy): domain Eukaryota; kingdom Viridiplantae; phylum Streptophyta; class Magnoliopsida; order Lamiales; family Lamiaceae; genus Galeopsis; species Galeopsis tetrahit. The sequence continues at coordinate 35,134,888 of OY776126.1, read as the reverse complement.
TTTGATGATGATAAAGGTCTTACAGATGACAAAGATGAAGAAGATGTATCACAGGTTACTGACACTTCTGAGAATACACTGAAGTCTGAAAATGTTACACCAAATGTTAACACATCTGGGTCAACATCTACAGAACAGTCAGCTGTAAATTCACAGAATGATCAGTACATCCCCAAAACAAATCCTTCTTCAAGAATCGACAAAAGTCATCCTTCTGACCAGATCATAGGCGATGCTACAGTTGGAGTGCAAACAAGAGGAAGAGTAAGATCAAACAAGGTAGATGTGGTAAGAACAATATGCATGTCTTCTATGTGTAATGTTGTAAATGTTGAATGCTATTTATCTGAAATTGAACCTAAGAGTGCTAAAGAAGCCTTAACTGATGAAAACTGGATTAATGTTATGCATGAAGAACTTGGTCAATTTGAAAGAAATGAAGTGTGGACACTTGTTCCTAGACCTAGTCATACTAATGTCATTGGAACAAAGTGGATATTCAAGAATAAAACTGATGAATCTGGTAATATTGTTAGGAACAAGGCTAGGTTAGTAGCACAAGGTTACACCCAAGTTGAAGGGGTTGATTTTGATGAAACTTTTGCACCTGTTGCTAGGATAGAATCTATTAGATTACTGCTAGCTATTGCATGTTTTATTGATATTAAACTTCATCAAATGGATGTAAAGGCTGCATTTCTAAATGGCATATTGAATGAAGAAGCATATGTTGAACAACCTATAGGATTTGAAGATCCACAGTATCCTGATCATGTATATAAACTTAAGAAAGCATTATATGGCCTTAAACAAGCTCCTAGAGCATGGTATGGTAGGCTTACTGACTTTCTTTTGGAATATGGATTTATTAGAGGAGAGGCAGATAGAACTTTGTTCATTAAGCACACTGAAAATGATATACTAATTGCTCAAATATATGTTGATGAGATTGTGTTTGGTTCTACTTGTGATAAAATGTTGAGTAAATTTGTTGAGGCAATGACTGCAACATTTGAAATGAGTATGGTTGGAGACTTGAATTATTTTCTAGGTCTTCAAATCAAACAATGCAGTGATGGTATTTTCTTCTCCCAGAGTAAGTATGCTAAGAACTTGGTTAAAAGATTTGGTCTTGAGAATTCAAAACCAATGAAAACTCCTATGGGATCTTCTTTGAAACTTTGCAAAGACAGTGCTGGAACAGATGTTGATCCAACACTTTACAGATCCATGATAGGTAGTTTACTGTATTTAACCTCTAGTAGACCAGATATTATGTACAGTGTGTGTGTTTGTGCTAGGTACCAAGCTAATCCAAAGGAACCTCACCTGAATGCTGTGAAAAGGATTATCAAGTATGTTGCAGGTACAAGTGACCTTGGAATCTGGTATACTAAGGACACCAACAACATTTTGATTGGCTACAGTGATGTTGATTGGGCTGGAGATATAGATGATAGAAAGAGTACGAGTGGAGGATGTTTCTACATGGGAAACAATCTTGTTTCATGGCACAGCAAGAAGCAGAATTGTGTTTCACAATCTACTGCAGAATCTGAGTATATAGCTGCTGGAAGCTGCTATACACAACTCTTGTGGCTGAGCAAGATGTTCCATGACTATGGTATTGAGAATGGTATACTTACAATTTTTTGTGATAATACTAGTGCTATTAACATTTCTAAGAATCCTGTACAGCACTCACTCACAAAGCACATTAGCATAAGACATCACTTTATGAGAGATTTAGTAGAGAAGAATATTGTTAAGTTGGAGTATATACCTACTGAGAAACAAAATGCTGACATTTTTACTAAAGCATTAGACTATGAGAGATTCTCTATCTTGAGGAAATCTCTTGGCATGAGCACTATCTGAAAAATTCGGATGGATGTTGTCACAAATGCGTCAGCATTTGGGACAACATCATGGGTTGTAAAAATTTTATAAGCTGAATCTATCTTTTACTTTGTTAAATAATTCCTATGTAAAATATCTACGAATCTAAGAACCTTGTAGTGCAAAAATAAACATGTCTCACACCTCTCAAATGCATAAAAATGAGAATGTTATTAGCATACTAAAAGATGTACCAAATCACTGAGTAACTATGGAGCACGGAGTTCACTACTACGATGCCTTCTTTTCAAAAGGTGATTCTTTGGTAAAAACATAAATATATTTGTAATCCATTAAGTAAGTATGGGGCACAGAGTTCGCTACTACGATGTACTCTACAGGAACAATGGATCAATACAAATTAGATCCTATAACACAAAAAGAAAAAATATGGTGCAACACAAATGAAGCAAATTCATGTAAAAACCGTGTTGAGGTGTTTGTAACAGTTTTGAGCACAACATTGCCTGATTCGAATTTATTTTTATTAGTTGTAATTATTTAATTATTAATTGGGATTTATTTCATTTTATTTAATTACTGACCCACATTTTTTATTTTTTCAGATTATGCGATTTTAATTATTCTGGAAGCTTCTTAATTATCTAATTTAATTTAATTGAATTTCCCCACTAATTACCCATGATCTACATTGTGGCTAATTATGTGGAGCATGATCGAAAGACTTCTGGATTATTTTCTTTTCTCTCCAACTACATAATTCTCTCTATAAATATCACTCATAAGATTAAATGTTAATGCTAATCGTGATTTTTGAGTTTGTTAAGTACTAAGCTTCTGCAGAATTGGTTATTGGTCGTGTATCTCTCAAATTTTGTGAATACACTCCTCAAACCTATCTTGAAATTCCAACTGTCCCTTATATGGCTGGAAACCGACCTCAATCTCACTCACAATCTCACTCTGATTCGAAGAACTCATCCCTTTCTCACACAAACCCTCTCGAAATCCTTGCTTCCATGGCGTCTCAGAAATCAACCTCGTCAAATGCTGACTCAAATGTCTCTGCAACACCATCAACAACCACTCCCACTCCTCAAACTGCTCCTCAAACCATTCCACCAACAACCAACATTCCTCAAGATGCAACTGTCGAACAGTTCAACAAGGCTATCGAAGAAGTGTCTGACTCTCTTCGAACAACTGGTCATCTGCCCGTGATGACATTTGGAGATATCACAGTGGATATCTCAAGCTATTTGGCTGATCAAACCGCCCAAATGGCTGCTGCTTCAAAAAGCCCTAAATCACCTACTGTTCACAACCCACAAGATGAAAACGAGGAGGTTGCTGCTGAAGAAGAAGCTACTGCTACTTTCGACCCTGAAGATGTTGAAATAGAGGATGCAAACATCTCTGAAGACGGTAAAAACTCTTCACTCTCTGTTTCTGATGAATCTGCTCCCATTCCTTTCAAGAAGAATGCGCAGAAAGGAAAAAGACAGAGGAGTCCTATTCAAAGAAGAAGATCATACCGTGTGTTCACTCGTGTGGATTATTCTGAATCCATGAGGAAGAAGAAGAAAGCTGGAGCTGAAGCTGCTGAACCCATCCAAGTGTTCACAGACTCTGAAGAAGAAGCTCCTGTTGTTGTTGAGAAAGTTGAAAAGACTGTTGCTGAGAAACCCAAGAAAGCTGTTGTTGAAAGGAGGAAGAAAGCTGCTGCTGATCCTAAAGGCAAAGGGAAGGCCAAGATGATTGCTGAAGATGAACCTGCAAAATCAGATTCCAATTCTGATTCTGATGTGTGTTTAAGAGATATTCTGAACTATCTTAAGAAAAATGCTGAGCATTTTACTGCTGCAAATGAAGCTGCACCAGAACCTGAAGATGATGGCAGTGGTGATAGCTCTTCCAGTGCAGAAAGCAGATCTAAGGAAAGCTCTGCTAAAGATTCTACATCAAGCTCCAATGACCTTGCTTCTGAAGAGGAAGATAATTCTGACTCTCTTGAGACTCTAGAGAATAGGTTGGCTATTTATTCTAAGAGGAAACTGCTGATAGAGAAGAGGATTAATATCCCTGATTTTGCAAGTAAAGGCATGGTTAGTTTCTTAGAGGAAAGGAATTTGATGCATGCTGTGAATTTTGGTGAATCTTTCTTGACAAATTGGGCTTATGAATTTTATGCTTGCATGAAAAAGAGTACTGGTAGGAGATCATCTAAGTGGTATGGGACTGTAAACTTTAGGGGGAGGGATGTACCTTTTACTCATGAGTTAATAAATGAGTTTCTGCATATTCTCAATGTTGAGGTGGATGAAGAACCTGACATGGATGTTGTTATTGCTGCTATAACTGGTGGTAGGGTAGTTAAGTGGACTAGACAGATGCTAGCCAAAGACCTCACTTCCCTACATTCTGTGTTATACAAACTCATTATCTACAACTGGATTCCCACTACAAATACCACTAAGATCACAAAAGACCAAGTTGTTCTTATGTATAGGATCTCTGTGCTTAAGAAGTTCAATTTAGGCCTCACTATCTTCCACCATATGATGAGATTTACTGGAAAAGTTTCTGAAAAAGGCAACCTACCCTATCCTGTTCTGATTTCAAATTACTTGAGGCATCATGACCTTGTTGCCAAGAACATTGATGTGTTGAGGGGGAGAGTACCATTACTGGCCATAGCTCCTGCCTTACTCACTGGGGATAGAGTAATTGATCTGCCTTTGACTGCTCTTGGTACTGATCATCAGCACAGGCCTTCAACTACTGAACATCAGCAAAGACCCTCAACTTCTGATCATCCAGAATCATCCAGATCAAGACAGAGAAATGCACCCCCAAATGTTGAGAACATCCATATCAACATTTCTGGTAATGTGTATCTTTCACAGGATTTCATCAAATTACAGCTCAATCACTTGTAGGAAACTATTGATGAGCTCCAGTTCCTGAAGGATAGGTGGACCAGTATGCTTTCACCTACAACAGGGGGAGTACCACCACCATCAAATTCCCATGTGGTGATTGAAGAATTGAATGATGATGGAGTTCCTGCTGCTGGTGGTGAACCCCATGTGGTGATTGAAGAATTGAATGATGATGGAGTTCCTGCTGCTGGTGGTGAACCTGATGCTGCAGTGACTGATGTAGTTGCACATCTTGCTGCTACTTATTTTGTGGATGAAGCTGATGATGATGATGCTGAGATGGAGACCTTGTATGGTGATCTCCAGTGATGAACAGGGACAAGCTACAAGACAGGGGGAGATCTGAGTTCATAATGGCTGTTGTTTATGCCATTTATTCAGTTCAATCTCTGTAACTAATGTTTAAGTATTCTGAAATTCTGATACACTTGTTATTTATTTCTTAGATGTTAGGTTGTTTATTTGTTGCAACTTGCTTAAATTATGGTTACATTTAATGATATTTGTTTACTGCCTTTGCTTAATATGTTTACAAATTATCATGTGTTTACTGCAGGTTGCTGAGTCTTTGTTTTGTTTATTCTTTTTGTTCTGATATTTTGTTATTTTGTTTTTGTTAGTGTCTTACTTAGATTCTAAGTTAATTCTTCCAGTTCAACTTATGATCTTAGTACAATTACTTATGTTGTGAATAAGTGTACTGTTTATGCTTATTCTATTTTGGATAAAATAGTTTTGATCCTTTGGCACGGATCATTATGAAATTATCCTTGATCTTCATTTGATTTGATCCAACGATTACAACAGGTATTGTCTTGACTAGTACTTAGCAATGATGTCAACCTCAACTAAGTACATAAAACTGAGTATGTATAGACATATATGTGCATCAGGTGTGTTGTAGTCGAAAGGTCAAATTGGGGGAGATTGTAGATGTTGTTAATTCTTAAATGCCTTAACATTATCAACAACATCTTAATTTGACCTTCCGAGATTTTTTCTAAGTCTTTTCTGAAATGCTACATTAAATGTTGATCTAAATGTTGTCGCATTTCTGGCAGGATCTAGAAGCTTCTACAAGGATCTGGAACCTGGAAGATTCCAGAACATTGGAGAACATGCTAGAACAGCCTAGATGCATTTGGAACGACCTGGAGCAGGCTAGAAGGATCTAGAAAGATCATGGAAGTTGTGGAAGTTGAGTTCCTAAAAAATAGGACCTCAATGTGGAAGCCTCTAGAATTTGTATCCCATCTCTATAAATACCCATTGAAGGCTTCATAATTCAGTGTGCTCTATTCGATCAATATCCTAGACCGAGCGTTCATCCCTGTTAGGAAATTGTGGCCAATAGTTCTACATTTTAGTTCATACGTTGTATACCACCCGTATGACTGTGTGTCTTCTTATCTATTGAGAGTGTAATCATTAGATAGACTAGGCATTTCGACAGTGTATAATTTATACACTTAGTTCGTTTTCTAGACTTGGCACCTGCCTCGTTTATAGTTTCGTTGTGAAAGTTATTGTTGTAACATTTCACACAACATTTGTACTTGAAGATAAGTATTGATTTTACGCCATAAGGCAGACATAGATTTTTATTTATAAAATCTATGTTAAAAGTATTTTCATTGTGTCTCGTTTGTTTTTAGTGTTTCAAGTCTTCCGCTGTGAATCTTAATTTCTGATATTCTGTTAGAGTCAGTGTTGTACTATTTGTCTCAACATTTTGTGCAACATTTATCTACTTATACTTAAACACTTTTATACATCCCGCACCACACACTTTCAAGTTATTTATGTTATTTAGTTACTCGGTTAATGGCAGTTATCAAATGCATTGTAAATTTATAAATACACCATCTAGTGCATAGGTTTTAGGTTACTGATGAATGTGAGTTTTGAGAGAGATCAAGTTTTGTGAACACTTGTAATCTGTAACTTTCATTCGAGTTTTGTGAAGAGAGTCTTTTATCCTCCGTGGATGTAAATCATTTGATCGAACCACGTAAATCCCCTGTTTTCTTTGAGTTCTTTATTCGATTCAATTCTTTTCGTTTCTAGTTATCTTGATTTATCATTTGTGAGGAGTTTCTTTGTGAATACAATTTCATAACAAGTTTTGTCTCTGATTTTCTTGACACGAAAAATACCTTAGTGTGGAGTGTTGTCTCGTACTGAAAATGAAGACCTAGTTTGCATGTGTGGGCAAATGTGCACTTGTCTTTTCACTTTCCCCACGATTGAATTGTGAAAGCACTTGTGATTTGATCTAATGTGGATTGAAGATCTTGTACACTTCTTGTTGGAAAATGTTGGTTTTGACCACATTTTATAAAGTGACAATTTTATAATTCTTTTTTTGCGTAAATGGATTTAGTTGATTTGATTTCTCAAAACCAAATTTTGGATGAATGAGAAATTAATATTAAAGTTGGTCATTTAATGAGTGAATAAATATATTGTTGAATGTATTTATTATTATATGATAATAGTAATGGATTGTGACCTATAGATATAGATATGAAATGTCATGTCTTTTGGTGAAATGATTATATTCCAAAGGTTGTGTACTTTATAATTATTTCATTAATTTAAAGGTGATGTCTTTTAGAATTATTGCATTAATTTAAAAGACATACATTTTGGTAGAATTATTTCATTAATTTAAAGGTGGTGTCTTTTAGAATTATTGCATTAATTTAAAAGACATACCTTTTTGGTGAATAATTGTTTATTTCCAAAGGTTGTAACTTTTGGAAAGAAGAGATTATTATGAAGAGTCACAACTATTATCGTAAAGACTCTTGGAAGTTTATAAATAGATCCCCACATTTGCATTCCAACATCACTCAAGCCAAAAACTTTCTTACATTCTTATCCTCCAAAGCATTCTAGCATTCTAAGTCCTTGCATTAGAGTTTTATTGGAAGTTCCAGATATTCATTTTGCGATTCGCCGATAGCTTCCGATTTGTAGTGCAACAGTCGTGAAGTTTTAAGTCGTTGTATCTTGGGGACGGTTGCCAGTAATCCGTATTGCACCTGTGTACGGGGCAATAACGTCTTACGGAGATAGAGTTCAACTCTAGCCTCGACTTTCGTGTTTAAGTCTGTGTCAGCATTTAAATCTTCGTCTACACATACACCTCATTTTTCTAACACTTCTTTCTATTGATCTTGTTTACTGATCTTATAACCCGTTAAAAAAAATCGAAAAAATAATGTTGAAGAATGTGATTTTATCAAGGGTACATAAGTCAAAAAAAAACGTCAAGTAAGTCAAAAACACGTCAGGTCAGGCGGATGCATTTAGACCACCTATAGAGGATAGATGATCCTTTTTTTTTTTACTATTGTACTGAAATTTCTGTATGTGTCTGATATAAATGTTGAATATTATTCGATATGAAAATTATAAATGTCTGACTTCAATTCCATCCATCTTTGTGTCCAAGTTAAAAATTCAACCTTCATCAAAAGAAAATGATTTATGGATCAAAAAATATAATTAACGATATATTTTCAACTACAAATTAATTAAAAAATCAAATGTCAATAAAAAATACGCATACGCAATAAGTTAAGAAAAAAAAAAAATTGGTGCCTAATAAAGTAATTTTTCATGTCGTTGGGTAGAAATTGGGGTAGACGGTGTACGCCTAGGCTCGATTTCTGCAATAGAGAATTTTAAACATTTTAGTTGTTCATATTTTTTCTTTAAAATTTTAAAAATTCTTAGCATTTTATATCGTGCATTTGTAATTCTTTTGTTAATGAAAATAATAATTATAATTAAAGTCATCCAAATACATAACTCGTTCTCCTTGTCCTTGTGATGTGGATATGCAAGAGATATAGCTAGTTTGGTAATGAAAAACCCATACTGTGATTTTGATTGTTAGGGAAAAGCCAAGCATGGTCACTTTTCATGATATGAACCTGTCTTTTAAATTAAATATTTCTTCAGATTTTTTTTTTAATTCGTTCAAATTTAATATGCCTACTTTTATAAATGGAAATATTTATTTTCCTAATACACGAATGCACCATTCACTTTTTTTTTGTACATATATGTTATATATAAACAATTAGTATTTCAAAACTTGTGTCACATGAATCATACTTATTAACATTTAAACGGAAAAGTAACTCTTTCTTGTGATGCTGAGAATTAAAAATATGTTATATCTTAACTTAAATTAGATGTTCAGAGCTGTGTTGATATAGACATGTTTGTCGCCCCCAATTGTGTGTTATTAATTAGTGATATGTCCGAAGCTCAACTATAATGCTGGGTCCTGTAGTAGTATGTCTTTTTTTTTAATTACATTATGGTATTAAAGATTTTTTTAGTCCACTAAGTTGACCCGATTTTTAATTTGGTCCAGACGAATTATACATTTTGATTTTAATACAATAAGTATACTTAAATTTTGAAATCAGTCATTTTACCAGGTAATGTAAAAGGTCATGTCCACATGTATTTAATCAATTTTCTTTTTTATATGTTTTGTGACATTTTTTTATATATTACTATTTTTATATGAATTAAAAATTAATTTAAATTTATAAATTAAAAAAATCACGAATATTAGTAAAAATAAAAAAAAATTTAAAAATTTGAAAAATAACTTGTGAATAATATTTAAAATTCGAATTAACTTTTTTTTTTTAATTTTAAAAAAATTAAAATATTGATAAAATTTTAAAAAACTAAATAAATTCATTTATAAATCAATATATTATTAGAAAAATCAATTAACTTACTTAATTCAAAAAATATATAATTGCAAATAGATATTAGAAATTATTTAATTATTTAAAAATAATTAAATGAATATACAAATTTATCTTTGAAAAAAAAAATCTCAAATAAAAAAATCATTTATTAAAACTATCAAAATACCTTATTAAAACTTTACTTTTATTTTAATATTTTAAATAAATTCAAAAATTCTCAAATATTTTAAATCATAAAAAATCCTCAAATAAAAAAATTATATATACAAGTAAATTCAAAATTTTCACCCTCTCCCCCACTTTAATGGAAAGAAGATGATGAATAGTAAAAAAAAATTGTTTGAAATTAACTATATGTCAATTTTATTATTTTTCTTTTTTATTTGAAATTAGCTCATAAAAAATATGAAGAACTATTTTTTTGTAATACTCTATTTAAATAAATATAATTCTATTTATTGAATTAATTCAATATTTTTTTAATTTATTTTGAAAAATTATTTGGGATTTAAAATATTTGGTGAATTGTGAATTTATTTAAATTATTTGAATATTAATATATAAGTAAGGTTTTTAGTGAATAATTTTGGCTATTTTAATTTGTTTTTTCATTTGGAAGTTTTATTATTTTAAGAATAAATTTCTATATTTATTATATTATTTTAAAATAAATAAATTTATAGTACTATTTTTTTCTAATTAGGCATGTTAATGGAGTTTTCTAAGAATTAATTGATTTAGAAAATAATTTATTTGATTTTTTTTATTTTTTCATATTATAATATTTTAGATTTAAAAAAAAAAAATTATATTTTATATACTAGTCATAATTTGTTGTCAATAATTTTAAAATATTATTTAGTGTTTTAACTAATATTTATAGTTTTTATAAATTAATAAATATAAATAAGTTATAAAAAGAAAAAAAAATTCACATGTTAAAAAAGAAAACAAAAATTAAAATGCAGATGTGTGTTGACTTGTTGGTGACCTGCTATTACGGGTAAAAGAACAATTTTCACAATTTAAGCATACTTATTGGACCTCAAAATGTATAATTCATCTGGACCAAATTCAACCACTTGAGTTATTCCACTTCGTCTCTAATAATATGTCTTGATACTTCAAATTGGGGTGAACACTATTCCACTCCCATTGGAACAGTGAGAAGATGGTGTTTGATCAACCTACACGGCAAAAGAGGAATAATGAAACAAATAACCGCACACTAATTCGGATGATAAAAACTCACACGACGGTTCATTTGGGTTTGAGATTGTGTGAATGATTAGGCGGGAGATTACTTGTAATATTTGTACTCAATAATACGTCTAAAAGTGTTGAATATAGCAAGGAATAAGGTGAAATTGACAAAGTCTGATTAACATTGATAAAAAAAAAAACTTGTTAAATAGCTAGCACGAGCTTATTAAATATACAAATAGCTAGGTAGTGCTCGACCAAGTTTAGTCCGGATCAAGAAACGGGGCAACACAAGTCAAAACGTAAAGACAATATATAAATAGCTAGGTAGTGCTCGACCAAGTTTAGGGGTCGTGCAAGTGCGTCAAAAGCATCCCAAGATTTTAAAGTTAGAAGTCGTGCATGACCCGAGCACAAGATCATGCACGCCCTTGCACGAACAAAAGGTCGAGCAACTCCTCACACATAGAATTTTTCTTGTGTACGACTATACTTTTAAAAATGTTGGGGCAATTTTCATGGACCCTGCAAGACTAAAATTTTGCAATCCTCATTTTTTCTTCTGATATTTTCCTTAATTAAATTTGTGAATGTTATTCTTAGACAAGAAAAATAAAACGTTTGCAGATTTGGTCACGTTGTAACATAATGTTGGTAATTTAGTAAAACAATACTTGAAAAAAAAAAAATATTTTAATTAAGTTTGACCCGTGTTGACTCGCATTGATCTGGGTTTGACCCACAAAATTTTACCTTAAACTTACCTTAATTATCTATATTTCACTAGTCTTGTACGAAATATTGCATATATGCATTTCAGTTATTCACACACATGTTTTTTATAAATACACCCACAAACTTAATTCACACACATTTTTTATAAATACACCAACAAACTTAATTCACACACATTTTTTTATAAATACACCCACTGACAGCTTAATTCAAATTTTTTAATCCGTTTATTTTACTCGTTTCTGTGATTTTTTTATCTTTTATTTTATTGTCGAACGCGGGATATTAAATGTAGTAATTCAAATTGTAATATGTAGAAATACACATTATTTTATGTAGTAACACAAACTATTTATATAATAATACAAATTCTTTTATTTAGTAACACGTTTTTTCTAATGTTTTTATTGATGTAGTAACTCACATTATAATACGTGGTAACATATATTATCGAATGTAGTAAACACAATAATCATGTTGTAATACAAATTTTTTTATTGTAGGATGATGCAAAAAATATTAGATCATTTGATAAAGTTACATATAGTAACAAACGTCTATTCAATGTAGTAATTCAAACTGTAGTATGTAGTAACATATAATTTTTTATGTTGTAAAACAAATTATTACATGTAGTAATAACACAATTTTATATAGTAATACTGAATCTTTTATATATATATATTTTTTTTGATTAAGTAACCCACATTATAATATATAGTAACATATATTATTGCATGTAGTAAGATATATTATTTCACGTAATACAAAATAACATTGACCCATAATAATTAGTATTAAAGAATATTTAAATAAATATAAAATATTTAAGGATTAATGTCATCGTAAATTGCAGCGTCCGACTGCGGTCTGAGGTGACCGAAAACTGCTCGGAGAAGACGATCATATTCAATTTCTTTTAGTGGGTGCATTTATAAAAAATGTGTGTGTGAATTAAGCTTATGGGTGTATTTATAAAAAAATATGTGTGTGAATTAAGCTTGTGGGTGTATTTATAAAAAATGTGTGTGAATTAAGCTTGTGAGTATATTTATAAAGAACATGTGTGTGAATGACTGAAATGCATGTATGCAATATTGCATATAAGTTTTTGTGTTTCATGGATGAAATATGTCATATAAGTTTTTGTGTAATAAAATTACTAGTGAAACTAACTAATTAATGTTGATCAATTGATACTCTTCAAAAGCAACACTTATTTGAAATATTTTATACATAAAATATATTTAATTAAGACAATTTAAAAAAAATTGTGGGCCATAAGTCTAAAATCTAGATCGTCCAAAAGAATTCGCGGATCACAAGCATGTGATTTACTACAAGACAATTATATTGTTACTAGAATGATAAAATATTATCACTACAAAACCAAAAATGTATTACTACCTGTCAAAAATATTCTGGAAAATTCGCCCAAAAAAGTAAGTATTCAGAATATTTTTAAATTTATAGTAGTATACTTTTGGTCTTATAGTGACAATAATTTAGTTTTGTAGTAACATAGTTTTGATCTTATGGTAGCAAAATATTTTTTGACTTATAGTAATAATAAGTACCTTAAAATATTTTACTTCTATAAGGTCAAAAATATGTTACTATATAAAGTTCAAAAATATTATGACAAAATTACAAAATCTAAGTTTTTAAAATGTTTTTGAACTTGTAGTAGTATAGTTTTGGTTTTGTAGTGACTATTTGGTCATGTAGTAAAATAATAGTTGAATGTGAAAAGATATAGTATTTTAGTTGAATTTGACTCACAATTTTTTTGTCGAAATTTATCTTAATTAACTAATATTTTATATAAATTTTTGTGATACTATTCAATAAAATCAACTAATACTATTTAGTGAAACTATTAATACTATTCCGTAAAAATATTAATAATGTTATTATTATAAAAACCAAAGACACCCGATGCAACACTAATAACACCTAATATTAATAAGGATGAGGTGAGGGAAGAGTAGTGAATGTTGGTGGGTGCATGAAAGGAATGTGAGAGAGGCAATCAATAAATGAAACACATGCAATACCATTGCAAGCAATATATACTCCCACACTCACACGTTCATCTATTCCAACATTTGTCTTACTAGAAAAAGTAAAGTATGATATGAAACCGTTTCAACTTTAAATGATTTTGCATTTTGTGAGTATTTATTTAAATATGGAACTAGTTGTTTCATTAAAAAGAATATTAATTTGATAGTATTAGTGGTTTCATTAAAGTTTTAATCTTGTATGCATGTGAATTGTGCAACTCACGTGTATTCATATTTAAATTATATTAGTTGTTTTTACTGAACAATTGTTAGATATGAGTACCATGGATGACTGAATTTATAGAAAAATGATTAAATTTAGTGTGAAAATTACTCGAAATACTTGTGTTTAAATTCATAATTATATAGGATTTCATTGCATTTTTACACTTAAATTGACTCATTGCACTTGATTTGAAGAAAGATTGGGATTTGCTATTTTTGTGGATGAATTGAGGATTTTTTTTAAGCAAAACATATTTTAATTATTCTATAATATTAATTGAAGGAGTGAAATGAGAATGGAGTCCTAAAAAAATGAAAGGTCCAAATTATTTTGTGCCGGCCATTAAATAAAATAGGTGGCCCAATTTAAAGCATGTAGCAGGCTAGCAGCCTATTTGTTTAGGGAGGCATTTGTCAATATTTTGGGCCGTGTGAATTTAATTAGGCCCTGACTATATACCCCTCTTTCTTTGTTAAGTATACTCTCCGATACATACACACCCCAAAAAATGGCTTACGTTAGATGTATTCCTTCCAAATTACCCTCTTCTCTCTTAAATGCACTCCCCCATTAAAACTCTAATTCTTCTCCTCCCTTTTCTCTCCTCTCCCTCAAACCAATAAACCTTCACCAAGCCGCTGCCCCTCCAAATCGTCGGCCACGGCGCTGCTCCTGCCACCGGCACGATCGACGCGTCCGCCGAACCCCTTTACTCGTCGCTCCACCTCAGCCTTCGTCGACCGCCACCACTTTTCCTCTTTCTTTCTTTCTTTTTTTTTCTGCCATGGAAATAGGCCACGGAGATCGGCCACACCTCATGGCCGTTCCCAGGCCGCTGTGCCTCCACCCCCTCTCCCTTCCCCATTCACGCGGTCAGCCTCCCTCTCTTCTTCTTTCTTTCTCTCTCTTTTTTTTTTTTAAATTTCTGGATCGACCATGGAAATAGGCCATGTAGCGTTGCCTCCTCCCCCCTCTTTCTTTATCTTTTTTTTTTCCTACATCCTCATGCCACCCGCCGCTGTGCCTTGCTCCCCCTCTCCACACGACATTCCGCGCAAGTAAGTCCTTTTTTTATTTTGAACTTTCAACGAACCAATGTTGACGGAATGCATTATCGTCGACAATTGTCGTTGACAAATTGTTGTCGACGATAATGCATTCCGTCGACACTGGTTCGTCGAAAATTTTAAGTTTTTTTTTTTTTTGACATATCAGTGTCGACCGAATGTATTATTGTCGACAACAATTTATCGATGATAATGCATTCCGTCGACCCTAATTTGTTGAAAATATGTTTTTAATTTTTATTTTATGTTTTAAAATTTCTATGTTAAAAATGGGTTGGTGTTGGTTGCCGGAGGAGGCAGCGACGACAACTATTAGGGTTAGGGTTTTAAAAGTGGGGGAGTGTGTTTATCATGATTATTTTAATATAAGGGTAGTTTATATATTTTACACGAATATTATATTAATAAATGGGGAGGGGGAGTATACTTAGCAAAGCTGGAAGGGTATATAGCCAGGTCCTTTAATTATGAGAAAGGGTTGGGGTATATACCCCTCCAGCTTTGTTTACTACACCCCCCCGATACACGCACCCCCCTCAAAACACATCTTAGATAGATGCACTCCTCTTGAAATATCTATTATACCCTTATCTCTTAAAATTATGTAGGATAAATACACACCCCTATAAAACCCTAACTTCATCTTCTTCCCCAACCTTCCTCTACCGCCTCTCTCTCTCTTCCCCTCCCTTTTTTTTTTCTCTCCCCCTCCCTCCCCCTCGCCGTCGCTCTCCCCCTCCCTCACCCCTCGTCGTCGCACTCCCTACCCTTCGCCTCGCTCGCCTCGTCCGCCGCAGCCCCTGTTCTTTTTTTTTTAATTTCTGTTCCAGGCGGCGGCGCCGCCCCTCTCGCCCAGCGACGCCGCCGCTCTCCCCCCCCCTTCCCCCTCGCCGTCGCACTCCACCCTCCCTCCCCTCGCCTCATCCTCCACCACGACTCTGTTT
This sequence comes from Galeopsis tetrahit, assembly GCA_963675135.1. Lineage (NCBI taxonomy): Eukaryota > Viridiplantae > Streptophyta > Magnoliopsida > Lamiales > Lamiaceae > Galeopsis > Galeopsis tetrahit. Next base: position 35,119,100 of record OY776126.1, on the reverse strand, counting down.
TTTTTTTTTTTTTTTAAATTTCTGTAACAAGCGGCGGCGCCGCCCCTCTCGCCCAGCGACGCCGCCGCCCTCCTTCGATCCTCGACGCCGTCGCGGCCCGTCCGCGCTCGCCCCCAGCCGTCGCCGACGAAGAACAAGTTTGTTTGTTTTTTTTTTCGACCATTATTGGTCGCTCAAAAATACTCTAGTCGACGACCTATTGTCGACGAGAGTGTTTTTGAGCAATCAATAATAGTCGAAAATTTTAATTTCAATTTTTTTTTCTTTCGAAATTTGGTCGACCAACCAGTGTCGATTGGAGTATTTTCGGGCGACAAACCAGTGTCGATCGGAGTAATTTCGGGCGACAAACCAGTGTCGATCGGAGTAATTTCGGGCGACAAACCAGTGTCGATCGGAGTGTTTTTGGTCAACTCTGGTTTGTTAAAAATACTTAGATTTTTTTTTAATTTTCTAAATTTTATTTGAGGTGGTGTCGATTGGAGTGGTATTGCTAGTTTATTTGATGAACATGTTCATTTTGGTGGTGGTGGTGGCGGCGGCGGCGCGGTGACGGCGGCAGGCGGCAGTGAAATTCTAGGGTTAGGGTTATATTTTAATTGTAGGGGGTGTATGTATCTAACATAATTTAGTAAAGGATAAAATTGGTATTTTACATGAATATTAAATTAATAAAAATGAAGGGGGAGTGTATTAAACAAAGCTGGAGGGGTATATACCCCAACCCTATGAGAAATGGGGTCCCATTCCTTATTCTTCTTGCGGCCCATTTTACAAACTTGGGGCCCACTATGAAATGCATGGAAGCAGCTGGCCCATGGACTCCAATTTTCTAATTGGCCCATGCACACAGAAACAGGGGATTAGGGGGGGGAGGGGGGGAGCAGTACAGCACACAGCAGTTGCACGCAGAAGTGTTCAGGTGTTCTCAATTATATGGAAATCGATTAAAGCTTAACTTGGACGTTTAATCCCGAACACTTCTGCATGCAGTTGCTGTGTGAATCAATAGGACGATTATCTCTTACGATACAACTATAAAAATACAATTATACTAGCATTGTAACTTGTTTGAAGCGAATCGAAATGTTGATTGAAAAATATCATCAGAAGACCAACTAAACGAGAGCAAAACGAATGCAAAATAATTAAAAAATGTCATAATGTATTTGTATCACTCGCAAATTTCATGCCCTTTCACATCTGATAGGTTGCTGCTCATGTAGCAAATCCAAAATTTTGAAACTATTGGCAAATTTATTGAGATACAAATGTACCAAAATTCACATAAATGTGGATTAATGATAATCCAAACCTGATTTGTATAACCTTCAATCTGAATAATGACAATTTATGTAATCACTCCATTTAACTGTTATAGAAAAATAGGTGGATGTATTAAATTGTAAAACTTAAAAATATGATTATAAAAAAAAAAAAAAAAAATTGGAATTGATAAACACAATTTTTACACAATTGATCCAAATTTAAAATAAGAAAAAGGTCCATAAAATACAAAAATATAATCATTTGGACATTAAATAAATATATATAAATATAGGGTTATTGACTTTGAAACAGAGTTCTACATTTTTACTTGAATTATATTTCCCTTTTAAAATATAATTACGGTCCATAATATCATGACCATCCATCTCATGCTGCAGAGTCTATATGTGAAATTTATATCACATATTTTATTCATATACTAAAGAAAAAAAAATACAAAAAGAAACAATGAGATTAGGACAGACGATGTAAGCTGTTAAAGACACATCACGAAAGAGTTTCTTTTATATCGGGCTAGTTAGATTTATGGGAGAGTTGACCTCTAGTACAAATGGGACACTTTATGAACTTATACGCACACCCAAATGAAAATAGTGGTAGAACATACAAATTGGCTTGGTAAAAAGAGCATTGTGCCCTTAAATTTGCTTTCTCGTTTGGCTCCGACACATTTTGAAAAAAATATTGAAAAAATTCTCACCTCTCTTATTTAATTTAATTGCTTTTCACTCAATTATTTTATAAAAAAAAAAAATTGTATTCAGATTTCTTTATTTTAATTCACGCAATTTTTTTATTCCAACATTTTAATTCAAATTTTACTTGAATTTTAAATTAAGATTTTTTTTTTAATTTCAAATTTTTTAGTTTTTCAAATTATATTTTATTCTTTTTTAGATTTCTTAATTTTGCTAATTCACGCAAAAACTTGAATTTTTAGATTTCTTAGATTTTATTCAAAAACTTATTTTCAAATTTCTTAGTTTTGCTAATTCACGCAAAAAAAAAAAAAAAAATTAATTCAAATTTTACTTGAATTTTTTTATTTAGTTTTTAAATTTATATTTTATTCAGATATTTTTATTTAAAATTGATTTTAAATTTTTTTTTCTCTCTCTCCATTCAAAAATTAAAAGTAAGTTTTTACTTGTCAAATCATACCTTTCTATCAACTTAATTCAATTTTTTTATTCAAATTATTTTTATTTATATTTCATTCAGATTTTTTATTCAAAAATTTAATTTATATTTTATTCAATTTCTATTCAATTATTTTGTTGATTTTTTTTTTTCAAAAGTTTTAAGTCAATTTTTTAAATTCATTTTTCTTTATTCAATTTTTTTAATTTGTATGTTTTACATAATTAAATATTGAATATCAACATATATATTGAATATTGAACACCGAATATCGATATACATTGAATATAATTAAACATTTAATTTGAACATAACACTAAACATTAATATATATATTGAACATTATTTAACATTGAATTTCAACATAACAATGAACATTAATATATATATTGAATATAGATATATATATTCAACATTGACCATATGTAATATACATATTTTACATATTATTAGGTAGCACGACAATAATTAGGATTAATTATATGCATTGCATATACTCATCCCCCTAAGAGGATGCCCAAAAACTGTCCGAAGGCAGTGAACCAAAGGACCCCAATCTTGTTTTCTGTGATGACCTGCAACTAGAGTCTCCATTTCAAACAACTCCCGGAAAAAACTGCCTCAATCTACCAAACTAACAGTTTCTACAACGCTAAGACATCTTAAAAACTAAGAAATTTTAAATTTCTACCATAACCACCAAAATCTCAGCAAATCAACATCTATTTCAAAAGGCACGACCAATTCACCGAACATATATGTATACAGGGACGGAGGGAGAGAGGGGCTAGGGGGGTCACTGGGCCCCCCACCCATTTTACAAAATTTCTTTAATAATTTTTTTAAAAATATTAAATAATAAAATATAAAAGAAGAAATAATTATAATTAATCATATCTAATAGTTATATAACAATTTCTAAATATATTAGTAAAATATTAGTAGTGCAATTATTACTTTCTCCATCTTATAATATACTTGTTTTGTGTATAATTAAATAACATTTTTTTTACAAATTTATCTTTCATTATCATGAAAGATTGAGGGAAAAAATGAATGAAAGTATAAGAGAGTGTAATAACTTGCTTCAATTATCAAGAAAGAAAGATGAAAAAAGTATTAAAATAAAAATTATAGGAATTTATATATGAGTAATTTAGGGAGAAACATGGTAAAAATAGCTAAAAATAATAAATTTTAAAAACAAGAATTAAGACTTATAGCGTCAATCAATATGAAACGAGTGAAGTATATAACAATTTAAACATAAAAATTAAAAGATGCTCGTATATAGACTGTATAAATATTATTTTGTAGGTAATGAGCGGAATGAATGAAACTTTTATTGAAACATATTAAAACATATTAAAACTTAACTTGATTCATTAGTAATATATTATATGTTTCATAAAAATTTATAAATATTAAAAGTGAAATTTATTATTCATGGACCCCCCATCGATTAGTTTCTGGCTCCGTCACGTCACTGTATGTATATGTGAGCATAAACACAATTGCCGCACCCTCACACTTCAGTTTCTTCAGATCTACAGATACCATACCAAAATAAAATTTAAACAAAAATTACTCCAATGACATCAAACAAAACGCATAACCAATTAAAGCACAAGTAGAATCTAACCTGATTTTTAGAGCATTGACAGTAAATCATAAACTTCTTCTTAGGTTAAAAAACTTCCACTTTTCAAACGCAAGCAACTTCAGAAACCTTGCAAATTGATGAAACCAATTTATCACCTTCTTCTTTCTAGAGAGTAGAAAATTTGGAAAAGAGAGTAGAAACTCACTAAGTCAACTCAGTGTGTCAACACCCCCAGAAAACCCTAGATCTACGCCGCCATCACGCGAGCGGCGCAGATCGGAGAAGACGAGCCCCTTGACGGAGCATTCAAGCTCTGCAACGGGCGATATCGATATGCCTGGGCTGAGATCGGGCGAATTCGTACCTTCACCGCAATTGTTTTCGGCTTGTTTGGCTCCGGCGGCGGCAGCTTCTCCACCTTCACACTCAACACTCCGTCCTGACAAACCGCCGAGATCTTATCCGTGTTCGCATTCTCCGGGAACACAAATTTCCTCATCAATTTCCCCACGCGCCGCTCCTTTCTCAAGAACTTTGTCCCTTCCTCCTCCTCCTTCTTCTTCTCACCGCTGCTCAGAAGCACATTATCGTCCTCCCACCTGCACCTTGATGTCGCCCGATCTCAGCCCCGGCATATCGATCTCGAACACGTACGAATTCGCATACTCCTTGATGTCGGCCGGTGTCGCCGCCATGGCCATGGCGTCGCGAACGTAGGTTTTGGTTGGGGCATTGATTGGTTTTTTGGCTTCGAAATCGTCGAAATGGCTAATAGAAACTATGAGAGAGAAGAGAGAGGAAATAAATTTATGAGAGGGGATAGAGAGATAGGAGAGATGATATGAGAGAGAATAATAAGGGACGGTTGATTTGAAATTGAAGGGTAATTGAGACATTTTGACATGGATTTTGTAGTGTTAAGTGGAAAAAAAATGTTTTGTACCTTTTACCACTTAACGACAAAGTGGGATAGCTCAAGTGGTTAGAGCACCACTACCTAGGCCTTAGGTCCTGGGTTCGAGTCATGTGGAGGGGAAAAAGGAATGGGTATTTAACATCTATCAAAAAAAAAAAAAAAAACCGTTTACCACTTAACTTAAGAGGCCAATTTTGTATTAACAAGTCAATAATCTATAGATTTATTTGCTAAAGGGTATGCCTACACCTCCTCCAACTTGTTTAAGGACACCCTCCCGATTGATACAATCTCTAGAAAATATAATTAGGATAGATGCACCTCCCTCAAATTATTTTAAATGCAATTTTTATCATTTCGGTGCCTTTTACAAGACACACCCCCGATTAAATGAACACTCCTTCTCAAAACACTAATTTATTCTTCTTTATTTCTCCTTCCTCCTTCACTTCATTTCTCCTTGCTCACTCATTACAGTCGTCGTCCGGCCGTTAGTAACGGACCTACATAGTGCCCTGAGGGGGCAGTGGGCCCCCCACTAATTTTGTAAATTTGTTAGGGGTATTTTGGTAATTTCAAACGTATTAAAATTAATACTCTATTTTATAATTATTTGCACACTTCTGATATAAAAATAATCCACACAATTAATATATATCCAAACATCATTTTATTTTAAAATCGTCACTCATTTTGAGTCTACATTTTACCCTACATTTCACTAAATCTATTTTACATCCTACTAAATCCTCCTTACACCTTATCAAATCACTCAAAATACGCTTTCTTATTTGACTCTACACCACTAAATTCATTTTTTTAAAAGTGAATCGGTTAAAATGTGTAAGTTATCACATGACGGGGGGAGTATTAACTTCTACCAAAACATAGCAAAAGTCAACTTATCCGATCAATTTAATTTAATGAAATGTGACGTATTGACAATTTATAATGTGAAATTTTGATAAAAATAATGTGTAAGTATTATTTTATCTTTATAATATTAATAATGTTAATCGGGCCCTCCTACCGAAATTTTCAGGGTCCGTCACTGCCGGCCGCCCTGCCTCTCCCTCCTATTAAAAACAACAGAAGGAAAAAAAAAAAAAAAGCCCTTCCCCCACCCTCGCCCCCATCCAGCGCTGGAAGCCCCAAACCCATCTGCAGCGGCGTTTGCGCAAAATTATTTTTGTTTGTTTGTCTGTTTATTTTTTTATAATTTTTGAAAAATCAGTGTCGAACATATACACTTTCGTCAATAAATTGTTGTCGAAGAGAGTGTATATTTCGACCCTGATTTGTTGAAAATTATATTAAAAAAAATTCTGAAATTTTTAATTTTTATTTTATTTTCTGTGATTTTTACACTGTTTGGATGAAGTTGGTGGTCAGAAGTGATGGTGACGACGGCTGCAATTAGGGTTAGAGATTAAATGTTGAAAGAAAGTGTAGTAAGTAGTGAGGGTGCATTTTGTAATCATACTTTACTTAGAGGGTATTTTAATTTTTTTATATCAATATTAAATTAATAAAATTAGAGAGAAGTGTCATTAAACACATAATTAAATTGAAGCCCCCATTAGAGCAGCCCATGTTGCTGCCATTTTTTCAGCAATTGAGGGCATTGGCCACGGTTATACACGCAGGCTTATTGAGGACACCCACTTGCTAAACACACACCCTTGAATGAGAACATCCACGTGAAAAGTTCTAAAATAACCCTCCACTCTTAAACCCTAATTAAAACTCTCTCCCTCTTTCTCTCCCATTTTCCACGCACACCCTCCCACTTTCCCATTGCCGCCCAGTCCCTCCTCCTCCCAACGGCCACCGCTCACCCATCCTCCATCTCAGTCGCCGCCTATTCCCACGTTCGTCGACGGTGTCGCTGAAGAAGGCGGTCGACGACTCTTCTTCTCTTAGAGAAAGGCGCGGCCCACGTCGCCGCCGTTGGAGAAGGGTTCGCGACGATGACACCACCGCTAGAGAAGGATTTGCGATCGACGTGCCACCGCTGGAGTAGGGTTCGTGATCGAATCCCCGACCGCTGAAGGAGTGCGCGACCATTGCTGCGACCGCGGGAGAAGTGTGCAACCACCGCCGCCGCCACTAGAGAAGTTTGCGGCCAACCCTCTTCTCTCCTGGCCGCTCCGATCCTTCCCTTCCCAGCCACAAGACCGCCGCCTTCGTCTCCGTTTAAAGGTCGCTGCTGCCGCCGCTCTTACATGTTTGTGTGGTTAATTCTTATTTGAAATCATGTTATTAGTGTCCATGATAATATGTCTTATCTAATGTTAATTGTGGTAAACTTAAATATTTATCTCATTAATTGAACATAAGCACACAACTCAATTTAGATCTCGAGAGAGGATAAACTGTTGGGAGAGTATTGATTATCTTAGGAGCTATTTAAGGTTATATAATGTATACTTGATAGAGATACATGCTTGTGTGATATTTCATTTGAATTAATTGGATTAAAAAATCTTTTAATTCATTATTTAGTGATCAACCTTATAAGAACAAAATTAATTGTCATTTGAATGAGTCATTAGTAATAAATGAATTTCTAAGTATTGCATATGCCTTGGAATCACATTTTTCCTTTGATTAGTTTTGTTATTTTCATTTCATTAGCTTGTTGTTGATTTGGATTTGACTAGTTTTATTTTGCTTTTTTAGTGACATTTATAGATAACATTAAAAATAGTCTTAGTTTTTAAAATCTTTCTTAAAAATCAATCGTGCCAACAAATATCACTTTTACACTACTAACCCTTCCTTGTGGATTAACTCATACTTATTGCTCTACAATAGACATCGTACGCTTGTGGTTGGCTATTTTAGTGTTGTAAAATACGCGAACATATTTGAATTTCCGTTGTATAGTTTGAATTAAAGATGGCAAATATCTCCATGGCTACATTAGCTCTGTTGATGCCTACTATTTTAAGATCTAGAAGGTTCTTCTCTTCTGTTAGTGATTTATGGCTCTGAGAGATATCATTATATTTTGCCTCAAGAGCTCGAAACACTTTAGTCTCAAGAGCATGAGTTTCAAGCACGCCCTTATGCACATGACTAAGGAATTTTTGTTTTTCCTTGAGCTGATCAAGCTCTTCGGTCAAGCATCCATTCATAGTCACAAGCTTAAGGTCAGCTTCAGACTTAGACTTTTTTTAACTAAATTATTGCAGCTTTTAAGCGCACGGTTTCATCCTCAAATTCCATGAACACTTTGACTGCTAACCTTAGATCATCCTTCAATTGTTCACAAGTAAATTGAAGGTGTCTGTTGGTATTAGCATTCACTACAAAAAAATGGCGTTTTGGAGACGGATTTACCGACGGATTTTCCGTCGGCCGCCGAGGTTACCGACGGAAAGTCGGCCGTCCCCTTTCTCGGCGTCAGCATTTTTTGCCGACGGATTTTTGAATTCCGTCGGCATTTTCCGACGGAAATACCGACGGAAAATGTCCGTCATCTTTTTCCGACGGAATGTCCGTCGGTATTCCGGACAACCCGTTTAACAAACCGGGTCAACATTCCGTCGGTAATTCCGTCGGAAACAATGAATTAAATAATTATAAAAGAAATTAGAATAAATTAAAATAATTATAAAAGAAATGAATTTTTGAATAATTGAAATTCAAATGCCGACGGATTATCCGTCGGTATTATACTGACGGAATATCCGTCGGCATTTTACCGACGGAATATCCGTCGGCATTTGACTGACGGAATATCCGTCGGCATTTTACCGACGGATAATCCGTCGGTAAAACAAAATATGAATAAAAAAAATATAATTTCGAAATTAACATACCGACGGAATATCCGTCAGTAATACAAAATATTAATAAAAAAAATATGCGTGGCCGGGGAGGCCCCGACCAGAATTTCATTTTCCGACCAGAATTACATTTTCCGAGAGGTTGGGAATGTGAAGAAATTTCGTAAAAAATGTCATTATGTAAAAATTAAAATATTATGTAATGAAACAATAATATTACATGAAATATTATGTTGGGAATGTGAAGAAATTGGCATTGTTTTTAACAAATCAAATTAATTAGTAGCTTACTTGATCATTATCATCATCATCTAATACGTACTTCCAGAAACTGACGGTGGCTTCGTCTTCTTCCAGTCTCCGGCGAAGGGCGGCGACTTCGTCTACTTCAAGGAAACAACCAAAAAATTAAAAAAAAATCGATGTTGAAGTTCAAAATTTTTCAATCTAAACTCAAAATCACTTACGTCGGAGTCGGCCAACTTATTGAAACGCCGGAGGAGCACAGATTGGGCGGCGGCCATGCTTCACGTTGGAGAGAAATCGGCGCGGAAGATTGGTGGAGAGAAATCGGCGCGGGAATAGGGCCGGTGAGGTCGCCGAAGAGTTGGTTGGAGAAGAGGAGTAGGGATTGTAAAGAGGAAAGTTTGGAAAGAGTGAAAGAAAAACCTAGGTTGAGTTATATATAAGGGTTTATTTTCCGTCGGCATGTTCAAATACCGACGGATATTCCGTCGGTAATTTTCAAAAAGTAAATACCGACGGATAATCCGTCAGTATTTTTCAAAAAGTAAATACCGACGGATAATCCGTCCGTCGGTATTTTTGGCGATTTTTTTTTTTTTTTTAAATAATTCAATTTTTTCTATATACTATATACTAGACCTAATAAATTACCAAAACTCTAAACCCTACTATATACTAGACCTACTAATTCATTTCTTCCACATATATTAATATATATATTGGTTGTGACTTATATTTATAGTAAATTTAATTTTTATAATTTGTACCTAAATGATAAATAATTAATTAACTTTTATAAAATAAGAAATAAATACATTACATTAATTGAATTAATTTTCATCTTCATCGTCTTCATCCTCCTCTTCGTCCTTATCCTCCTCCTCCTCATCATCATCTTCCTCACCCTCCTCCTCATCCTCATCTTCTTCATTCTCCTCTTCATCCTCATCTTCATTCTCCTCTTCATCCTCTTCTCCATCCCCCTCCTCTTCACCTTCAATTTCGATTAATTGGGGATTTGCAGCCGTCAAGGGTACAAAAAGATTGAAATCTCCCGTAAAGACTTCAGTTGGAGTCTCTATTTGTTCTGCTTGAAATGGAGATTCATCTTCAGTATTTTTGTCCTTTTTAGGGACTTCTACCATTGACCTTGCCTTTACTTTGCAAACAGCGTGCCATTCATAACCACGTGGAGCTCCCGGATATGTGCAGTAGTATACTTGAGATACTTGATGGGCAAATACAAATGGATCATCCCCAACATACGTCCTTTTCGAACTAACATCAACGAGCTTGTACTCCGGGTGAATTCTTGTTCCTAGATGGCCTGAATCAAACCAATGACACTTGAACAACACTACAGTCTTTGTTGGATATCCTGGATATTCTACTTCGACGACTTCCCGTAACACCCCAAAGTAATCACTTGCATCTGCATTGTAATTCGCACTGCTAACGCAGACGCCACTGTTGGTAGTTGCCTTTGTCGATGCATACCCAGACGTATGAAATCTGTAGCCCTTCACAATATAACCGTTGTAAGTCTTTACACGACGTAGTGGTCCCTTGCTGAGATCTCGTAATAATCGACCGTCTAGAGCGTTATCCCGTCCCTATACGACTCAATTTAAAATTAATTAAAATAAATATTAATTTATTTACGTAAAACATAATTAATTAAATGGTACTCACATAACGTTCGAACCATCGGGAAAATTCACGTTGAATACGAGCATCTATATATGCATCTGAGATGTTTGGTTCTGCTCGTCGTAGTTCTTGAGTGTACATCCTAATTCACAACATTCAAAAACTTGGTTAATATTAAATGACATAAATGAAGTGGTATTTAAATAGACGATTTATATATGAAATACTTACTCAATGTATGGCTGAACTTCATCACAATTCAATAACACATACGTTTGTGCTATTTCCGCCTCCGAGTTCGTCTCCCAATATCGTTCAGTGGGTTTTCCTATTGGCCGTCCCTTAGCCTTAGACTTGAATATGGAGAGCATTCCATCGACCTCTTCACTGATATCGTCAGCGGATGTACCACCGAAGTTACGTGGAGCACTTCTTAACTTTGTGTTGACGTGGTCCTCAAAGTAATAAGAACAAAACATGCCAACCTCTTCATTCAAATAAGCATTCACAATCGATGCTTCAACGTTTGCCTTTTGTTTAGCATTGAGTTTCAAGTTGTGGAGATACCTGATATACACACACATATATATATATATAAAACTTATACGAATGCATGTGTAATTGTAATGAAATAAAAAAAGTAAGATTTTACCTTTCAAATGGGTACATCCACCTGTATTGCACCGGACCACAAATTCTCGCTTCATACGCTAAGTGAACGGGTAAATGTTCCATCGAGTTAAAGAAGCTAGGTGGAAAAATTTGTTCCAACTTACACAAAATCACTGGAATGTCTTCATCTAAACGAATCATATCATCGATCGTGATCGTTGTAGCCGTTAAATCTCTAAAAAATAGACTTAATTCAGTGATAGCCCTCCACACATTGAGAGGAAGAAGTTCTCGGAACGCAATCGGTATCAAGCGTTGCATAAATACATGACAATCATGACTCTTCATCCTTGCAACCTTACCCGTTGTTGTGTCTACGCATCGACTCAAGTTCGACACGTAGCCGTCCGGAAAGTTCAACTCCTTTATCCACCTACACAATCTTTGTTTTTGTGGCTTATCCAGTGTGTAGCTAGCCTTTGGAAATTTACCTGTACGCTCATCCTTTTTCAACTCTGGACGGCGACAAAGAGTGTCCAAATCCTCCCGAGACTTTGGAGTGTCTTTCGTCTTGCCTTCCGTGTTCATGATTGTGTGGAACACATTGTCAAACACATTCTTTTCAATGTGCATCACATCCAAATTGTGTCGTATCAATAGTGAACTCCAGTATGGTAAGTCCAAAAAAATACTCCTTTTGTTCCAACCACCCTCAATTCCTCTGTTGTGTTCCGCTGCATTTTCCTCAGTACTTTTTTTCAACCCCGTCCACTGAACCTCATATAACAACCTACGTCCTGTACGGAGAGTAAATTATAAGTGACACTAAAAGCAATAGATAAATATACATTTAGTACTCGATCATTAAATAAATGTATAAAATACCATCTCGTAGTGGAGGTCGATTGTTTGTGACTGCTTTGTTCTTTACGAAGTTCTTCTTATTTCTTCGAAACGGGTGACCTTGAGGTAAGAACCTACGGTGATTATCGAACCATGAAACTTTTCTACTCACCGGGAGACTGAAAGCTTCAGAATTCTCCATACAATACGGACATGATTTCTTTCCGGCCGTACTCCACCCGGACAACATACCATATGCAGGAAAGTCGCTAATGGTCCATAAAAGAGCAGCACGCATCGTGAAGTTCTGCTTTCTAAAAACATCGTATGTTTGGACTCCATTCTCCCATAAGAAGATCAAGTCTTTTATAAGAGGTTGGAGATAAACATCCAGTTTGTCCTTTGGATTCGTTGGTCCAGGCACCAATACAGTCAGAAACATTGTTTGAGGTTTCATGCACATCCACGGAGGAAGATTATATGGAGTCAGTATCACCGGCCACAAAGAATACTGCTTCCCATGCATCCCAAACGGTGCAAAACCATCAGTACACAAACCTAATCTCACATTCCTCGGTTCACAACCAAAATCTGGAAACACGTTGTCAAGATGTTTCCAGGCCTCTGAGTCTGCCGGATGTCGCATCTCCCTCGACTCAGCCGAAGAGGAATCTGTAGCATGCCACGTCATGTGTTGTGCAGTGGCACTTGATTGATATAATCTCATCAAACGGGGAATGATAGGAAGGTAGTACATCTTCTTATATGGCACTTTCTTCTTTGTCTTCTTCGATTGACCACCAGGTCCCTTTCGACGTGCCTCTTTGTACCGGGGATGGCCACACAATCTACACATATTCAGACTGCTATCTTCGTCACCCCAATATAACATGCAACCATTCACACAACAATCAATCTTCTCAACCGGCAAACCAACATTCTTCAACATTTGTTTGCTTTGATGAAACGTCGTAGGCACCTTATTATTTTGAGGACAAATTTCACTGCATAACTGTGTCACTTGCTCATATGCCCTGTTAGAAAGCTTGTTCTCGGTCTTAATGTTCATGAGTCGTGCATTAAATGACAACTGTGAGTGGGATTCACAACCCGGATATAAATCTTCTTCGACTAATTTGAGCATCTCATAAAACCGAAATGCCTCATTCGTCGGCTCCTCTTCCATGTTTGAAAAACCAGCTTCCCTGATCATTGTTTGATACATATTCGGTTCTTCGTCCCCAAACTGTTGTTCTTCGTCCCCAAACTGTTGTTCTTCGTCCCCAAACTGTTGTTCTTCGTCCCCAAATTGTTGTTCTTCGTCCCCAAACTGTTGTTCTTCATCCCCAAACCGTTGTTCTACCTCGTTACTAGTGCCAACATGATCGAAATTTGCTTCTTGTTGATAGATTCCAACAGTGTAATAGTAAAACACTTCATCAAATCTATAAGGCCAACGTGTTTCGCCATGACTAGTCCAATTATAATAATTATCAACGAAACCATTCTTCACAATATGTACTAGGACCTCATCAATCTCTTTATATTGCTTATTCTGACATTTCTTAGCATTACACGGACACCTAATGATATTTCCACTCATGTAATGTGGCTGGCTTTTTTGCAAATTCAACAAATAACACGAGTTCATTATAAAATTCCACATTCACATTTCCTCTAATCATTCTAGGAGTACAATACATCCAACGACGGTCAGGCAAATCCATCTGCTAAACATTTAAGTGGAGCAACACATTACTAACGACTACTCTTATAATAAATTCACACAAAACTTATGATATATATAAAACATGTAATTACATTATATTGAATTTTATATATACAGTAAATTAAAAATGGTAGAAAATGTACCGTAATTTGATGTTTCTGAATACCCGAGCATGAGCATAAAAAATTTCGCAGTATAAAGTTTTGGTGTAAATTTGCAATACGAAAGTGAAGTGGAAAAAAATTAGGCAGTAGTAAGTTTTGGGGAACATTTCCCGACGGAAATGCCGACGGACCTATCTTTCCGTCGGCATTTTACCCGCCCAAATATCCGTCGGCATTTATCAAATGGTGAATTCTGACGGAAAGTTAATTCCGTCGGCATTTCACCCGCCCAAATTTCCGTCGGCATAGATAAATACCGACGGAATATCCGTCAGTATGTACCAAATTGTGAATTCCGACGGAAAATATATTCCGTCGGCATATTGGCGGTTTTTTTTTTTTTTTTATTAATTAATTCAATTTTTTGTATATATAGCAACACAAAGCTCACACACACCATATTCGATTTTTTCTATTTTGCAAAGAAATATCATGTCTTCTTCATCTTCTATTCGATTTCAGCAAGGCCTTGTTTGTTATTGTGGAAAGGCATGTCGTACATATGCTTCTAAACAACCTAGAAGTAAAGGGAGGATATTTCATAATTGTCCTGACTCCCAAAGTGATGGTGGTGGATGTGGTTTCTTTGTATGGGCTGATACTCTAGAAAAGTGTGTTGTTGACAAGAATCAATGATCTAATCAAAGTGACCAAGAAACTGAAGACATGAAGAAAATGACTCAAGAGATGAAGAAATTGGTTACAGAGATCAAGAATTTGGCTGAAGAAATCAAGGATTTAATCAAAGTGAACAAAATCATTTTGATTGTGCTAGTTGTCATGGTTGCATCTACCACCTTCAAGTGGTTTGGTTAAATATATGTATAATGCACTCTATATGAGGCTATTTTGTACTAAAATTCACTTCCACCTTCAAGTGGTTTAAATCTATCTAGAATGCACTCTAAATGAGATTATTTTGTATTCAATGAAACAAATGAATGCACCCTATTTTCATCTATACACCAATAAACTACACAAATAAACTGCAATATATAGTTCAACATATATTTCAACATAAAGATAAATATATACATAAAGATAAATAAGTTCAACAGAAAAGTAAATAAGTTCAACAGAAAATTAAATAAGTTCAACAGAAAAATAAATTAGTTCAACACAAAATTAAATTGTTCAATCAGGATAGTTACCAGGATAGTCGTTAAAAAATCGGTCCACCACATCCTCATTCAAGTTGACCTCGTCACCATCGGTCTGACCTGCATCTTGACCTGCAGCTTGATCTGGAGCTGGAGCTGGCTGTGCTTGCCCCATCGTCTGTTGATAGATGGCCTCGATCTGCTCAGCAGACATCTCCAACGTCCGACCCGCATTGGCACTCTAGAGGCGGAAGTAATTCTCGAACGTTGCCATGACGTTCGGATCCGGGACGGCAGTGGAGGATACGGACGGCTGCGATGCACTCCGGGCCGACCGACCACTTGGTGTCCTCACGGCGTTGCTCATCCCACCAAGGCCAAGGACCCTTCCCTTGGAGGTCGGGGCAACGTCAAGGTAAAGCTGGTCCACGTCAACAACCGGAGGGGTACCGCTACTTCCGGATTCAACAGTAGTCGTGGCTTGCGTCTCGGCCTCTTCAATCCTCTGTCGAACGCTCAACTACATAATTAAAAAATTAAAATTAATTTAATTATCTATATATATATAATGTAATTAATACATAAATTTAATTAAACTTACGTGGAGGTCAGTAGTGCGCCCGTAGGTGGACGTCTGTGTATCGGCATTAAACGGATGAAGAAGACTCATCCGATCCAAGTGAGTGTGTGGACGTCTAGTCTCCCGCTCCTATTACGTATCAAATAAACATATACAAATTAATTTAGATAACTAATATAAAATAATTAACTACAATTATTTAATTTTTAAAAATTAAATAAAACTTACTAGAGCAAGTGATTGCTCGAGGACAGACCGAGCTCCCCCCCGATGCACTGCCATCCCGCCTCCAACGTCGGTTCTGCGGTTGGCCCGAACTTTGTCACACTTCTCTTGGTAAGCCGGGTCCAACCACTTCTCAACCAACGACTCCCACAGGTCAACACCATCCTCTACCCCCAGAACAAGATTTTTATCTTCTCCACGCCAGGCCGTTCTCCAGTCGTACATCATGTTCGTGTACCGAGTAGAACAAACACCGTACCACTTATCGTAAATAGCGTCGTCCGAGTAGATCGCCGTATCCCAACGGGCCTTTTTCTATACAAATATTCAACATATTTATCAAATAATATGTATAATTAGTTATTTAATAAACTTTAATTATTGTAATTATATACCTGGAACTCCTCGAAATATTCATCCTTTTTAGATTGTGGCACCATCGACCAAGTGATACAACCCTTGGAAATCTTACACGTCCTAAAGGATCGTGCGCAGATCCTGGACACCTCATTACCGGGCACCAACCTGTAAAATTATTAACAAATTTATAAACTAACACATTATAAATAAATAAATAAATAAAGTTAATCGTTATTGAATACTGTTAAACATTAGAATTATTGGCTTACCTTCCTGAAACGATATCAATGGGTTGCCTTGGGTCTCGAACAGGATGCTGACGAGAAGAGGATGACGAACCAACCGACATCGTAGTCGGCGGCGGCGGCGACACTGCCACAGGAGGAGGAGGAGGAGGAGCCGTCACAGGTACTGATTGACCCCGAGCCCTCCTTGCACGTGACCCAGATGGCCTACGTGAACCAGAACCCGGATTCGGTGCTTGTTCACTCATCTATTTCAATCAATAAAAAATACATAATTTTACTAATTATCAATTTAATGAACATATTGCTAATTTAAAAATTTTACAAATATAGCATATTCCTAATTTAATCAATTACTAATTTAATCAACATATTCCTAATTTAAATCAAAACAATATATATATAACCTAATTACAACGTGATACCACCGTCGAACTATCTAATTAACTAATAATTTAAACAATTGATTGAAACATGCATCACCTAAATTAAAAATATTTCTAAATTAACATATTCCTAAATTAACAAATCTAAACATAATTAAAATAATACTTTTCTAATTGGAGTTTTCTAATTATCAATTTAATGAACATATTCCTAATTTAAATCTTTTACTAATATAGCATATTCCTAATTTAATTAATCAACATATTCCTAATTTAATCAATAATAACCTAATTTAATTATTATTTTTCTAATTATTATTTTTTTACCTAACTTAATCAATAATAAAAAATTGAACATATATATTCATAAATTAACAAACCTAAAACTAATTAAAATAATAATTTTCTAATTGGGTCAATAATTATCAATTTAATGAACATATTCCTAATTTAAAATTTTTACTAATATAGTGTATTCCTAATTTAATCAACATATTCCTAATTACAACGTGATCCAACGGTCGAACCACTATATCTAAACTAATTTAAACAATTGATTGAAACATGCACTACCTACATTAAAAATATTCTATATCAAAATTACACCATTAAATTAAAATAGTAATTAACTATATAACAATTAATTAATGTATACATATAACAATTAAGTAGTAAATTAACCTTAAAAAACAACTCTATCAAAATTATTCTTAATCAACAAATTAAATTAACTAACATACGTACTAACATGATCATAATATTTTAACAACTAACTAAATCAATATAACATGCAAATCAACATTAAATTATTCATATTTACATATATTCATGCATAAACATATATAAGTATTAAAACTAAGTAATAGAACTAATTAAGAAAACGTACCGTATCAATGTAATCGGAGAAATTTGCTTCAATAGCCTCGTCCTCGTCTTCGTCTTCCCCACCGAATCCTCGCTCACGCACTCCCCTTTTTTTTTTTTTGCCAAACGCATTCTGATATCAGGCCCTTATATAAAAAAAAAAAATTACGAATGCCGACGGATATTCCGTCGGCATTTCCCTCGCTAACCGCCCACTATTAATGGTAACCGTTACCTTTTTGGAAAACGAGGCGGTGCGGATTCAACGTGTCAGATGCCGACGGATTATCCGTCGGCATTTCCGTCGGCATACGTTTTTCAAAATATCCGTCGGCATTTTCCCTCGGTAAATGCCGACGGAACGGAAATCCGTCAGCATTTCCCTCGGTAAATGCTGACGGAACGGAAATCCGTCAGCATTGTTGTTGACTTTCCAATCCGTCGGCATTCCGTCAGCATATCCGTCGGAAATGCCGACGGACTATAATCCGTCGGCATTTGTCCGTCCCTATGGCGCGCGTTTTTTGTAGTGATTAGATGAGTCATACTCATCTGTGTGTGAGGAAGCAGAAAAGCATAAAAATGGATTGGAGGTTACCTCTTACTCAATTGCCATGAAACCTACATCTAGTAGATCATCATCAGATGAGAACCCTAAGGATGGTGATGAAGGTAGATCATCATCATCAGAATCACTTTCTTCATCAACCCTGAGACATCTTCTTGTCTCTTCTGACTTTTCTTTCCCCCACGCTCATTGGGCTTAAATCTGAACATTCAAAGCTCAAATGACCAGGTTTATTATATTTATAGCATAGTTCCTTACCTTCCCCGGAGCTTTTCTTAGGTGCAACATCCCTTCTGTTGCAACCCTTGCGATCAGATGACTCCTCATCTCTTCTGTATGAGTTGGACTCATACCTTTTGCTCTCTGGAGTCCTCTCTGATCTACCCTTAGACTTATATGATGATTCTCCTACATGGTTAGCTTTGTTTTTATAATATTTATAAAATTTCTTGTACTTACTGTGATACCCGGGCTTCTCACTACTCATTGACCAATATAATTTATGCATTGCGTCTATTTTATGTCACTTATGTGCTTCTTGTTATATTGCAATATTTTATCTTGAGTCACTACAAGAAATTGTTGAATTGCCTACAGAATTTTTCAACGAAAATAATTTCGTTTTTAAATATTGAGAATTGCCTACAGATTGCCTACGGATCTTTATAAATTATTTTACACATTTTCACCGACGAAATTACCAAGGAAAAATCTGATGGTGATTTACCTACAAAATAATTCATTGGCAAAACCGCATTTCCCTAACGAAACGGTTGTAGGTGATTTTTTTTTTAATTTACCAATGAAAACTTTCCTAGTTATTTATATGTATAAATTATCTAATTGTATTACCTACAAAATTAGCTAGGAACTTAAAAAATATTGATTTACCTACAAAATAATCCGTAGGCAAAATCGAATTTCCCTACCGAAACGGTTGTAGGTGATTTTTTTTATTTACAAACAAAAATTTTCCTAGCTATTTATATGTATAAATTATCTAATTGTATTACCTACAAAATTAGCTAGGAACTTAGAAAAGCAATAGTGCTACTAACAAATAAGCATATGAACTTTATTATGTCCCACATCGAAAGTCTAGAAAAAATATAAGAGAAAAAATAATATAAAGGTAGTAGTATTAGTAAGTTAGTAACCAACAAACATAAAATTTTTGTCCCACATTGAATAAGGGGTACAAGAAACAAGAGAGAAAACATTATAAAAGGGGCCTAATGTGCACCTTAGTTTGTATTTCAAAAGTGTTTATATATTTTAACACCTTTTGAACCAGTTTTGTGATTGATTCATTGTTGGACTGGTTGGTCCAATTCTGAATTAATTTATTTTGTAGGCTAATGTCAAAAAAATAATTTATTAATAAAATTTAAAAAAAATATATATTAAAAATTTTCAAACCGAAATGTTTATTATCAAATTTGCCTACGGAATTACCAACAAATTGTTTTGTAGTTGGTATTTACCTACAAAATTTCATTTATTATGGTAATCATATTACCTACCAAAATGTTATGGATTTGCTACGAAAATATGGTAGGTAATTGTCTACGGATTAAATTTTCGTGGGCAACCAAATTACCTACAAGCGAATTCCATACGAATGGTTTTCTTGGTATTCCGTAGGTAAATATAAATGCCTACAAAATTGGAATTATTGCCTACAAAATATTCTCTAGCCAATTAATTATTTTCTTGTAGTGAGTATTTAAATTGCTTTTAAATATTAAAATTTATTTATATACTTTTAAGTGATTAGTAGTGTGATAACCTGGGTTTTTTATTAGATTATTATATATTAAATAAATAATTTAAAAATTATGGCAAAATTGAAAAGAGTTTTTTTTTTTTTATTGTAAAACGTCGTGGGGCGCCGCGTTTTTAGATAAAAACGCTGAGCCCCCACGCGTTTTTCATCAAATTATTTATGACAAAAACTGTTTCCTTTTTAAATTTTAATTTCTACCCAAAACGTATGGCCCCAACGCGTTTTGGGTCTAATTGCAATTGTTTGAGGGAGTTGGGGGCTGAAAATAATATTAAATAGGGAAACGCTCAGTCCCCACGCGTTTCCCTTTTTTTATTTTATTTATTGACTGCATTATTTGTTAATTTGTTAAATAAAAAAAATATTAAAAAAGAAACGCTTGCGGGCACGACATTTTCTTTATAATCAACATGTATATATATATATATATGTCAATCCATCCATACCCATATATAATATGGGTGTCAATCATATCAATCCATACACATACTACACGACACCCACTAACAAATTAAACACACACTAAGTTTTTAAAGTTTTATTTTGTATTAAATATATATAAAAATCTTTATATAATTAAAAATTAAGAAATGAAATTTAAATTTAAGATTGAACTAAGAAATAAAAATACTTGATTAATTTAAATTGAAATATTTAATACATCTTTGTAACCTTCATAGATGAGAATATTAAAAAAAAAAAAAAAACCCCTTAAAAACATATTTTTATTTCAAATTGGGACGGTGTACACGCTTAATTATCTCTGAAGTTGTTGCTTTACTCGACCCAAGGGGACGAATTGAATGGCTACATTGAGGCACTTCACCAAAAAGAGTCTCAGTTGATGCAGAGTTACTGAATAATTTTGATAATTGGTCCCATAATGGTTCTTCTTGCACAAAGTATGCTTCAGAAATAGAATCTACCTGTATGAATATAAATAATTCATGTGAAACTTAGTTTTTTATAATAATATTTTTTCACCTCTATAAATAAATTTGATCTATAGTAAATTGAGAGAGCATACACTGAGCCACCGAGACCATATTTTCGAATTAGCGTTGATGCACATATTTTCTTTGCCCCATGTTGCTCCATCAGTAGAAATCATCAGCGCCCACATATCATGCCTTCGTTTTAAAGTTGTTATGCGTTCATCCACCACGTCCATAGTATATGTGTGCTCCCAGAATGCACCATTCAGTTGATCAATAGATGTCCACTCTTTTTGTTTATTAAGCATATGACGTCCACTCGGCCACTCACTAGTAAGTGTATCTACGAGAATTTTATCGGCCTCTGGTGTCCATATTGGAGAGTTTTTAACTTGCTTTCCAGGTAATTAACTGGCTTCCAATCTGGCACAAAAGGGGGTTTATCTTCCCTGTATGTCAATCTTCGAGATGTCTTTTTTTTTTGTTGATAACCAAATATGCAATATGATCTTAAAAAATAAGACCTAACATTCGTATTTATAGAACTGAAAAAAAAAAGTACAAATTTTTATTCATATGCCCCACACACATAAAGTAAAAAAATCAATTTATCTCGCATGCTACATGTTTCCTTCTCAAAGTAAAAAAATCATGTGAAGAATATGTACGTGTCATTCACAAACATGCAAATATCACTTCACCACACTTCACGCCAACTCAATTTATTTGCGCATGCCTTCTCAAAGTAAAAAAATCATGTGAAGAATATGCACATGTCATTCACAAACATGCAAATATCACTTCACCACACTTCACGCCAGCTCAATTTATTCGCGCATGCCTTCTCAAGTAAAAAAATCATGTGAAGAATATATGCATATGTCACTTCATATTAGACAATTTATCACATGTGTTTCCTTCCATTACTATTCATCAATCATGCATATGTAATATTCCTATACTACACTACACAACACCACACTACACGACACCCACTAACAAACACACACTAAGTTTTTACCTCCAACCAACACCATACATATTCATTTTATATAATTCACCTATGGTGTGAAAAAAAATTACATTCACAAAAAAATTCATACTTCTCTTTACTCATTCTCATAACCCCTCTCTTATTTTTTTCCTCTCTTCAATTTCATCATCACTAAGGAATCAACAATTCATGTGTACGTATTGCAGAGAAGTTTAGAATTAAGTTCATTTATATATAAGTGTATTAGGGATTTAATGAAATATTAATTTTGATAAATTATTATTTTTTGTTTGTTTTAGGAATTTTTTTTTTTGTTAAAAGTGATCAAGTTTCAAAAGTTGCTACGTGTTCGGGTTCGGGATCGTGTTCAAGTTGCTACGTGTCCGTGTTCACCATCCAAATATCATTCATAAGGTATGTTATAACTTTTATACTCGATAATTGCATGTATATTATACTCCATGTATGTTAGTTTAACTTTAAGTATAAGGATAAATTAATATTATTAGACATTTACTTTTAAATTTTAGATTCTTATCATAATTTGCATAATTTAAATATACTATTAAAATCTTTTGGGTAGCTTATTCCATAGTATTAACTATTAAGTAGAAAAAAATATTAATATTAAAATTAAAAATAAAAATTAAACGCTTAGGCGATTTGTATATATATACATATATGTATGTTATATATGCGTTTCCTATATATATAATATATATATATATGATATGTCTGCATGTAAATTAAAAAAAAAAATGCTTAGTCAATATATATATATATATGTAATATACCTGCATGTAAATAAAAAAAATGAAAAAAAAAAGATAACGCTTAGCCCATAAATGTTTCCTATATGTATATATTTGTATGTCTATAATGCAGGTAAATTAAAAAAAAAAAACGCTAAGCCCATAAGCGTTTCCTAGATATATATATATATTTGTATTTGTATGTCTATGATATGCATGTATGCAGTATGTGAAATCTGGAAAAGTAAAAATAATTAATAAAAAACGCGTTTTATTTTTTTATTTAATCCCAGCATGCATAAATATAAAAATAAATTAGGATTTGCTTTCTGTATGTGGCGCCGACGTTTTTATTATTATTATTAATTTTTTTTATTTAATCCCAGCATGCATAAATATAAAAATAAATTAGGATTTGCTTTCTGTAATCCCAGCATGCATAAATATAAAAATAAATTAGGATTTGCTTTCTGTATGTGAATAAATATAAAAATAAATTAGGATTTGCTTTCTGTATGTGACAGGTTTCGAACCCTGTACGTATAAGTTGAAAGCAAAGACTTGCTCCATTAAGTCATAATTATGATTACTAACATAAAAAGTGTTAGATTGTATATTTATTAGAAAGATATACACAATATAGTTTTCTATTGAACTATATTTGTTCTAAAAATAAAATTCCACAAAATAATCTAAACTCATTTTATTATATTCTAACAAAAATTCCACTTATGTATGGATGTAGGTATGACGTCTACTACAATATCAAACACATCCAACTCCACTTGCTCCAATAAATTACAATTATTCAAAAAATATCGTTCAATTGTTAAAAAGTCCAGATCGATGTTTCAGTTCCAATTACGAACTCAAGAATATGCGAAAAAGCTTAGTTTATTGGAGTCTCAACTTGAAAATAAAAATCTAGAATTGGATTTTTACAAGAATTTGTCATAGGATAAAGATCGGGAAATCTTGCGACGAAAAGGAAAATTTCAACATATGGAGTTTATTAAAAATATGTTAGAGATTGACCTAGAAAGGTCGCAAGAGCGTGCCTACATTAATGAAGGTGAAAAAGAAGAGTTGGAAAATGAAATAAGTACTCAGCGTAGAACGTTGAGTCACATTACAACTGAAAACATCGACATGAGAGCACAACTCGATAAAAAAAATAATCAAATCAATCTTCTTCAAGAGGAGAATAATACGTTGCGACGTCTGTTAGAGGAAGAAACAGATGCATGTATCGTGGTGGAACATCATCATCAAAGTAACTTTAGAGTCATGCGTCAACGCATAACTGATTTAATAGAGGTTACTCCAGGGTTACATTTAAATATTGAACCCAACGAGTCTGAGCCCGAAGAAGATGAAGATGTAGGTGTAGATGTTGATCATGACAATGTAGAAATGTTAGGTAGTGACGATGATGATCACAGTGATGTAGCTTCTGATTAAATGTATCTAATTAACCATGACTTTCATGTATTTGTATATTAATTTTATTTTATGGATGTTAGTTTTATTTTAACTTTTATATTGAATACAAATTATTATAATAATATTTAAAAAATTAATTTTCATATCACTTTTAATAAATGTTAATTTTTTTCAACGTTAATTTTTTTGTAATTAAATACGAATTATTATAATAATATTTAAAAAAAATTCATATCACTTTTAATAAATGTTAATGTTTTTGTAATTAAATAAAAATTATTATAATAATATTTAAAAAAATTAATTTTCATATCACTTTTAATAAATGTTAATTTTTTTCAACGTTAATTTTTTTGTAATTAAATACAAATTATTATAATAATATTTAAAAAAAATCATATCACTTTTAATAAATGTTAATTTTTTTGTAATTAAATACAAATTATTATAATAATATTTAAAAAAATTAATTTTCATATCACTTCTAATAAATGTTAATTTTTTTCAACGTTAATTTTTTTGTAATTAAATACAAATTATTATAATAATATTTAAAAAAATTATTTTTCATATAATTTTTTCCCTGTTAGTTTATTTGTAATTAAATACAAATTATTATAATAATATTAAAAAATAATATTTTTTCATATCATTTTAAATAAACGTTAATTTTATCTTAGTGTCATTTTTTTATATTAAATGCAAATTAATGTAAAAATACAGGAACATTTGTAGAATGGCGAATACTAGAAGAGTCGCAATTAGAGTGTATAATGAAGGAGAAGTTATACATGATGGATACAATATCACCTACAGTCGCCCACCTTGTGGGTACATTCGAGTAGATCGAAATATAGATCTAGATGGGTTGAAGCTAAAGCTGCATGAAACAATCGGTCTTAATACAACTCAATTTAGATTGAACCTTCAAACAAAGTGGGTAGAGCCTTTCAAAGACATGTTTAAGGAATCAATAGTTAAATTGAAAATGATGACAATCTTAGATTCTTTTTAGACCCCACGGATGGTGTTAATAGCATGGACATTTTTGTCGAGAAAGAACAAATAACTTTTTACTCCAATGTTCACGATGAGATGCACGTGAGTCAAGAATGAGGGGTTTACATGTCATTGTTATCTCAACCGGATCTACCCCCAATTATGGGGGGTAATGACGTTGATATTGTTCCTCTGGTCACACAAGGATTTGATAGTCTTGGGATAACCACTGTTCATGCTGGTAGCTCATCTTCTGAGCCATATGCCCCGTATGTCCATGCTGGTAGCTCATCTTCTTACAGTGCGAATAATGGATATAATGAAAATTCGAACAATGAAGATCCAACATCAGACTCATTCAGAGGGCTTTCTCCGTATGAATCGGAGGACGATGTAATATGAAGTCTATGCTTAAATGATGACGAGGATGGTGATGGGGAGGAGGAAGAAGCAGTAGTTGGTATCGCTCATACTTCAAATGAACCTACATTGCCATCCTTCTACACAATTGTTGAACCAGAGATATATGCTGATTCAATCGATAATCCAAGTGGTGAATTGGGCAAATTTTACGACCAGGATAGAGGAATTTTGGAGAAGGGAATGTTGTTTATTTCAAAGGTTTGTTTGATATCAGCCATTAAAAATTTCTCTATTCGATATGCTAAACGCGAATATCGTGTGGTGGAAAGTACGCCCACACTATGGAAGGTGAAATGCAACCACCCATCTAGAACACAACACTGCCCATGGTTTGTGCGAGCCTCGTTTAAGCAAAGGTATGGCAAGTTTGCGATAACAAAAATTGGTGGAGAGCATCAATGTTATATGAAAGACATGACACTTGATCATCGAAATTTGGACAAAAATTACATAGCCAAAATTCTCGAGAACAGTGTGCGTGTGACACCTGATTTAAAGGTGACATCAGCACAGGTAACTGTCAAAGTCGTTGTCGGATTTGATCTTTCATATGCCAAAACCTGGTATGGTATAAGTCGATCGATTGAAAATATTTACGGAACATGGGAGAGTTCTATAAAGAAGTTGCCTAAATATTTAGGGGCCCTACAAAAGTGGAACCCAGGGACGATTGTTGAATGGGAGCACCATGATACGAATCATCATTCTAAAAAGATAATCAAATATGTATTCTGGGCTTTTTCACAATGTGTTGCTGGTTTCAAGTATTGTCGTCCAGTGATTAGTGTCGACGGGACTTTCTTGTACACAAAGTACAAACACAAGATGCTTATAGCTGTCAAAATTGACGGAAACAATCATATTCTACCGCTTGCATATGTTGTTGTTGATGAAGAGACCACAATGTCTTGGATGTGGTTTCTGAGGTTGGTCTGCATACACATCATAAGCGGGCGAGATAACATGTGCATTATTTTCGACAGACATCCCGGACTGCTTAGTGCAATAGACTGCATGAGTGCGTTTAAGTCTCCTCGTGGAGCAAGTCGTTATTGTTTGAGACATGTTTGCTCAAACTTCAATAAACACTTCAAGGATGTCTGCTTGAAAGATCTGTGTTGGCGAGCCGGGTCAGAACACCAAATAATAAAGTATAACAGCGTCATGGATCAAATAAAAGCACTGAACCCATCGGCACATGCATGGTTGGCGAAGATTCCAAACGAAAAGTGGGCATTGGCGCATGATGAGGGTTGGCGACATGGAATTCTAACCACCAACGTTTCTGAATCATTTAACGGGGTGCTTAAAGGAGCCAGGCGTCTTCCGTTGACTGCAATAGTCGAGATATCATTCAACAAATGTGTTTCATATTTTAGGGAACATGCAATGGATTGCGAGAGTTCTAAACTTATACAACCAAAGCCTACGAAAAGTTTCAATATTGGTTGTCCCTGTCAGTGGGTCATCTTATCACTCAAATTGATTACTCAGAAAGATCAGCAATGGTGGTATCAAGAGCACGCGCGGGAAGAGGAGGTCACGTATATGCAGTAAAAATCAGCACGAGAGATTGTTCATGTGGGAAGTGGACGTTGTTTGGAATTCCATGTTCACATGCCATGAGTGTCTGTAATAGCTTAAGGATTAGGACAGAGGCTTTGGTGCAACCGTATTACCTATTGACTAACTACGAACGTACGTACGCTTCTGCCTTCCAACCATATTTAGGAGAAGAATATTAGGACGAGCCCGATTTCTAGTTGTTTCATAAGGTCACCCTAAGGAGTAAACCAAAACCGGGAAGAAATCGTACATCGCGAATTCCGAACGAAATGGACTGGAGACAAACACGTGAACGCCAGCAGGCTAGAAGACATCAATAAAGTCGAGAGCCATAATCATCCATGCATATTATTCAATGACTTTTAAATTCATGATTGTTTTGTAATGCATTTGTCTACAACTCTATTGCCTAGTATTGTAATGATGTATTTGTAACATGTAATTTGACTAAATTTGCGTAGTATTTATGTGGATTGTAATGTCAAAACTTGTTATGATCTATATTATTGTAATGTTGTATCTGTAAATGCTCACATTTCAGGGTTTGTAAAGATGGAAAATCAACTCCGCCAATTTTATGGACCACGTGACACTGAGGTCTTGTTTAAACAAAAAGAACACATCTCTGAGCGTATAACCAAGGGTGGTGAGGCCACCAAACAAGTATTGAATTCAAGGAGAGTAGATGAACAATTTTGGTCATTGTTTCCAATAAATAATCCAATGCCCCACGTGCGTGTGTTACAATGCTTAAAGAGAATGGGTTTCTATCATATATTTAGGTGTGGACACTTTCTTCCAGACCTTCAACTGCTGACAGCTTTGGTTGAGCGGTGGTGACCAGAAACACACACATTCCACTTACCTATGGGCGAGGCAACAGTCACACTCGACGATGTTGGAATGATATGGGGATTACCCGTAGACGGGTACCTAGTTACTGGTGTTGAGCTAACCATGCGAGGTCTCGAGTTGACTCACTATTGTCAGCTCATGTTAGGTTATTCTCCAACTGAAATAGAGTTAAAAGAAAAGAATTGCAGACCCAAAATACTTGCTTTACACATGTCCAACAATCCAGTTACAAACTACAGCACCGAGGAACATGTTGAGCAATATGCTAGGGCATGTGCATTTTTCTTGTTATGTGGTGTTATGTGCCCTGACACATCCGGAAAGGGTATGCCAATGATATATCTACAATGCCTAGAAGACATAGATAATACACGTAAATACAGTTGGGCAAGTGCATGTTTGGCATCATTATATAGAGGAATGTGTGACGTGGCTTTATGCCAAAAAGACACTTTTTCTGGACCGTGTCAATTGTTACAGGTATATGTGTAATATAAAATTATTTATTTCACTCTATAAGTACTATTATAATATTTCTAAATTATTTGGACAATTTCAGATTTGGGCTTTTTCTCGGATTTCTGTATTCTTGCCCCCAACCGATTGAACTACGTGTGGATGTTCACCGAATACAAGTCCCCCAACGTTGGGGCGGTGGAGAACTTCCAGCTGCCCCTTTCGGTGCATGGTACTGGCTTTAATTCATATAGTATCAATGGTTAGTTGCATTACAAAAATAAACACTTAAATTATATAGTACTTAATGTTTGCAGTTGGAATACAAACAATAGATACACTCATACCGGTTACCACCAATTGAAGTTATTTAGAGAGATGTTGGTCAAACTAACGAATGATCAGGTGCAATATATTTTCATACTAACGAATTAATTTTAAAGTGTGTATCTCATTAACTAACTCGACGATATATATCATTGGTTTAATTCATGTGTGTTGTGTGCTTTTTTTTTTCCTTTAAACTTTTTTTTACAGTTTTCTTGGTATCCTTATGACGTGACAAAACAAGAAATTCAGGATTTACCAGAACAAGTGTGGAGGGGTCTTGCACTCGCAAAGTGTCCCTTAATATTTTTTGCGATTGTTGAGTTTTATCATCCAGAAAGGGTTTTACGACAATTCTATAAACTCCAGGACATACCCTTAAATTTTGGTCGGGAAGATTGGAGTAGTAATTTGCATACTCTATCCAGAAGAGGGCATGCAAACAAGAATTGGTTTGAACACCACATCGTATATGTGCATCAGTGGACAAATAGACGAGACAATATTATACTAACGGATTCAACAGAGTTACCAACCGTCATTAATGGATACGACCAATGGTATCAAAATATTACTCGTCGCTTTATATCCTCTGTGGTTCAAAAAGATGAAATTGGGATGTTGACTAGAGACGCTGCCTAGAGACGTTGCATGCTTCAATTATATGGTGAGAAAATAATATTTCTATGAATATACAATAATTCTGATATATTCTTACTTACTATTTACTCTTTTGATATGTATACAGGTTAAAAATTTGGAACCAGTATTTCAAAACCTCCAAAATTACTTGAATGGCGAAGATGTAGGCACGATCACTCAACATATACACGATGGCCTACATATTTGGGAAAATGTGAAGCAAACATATCATACTCGATATGCTGATCAACCGCATGTTTCATACACGCAACATATGCACGAACAGATGTATGAGTCCCAAATGACTTTGGACCAAGCATATAGGAGGGGTCATCATCGTTCACGTCAAATGCCTCCAAATCCTAACTACGCATCAAGCTCTCATCAACAACCTCCTCAAGTTGATGAAGATGCGGTGTATAGGCCCGCAATGATGACACCCGATTTATATACTCCTGCAGCCTACACTTCACAACCATTTGATACTTCAGAAATGTTTAATTCTTCTTTATTTGGAAACTTTGAGGTTGTTGGGGGAAGTTCAACTCAACATCCGAACATAAGTACAACACCTATTCCTTTTCAATACAGCAATAGTATGTTGTATAGAGATCAACAGGAAGAAGAAGAAGAAGAAGAAGAAGAAGAAGAAGAAGAAGAAGAAGAAGAAGAAGAAGAAGAAGAAGAAGAAGAAGAAGAAGAAGAAGAAGCAAAATAGGAATAGACGACCACAAAGAAAAAGAAGACCTACGGGTTGCGGGACGGGAGGTCTTATGTTCTAAATTTATCGATTATCATGTTGAATTTTAAATTTATTTATCAAACCAAATATTTAATGTATGTTACTTCATCAAATATGATATTTTATATATTATTGAAATTCACAAAACTTAGATTTAAAAGTAAAAAATTAAAATAATTAAAAGTTAAAATAAAAAATATATATACTAATAAATTAAAAGTAAACAATAGATATCTTCAAATTACAATTTTTTTATTCGACTAATTCAAAATGGATATGAGAAGTTTTAATTGCAATTTCAAATGTTTTGATTTATTAATCTTTATATTAATAAAATAAATAAATATAATTGGTATGATAATTTAAAATTTCAATATCTAATCAATTATATTTATTTATTGCAATCTTTTGATTTTTTTATAGATTTTATTATATTAATTATATTTATTTATTTTATTATATTTCATTACGCAATTGTAGCCAAAGATATATATTACACACACACACATATATATATATATATATATATATATATATATATATAAACGCGTATAGATACATATAGTATATATTGACATGAATATGTGTATGGATTGACATGATTGACATGCATATTATATATGGGTATGGATGGCATATTATATATGGGTATGGATGGATTGATATATATATATATATACATGTTGATTATAAAGAAAACGTCGTGCCCGCAAGCGTTTCTTCTTTAATATTTTTTTTATTTAACAAATTAACAAATAATGCAGTCAATAAATAAAAAATAAAAAAAAAGGAAACGCAAAAATAAAAAAAAAGGAAACGCGTGGGGCTGAGCGTTTCCCTATTTAATAATATTTTCAGCCCCCAACTCTGTCACATCCCAATTTTAGGGCCTAGATGAAAACATACTTTGAGTGCTAAGGAAATTTGAATTTATGAATTTGTAAAAAGATTTGCAGCGGAAGATTAAATAAAACTAAAATTTCTCCAAGAAAATCATTTCCAATATTTAATTTAAACAAGACCTAAATGCTTGTTTCAAAGAAAATAAAATAGTGCATTAGTGAAATTTTTTGTCTAACTCGAGATGCAACTAAATTCAAAGAAAATTAATATAAATAAAACTTTGCACGGCATGGGCATCCACATCCACCGTCCCTCCACTGCAACTCCGTTAATCTGTAAAGTGTTAAATAGATTGGGGTGAGCAAAACAACTAGCTCAGTGGGATTAACTTTGTCACAGTTAAATATAACATATGAATAAAATCATAACTCACAAACATGCATACAATTTCATAAGCTTGTTGCCAAAGCCAACCATAATAACATAGGCTTGTTGGATAAACCAACCATAAGTTTGTTGGATAAACCAACCATAATAACATAGGCTTGTTGGATAAACCAATCATAAGATGTAAGATGCAGCAAGAAATAAAATCACTCATACGAAATACTTAAAAATGACAAAGTAGCCAATCAAGAAAATCCCACCTCGATTTTATGTCGTGGATGCAATGAAAATAACTTTAATTCTTGATGTTGTTGACTTCCATGAATCGAGAGTATAAAAAATAAAACTGGAATTGTTTTGTGAAATTTTTTGTATGCGTGCCTTTTATTTTACAATTAGGGCCTCTATTTATAGGAGAGGAAATAAGTTTTTCTTGTGCAAAAAGTTAGAATTTAAATAATTGAATCTTCCATGAAAATCTCAAATTTAACTGACCTAAGATATGAATGGGATGAAAAATTTATAAATATATTTTATTAAATTTGATTGACTAGAATAATTAAAATCAAAAAATTTATAATAATAAAATGAAAAAAATGACGGCAGAATCAATTTAAGTTTGATTAAATATTAAGGCATTCACGTTGAAAAATGTTTAATAATAATAATAATAATTTAAAAATAAGTTTGTTCGGGATATAGATGGAGTGCTTGATTTTTCTAATATTTTAAAGAAAACCGTGTTTAATTATTAACAAGATTAATATAACTAAATTTGGTAAAAATCACGTAGAAAAAATAATAATTTAAAAACTATTAATTCATATCAAAACCATTTACGTATAACTATATATTATTAAATCTTGTATCTAAAATAAAATTTATAACTTGAATTTAAGGTAGGTAGATAGATTCGTAATTCATGGGTATATGGGATTTGGAAAAAAAGATTGAGTCGAATCAATCTGATTTTTTTGGCGATTAAATATAAATTGAAGATATCATTCAAGAATCAAGATTGTTGGAATAAGTTTTGAAATAATTATATAGTTAAACATAATGTATCTATATATATATAATGTACATTTATATACATAAATTATTTTTGAGAGAGATAGGAATAATGTATAATTTTTTTTAAATTACAAGAAATCTCTTATTTAAAATTAAAGAAAATAAATATTTAAATATATTTTTAAAATAACTAATTTAAGAATTTTAGGGGTGTTACATTCTTCCCCTCTTAAAATATTTTCGCCCTCGAAAATCATAATTTGTTATAAAAGATGCATGCATGCGCTCCCTCAAACAATTGCAATTAGACCCAAAACGCGTTGGGGCCATACGTTTTGGGTAGAAATTAAAATTTAAAAAGGAAACAGTTTTTGTCAGAAATAATTTGATGAAAAGCGCGTGGGGGCTCAGCGTTTTTATCTAAAAATGCGGCGCCCCACGGCGTTTTACAATAAAAAAAAAAAAAAAACTCTTTTCAATTTTGCCGTAATTTTCAAATTATTTATTTAATATATAATAATCTAATAAAAAACCCGTGATAACCCTATTATAATTATTTGGACATTATTAGAATTTAAATGAGTCTTATAATTAATTTAGGTATTAGTATATATATATATATATGATATCAGTAAAGTTATAATACATATATTATATTTATTTGATTTAAGATGTGCATATATATATATATATATATATATATATATATATATATATATATATGAGTAGTGCATATATATATTATAGGTGATTGTGTACTGCAGTAGTAATTATCCTAAACTAGATGAGCACCTACGTCAGTGTTAACAAAATAAATATTCATAACATTTATATATTTAAATAATTTTATAATATAATATTTAAATAAAAAAGTTTGACAAACGGGCGGAATGAGACAAAAAAATTTCTTGATACAATATTTAGTAAATATGAAAATAATTTTAAAGAAAAATTTATATCACACATATATTTTAAATTAAATTTCAACCAACCCTTGCATAGTATTTATGTCACACATATTCTTTTACCAATATAATTATCACATATCACTTTATTTTAAATATTTTAACTCTTTGAAATATGATACATTATAGAGGCATTCACATGGATAGATTTACTTTTATATATAATGTAATTCTATATTATAATGTAATTAATCAATATTAATATCATAAGAATATATTGCAATATTTCATACCAACGTACCACACCACCTTAAATAAATAATTAGAAACACCTTAAATAAATAAATAATTAGAAAAAAATTAAAAGAAATATATTAGGTAATTATTTTTAAATATCAATACAAAGAAATGTTCAATAAAATTGGTATTCAAAATATTAAAAAAATTATAAATTGATTTAGTTAGTAAACAACATACTTTAATTAATGTTTTTTCCCCCTTAAATTACACTTAATATTAAAATGCCACATAAATCAATAGAAAAATGACACATTAATACAATCAATTATTACACATATATATACACTTCATGAGAATGCGACACATCATCCAAATTAATCTCAAGTCGACACATCATCATATTAAACTCCCTATTAGTATAATAGGGGATAAAATAGAAGTTTCTTGGAGAAGCTATTAGTTAGACGGCGGATAAAAACACATACATATCCTCAAATCTCTTTTACCTTCCTAATTTATACACGCACACGAGACCCGTTTAGCTCAAAAAAAAGGGGGGGGGGGAGAGCAAGGATCTCGCGGTTAATCATACAGGTAAGATTTAAATTTTGTAGTTATGATGGATGTTAGAGCACGTAGGAGTTGTTAATTAGCTTATTAGTATAAAATAGAGTTTTGAGGTAGTTCAATTGAAGCATTCAGTTAAAGATTAAAAGGAAGTTTGGTTCTAATTTAATTAATTAATTATAATTGAGGTGATATTTATAGTTGGTTTTTATTAGATTGGAGATTGGACGGTGATAAGGGGATTTAAGGGTTCGAGTTGTTGCCGTATATATATCACTCGAGGTAAGTAGAAATTCATTTGCAACTACAATGCATAAACATAGTATATTTTGAATTAATTGTGTTGATTGGTGATATGTGAGTATTCTTTAATTAAGAAATTTGAGTTTTAAATGATCTTTTGAGTTTCGTGATTATTTTGAGTTGAATCTGTGAATTGTTGAACCTTTGAGTTCAACGATATGTGATAATGTGAGATATCAGATGTTGCATTGCATTGCAATGAGCATACCATGAAAGTAAATGATGTGTTTTAGTCGCAAAGGAATAAAGTTGTAAATTTGGGTTATATTTATATTGACAATGTGAGGGTCTGTATACTGAGCTTATGCCAGTGTATATTGGTAAGTCTGGGGTTCCCAGGAATTGATTAGAAATTGAACTAGGCGAGTGTTAGAAATTGATTTAGACAAGTGTTAGAAATTGAATTAGGTGAGTGTTAGAAATTGAATTAGGCGAGTGTTAGAAATTGAACTAGGCGAGTGTTAGAAATTGAACTAGGCGAGTATTAGAAATTGGTTTAGGTGGTTTCGAAATAAAGTATACGTGAAGGATATTTACAGGATCATATTATCATGCATAATTTCTGCTTACTGAGATTTATCTCACGTAGTTTATGCATTGTAGGTAACTTTGATGATCTGTGAACCTACTGGACAAGCTGTGGAGCCCCTACAGGATTTTGAGTGGCTGTGTACATAGATGACGACCTGTTGGGCAGGACCGTGACTTATTTTGCTTCCGTTGTTGTGTTTCTTTTATTACGTATGATATTGTATAACCTAGCACGTAGTAGTACGTCGACTTGGAGGTGTTCGTGTGTTTATGGTTTTGAAACCTTTTATACACATGTATGTAAACATGTTGTGTTTGAGTATGAGATGATATTTTGTTTTAAAAAAAAAAAATTACAGCAGATTTACAGGTTGTAATATGTTTAAATTCGTATTATCTTGAAGTTGAGTAAATGTGGTCGTGTCACTTACCATGTCTAGAATTCATCTTATCAAATTGCTTGATCATCAATGTAATTTGCTCTTTATGACTGAGATTAGACACCTCGATCTCTTCACTCACACTAGAAGTTTTATCTGAACAACTAACTTC
This sequence comes from Galeopsis tetrahit, assembly GCA_963675135.1. Taxonomy (NCBI): domain Eukaryota; kingdom Viridiplantae; phylum Streptophyta; class Magnoliopsida; order Lamiales; family Lamiaceae; genus Galeopsis; species Galeopsis tetrahit. The sequence goes on along the minus strand of OY776126.1, from coordinate 35,083,523 downwards.
TCTTGCGGTCACTAGAACTTTGAAAGCAACAACTTTAGAAGAAAATGGAGTGGACATCTGTTCATCCGTGTCTATAAGGTCTTCCATGCTAAGATCAAATTCATAAGCTTTCAGATGATGTATTGAAAATGAGATTTTTAGCTATTCTGTCGAGGTTGTTTAATTTCATCTCATCTAGAATGAGATCAGCTCTGGCTTTCGGAACTGGCTCTCCAACAACAACATTGTTATCGCTTGTTGCCATGTTGGGGGTCATGACAATGATTGGACCATCAGTGATCACATCCCACATGAGGTCGTGGATTTGGAAAAGATGTGTTTCCATGCAGACCTTCCAATACTCATAACCTTCAATAGAGAATTTAGGCAGATGCATTGCGTTTAGTATCCATGCTTATGATTTTATGAAAAATAGGGTTTTAAAAAAGATATGTTATAGTGAACTACAAATACTTTTCCTCAATAGTCGATCGATGATATTCAAAGTATGTAGCTCGTTAGAACCACTGCTCTGATACCACTTGTTGATCCCTTAAAACGAGTATGATGAAGAAAGTCTAGAGAGGGGGGGGGGTGAATAAACTTTCTTACTTTTAAAACTTTTTTGCGTGATCAATTGAGGTAGACAAACTTAGTGAAATATTAAGTCGTTTGATGAATATAGTATGATCTGATTTAGGAGTGTGAATGTAAGCATCAAGGATATATAACTAACCTAATGATTGTTTGTTACTTGATCAGTTGGACAACTATCTAACATAGTTGTTGGTGCGGAATAGTGTTGACCCTAAATGTTTAGACTTGTGGGTTTATATGAAAAACCTTTTATAAGTATGCAATGAATCGATAGGGGACGGAGGGAGTATTTAGTTTTGATGGTCAAAACAATGTAATTTGTTAGTAAGCATATTTTGTAATTTGATAGGTTTATAAGTCAAAGTTGTATAGATCAACTTAGTTTTTAGTCATAGGCGTATAGTGCATATCTTCAATAAGAGTTAATTTAGAATCATACTAAGTATGGTGCCTATCTTCATTAAGATTTGTTCTTAGAATGTACTTTACTCGAAATAGTAACATCCACCTGGTCTTATATGCTTTTGCTCGGTTACTCTGATCTTCTAAGCTTATTGTTTAATTCAAACATAAACGGTTAATTTTTCATTGGTCCACATCAACTAATTTGAAAGAGTGGTTCAATAGATAAATAGTTGACATAGGTTATACTTTATTAGCTTTTACAAGTGAACTTCTTTAGTCTTCAAGTCAACATATGCTAAAATCCATTTTATCTTGTTGAGCAACAATCTTCTTCATAATGTTAAAAAAAAAAAAAAAAAAACAATATTCTTCATAAGACTTTACTATCATAAGTTAACTCTTCACTCAATTGTTCAATTGACTTGGTCTTACCTTATCAGATGAATTATAGTCAGTTTGTGCTCGATAACGTGTTATTTGTTTAAAATATTTATTTTCTACCTTGATCTAAAATTTTTTTTATATATTTTTCTATTCAATACTTCACTATTCATTTAATACTATTATTTTTTAATAAGTGTGCAAATAGTAAATGATATTGTATAAATATTAGAGTAAGAGATTGTAGGCAAATCAAATCATCTAGGACAAATATTACAGAGTAAAGTATTATAGACAAATCAAATCGTCTAGTCGTCTAGGACAAATATATATTACAGAGTAAGAGATTGTAGACAAATCAAATCATCTAAGACAATTGAGTGGATATTAAATTTGTCGTTCAAACCAACTTAAAGGGTGTAGCAAGTGTCGGCTCATAAAGGTGGATTAGTTTGCTCTATAAATACGACATATTAATAATAAATTATGTGGTGAATATTACGAATAAGCAAATTATTTCAATTGTGAATCGGAAAATGGCATACTAGTTTTGGTCTAAACTCTCTCTCTTAGAAGAATCCATACATTCGCACACTTTAAATCTCTTATTTTTCTTGTATAATAAAATAGAACTTACAAGGGATTTTCTTAGGATAGTTTTTGTATAGCCTGGACTATTAATAGTTTGGATGTCAAATTGCATTGCTCTGTGTCGCCCTCTGTGTCGCCCTAACTTGATACCTGTTACTTTTTTTTAATATTTTAAAATAATTATTTAAATTTTATTTTATTATTTACTATTTTATCCTTTATTAAAATTAATAATAATATTATTTAAATTAAACAATACGAACATAAAATTAGATTTTTTTAATAGAATTAAATTATTATTTTATTTATATTTTATCTACACCTGCTCATTTAATTAGTTCACCCTCAAATTATTTTTTTACTACGGTTATCTACACCCGCTCATTTTATGAGTTCACCCCAAATCATTTTTTAACCATGGTTATCTGCAATCGCTCATTTTATAAGTTCACCCAAAATTATTTTTTACCACGGTTATCTGTACCTGCTCATTTTATAAGTTCACCTCATAATTTTTTTTTTAAATGGAGTAATTATATTTAAAGGACTATATTATCCTTTTATTAATTTACACAAAATATAATAAAATCAACCCTAATTTGTAGGGTGATACTCGAGTACATGCAAGATACCGGTACACACCAATTTTAATTTTTTATTTATATTTTATCTACACCCACTCATTTAATGAGTTCACCCAAAATCATTTTTTTACTACGGTTAGCTGCACCCATTCATTTTATGAGTTCACCCCAAATCATTTTTGAGTTCACCCCAAATCTTTTTTTACTATGGTTATCTGCACCCGTTCATTTTAGGAGTTCACCCCCAAATCATTTTTTATCACGGTTATGTGCACCCGCTCATTTTATGAGTTCACCCCTAAATTATTATTTTTTACCACGTTTATCTACACCCCTCATTTTATGAGTTCACCCCAAAAATATTTTTAAAAGAGTAATTACATTTAAAATACTATATTATCCTTTTATTAATTTACATAAAATATAATAAAATCAACCTTAATTTGTATATTTACAATCTGTAGTCAAGTCATTACCGAGTTACCGTCGATTCACCATCAAGTCATCCATATTTTTAGAAAAAAATCGTAAAACATAATTTAAAAAAAAACTATCGAAATTAAGCAAAAATCTTGATTTTTTTTCTTTCTAAGTTTTCTTCCCTTTCCTCTTTTTCTCCCATTTTCAGTTTTTATTCCAAACTTTTAATTTCTTCGTTTTTTTTCTTTTTATTTTTTTTTTATTTTCCATTTTTTCATGTGTATTTTTTTTTTTTTAATTTTAATACAAAATAATATTATATGTATGATTTTATTATAGTCGTTAATACAATAAGTAATAACGAGTAATACCATAAATTGTAATCAGTAATACCATTAACAGTAATTAGTACGAATAAACACTTATCTTATTCAAAGTGAGATGGTCTCATGACGACACTATTCATAAATTAGTAGAGATAAACACTTTATTTTTTCCAAAGTGTTAAAACGTCATTCTCAAACTATGTTTTGGAAAGCAGAATTTTGGTGAAATCAGAATAAAAAAACTTTAGAAAATGTGAATGGAACTATAGGAAAACGTCATGATCAGACCATCGATTAGTTCTAAAAATTATGTGTCCATATAATGTTGCTTACGAACATTGACCTAATGTCCGATTTGTATAATGTAACTAGATTGATTGTTACCAGACTTGAAAATTACATTATTGAGGACACATTTTTATTTTGGAAGGAATGTTGGTAGTAAAGTTTTTATTTTGAGAATAATATTGAGTGTTTCGATGACACGGCTCCCATAAAGTTTCGAATAAGATAATTTCTTATTCTATTGTCTTTTGCAATGACGATAAATAAAAGTTAAAGGCCAGTCTCTTTTCATGGTAGGTGTGTAGTGTGTACCTTCTGAAACATGTTCATGCATAGACAATTATATGTTGCAGCCCTCTAGAGTTAAGAGTGTATTGAAAAATATTTATCTAGATTCAAATGAATAACAAATTTACAAATTTATACTATGGAGTACATGTTTCAAATATTTTTTTAATTGACAAATTAAACTTAAAATATATTATAAATTTATTTGAATTCTTTACGGCACTAACAGTCCTACGTTGCCCATTGTGACATTGTCCCTCCTTTACATAAAAAAAAAAAACAAAAAAATTGTGATCGAGAGCAAACCGAGTAAGTGAAAACTTTTTGGGCCAACAATGTTAGCCCATTTAATTAAAAGTGGAGAATGTTTTGGGCTAGCATTTAATTAAAAGTCGGCAGCCCAATTGTTTTATCAAAGAAAATAACTAAATTGAACAGCCAATTTCTTGAATTATGCGTGAGTAATAACAAATGTTCAAAAAAAAAAAAAAAACAGAATGTTCTTTCAACAATTACAACGAAAAAATACATCAGTTTTTCAAAATAATCTCATCTTCATGTTGAGCCCCCTAAAATATTATAAAACATGCTGAAATTTTATAATATTATAAAACATGCTGAAATTTTATAATGAATGAACAAAAAATTCCTCAAAATTAATCCACACAATTGATGTCTTTTGTCTTTTCTTTTTAATGACAAAATCATTATCTTAGGTATTATTAGATGAAGTTGTGTCATCATTCTCATGTTTAGAAGACATATCTGCAAAATATACATTAAAAATAAAATTAATAAATGCCAGAATCTTATTATATTCATAAATAAAATTCATAAATTTCAAATAAATCTCATAAATCAATAACCATATAGAAATCATACAAATTTTATAGGAATAACAATTGAGATTTGAGAATATGCGTGATTGTGCAGAAAAGAAATCATACAAATTTTTATAGGAATAACAATTGAGATTTGAGAATATGCGTGATTCAGAAAAGAAATCATACAAATTTTATAGGAATAACAATTGAGATTTGAGAATATGCGTGATTGTGCAGAAAAAACTAGGAGTAATTATCAACCATGTGAGAATACTTCTTTTTAGGCATACTAATAATACTCATGATTCGACTAAAAATGAAAAAAAATATATAAATTACATAATGTTAACTGGATCGAGCAGCGGATGAACGTGTTTGGGATCGGAATCGAATTTTGTAGGTTTTCTCCTGATTTTAAAAAACTCAAACGAATCTGTTTCTCTTAGATTATATAAAGTATCTTCGCTAATTTTCTGATCATAAACATATCAATTACTCCATGATCATAAATTGTAACAACTGGTTTTCTGAATTCTCAATAGACGAGTGCCCAATTTTGTCGAAACAGAAATTTGTATAAAAAATTCAACTAAATTAATAATTTAACCTAAAATTCAATTCATTCAAATAAAAAAAGATAATTTATTATTTATTATGATTATTAATGATATGAGAATTAAAATAAAGATTATATATTATCAATTAATTTTTTTATTAATCATGTGAGGATAAATTTGTAATTTTATAATTATATATTTAAAATTATTAAATTTAATTTAAAAGTGTAATAGGGCGACAAAAAACGATAATAAGTGCAATGCAAGGCGATGGATTCTGCGACGCCAAATGCAACAGGTAGCAGGTCATCAAATATAAGCCATTAGATTTTAGATCTGATGGCTCAGATTACTGGACTGTTGATAGTCCAGGCGACATTGGACTGTCCTTAGAAGGCCCCAACTTACAAACTACAATTTTTTTTTTTAAATCTCCATATTTAAGTGAATTTATATCTAAGTACTATATTAACTACTCATTAAATCACTCAAACATATAAAATCGTTTGTAACATAACAATTAAAACAATCCCAATATATATTTATATACGTGTATTAAGAATTTACCAAAAACATTATACACAAATTGCACTCAATGCAACTGGTGTAATTTTTTGTATTGTAAATTTTAATATCATATCTCTTATTAACTGATACTAGCTAATACGTTCATAAATTAATACAACAACATTTTTTCTTGCAGTTCGCGTGTTTGCGCTTATATTATGTGGTTGTATAAACGTAAGATATTCAATGATTCATTAATAAATGATAAGGTTTTTGTGAGTGTTATCTCATAACCTCAAAATCAGCACACTAAGTGAGTAGTGAGCTGATAGGATCAGATAAGACAACTTAGGCCTTATCAGATGAGTTGAAGGGTTTCAATCAGATGAGAAGGTGATGCTTACAGTTCAGCACAGTTGGCTAGATCAGCACAGTAAGATCAGCACAGTACTGGATCAGCACAGTACTTGATCAGCACAGTACTTCAGCATAGTAGATCAGCTCAGTATCAGATCAGTACAGTACTTGGTCAGTGCAGTTAAGATCAGCACAGTATGGAGTCTATCAGCAGAGTTAGCTTTTGATCATCAAAGCAGAAGAGTTGGGTATCAGAACACTAAGTAGTGATCTGATCTTTATGGGCAAGTCTTCTGGTTCGAAGTTAGTTAGTTTAACTAACAGTTTTACAGTTACAACTACTTAAGGGCATAACTACCATTTCAGTTGGGCAGTAACAGAGCACATGGGTTGTTACAAGCGGTTGCAAACGGTTGATAACTACTTAAAACAGTTCCTAACAGCAGCAACTACCTTTGGTCTTTATATACTCTTGTTTTGTACATTGTAAAGGTTGGATAGAGAGATTTAGTACGTTATTGTATTCTTTGAGTTGTGTGAGTTCACGAGTGAAGTGAGGAAATATCCAATTCCGAGTGAATGAGTGTGTAAACATTCTTTATCAATCAAAGAAGTACTAATCTGGTCCAGTGGATGTAGATCACATTGATCGAACCACTTAAATCCTTGTGTGTTGTTTGTCTCGTTGATTACGTTTCTGAATTACTATCCTAGAGCAGTTATTTCTTCTATATTCAAGTGTTCTAATTAGTTGGAGACGTCTAGCTGATCGGAATCATCTTGACAATTGGCGCCGTCTGTGGGAAACCGAAGTAACTGCAGATCTAAAGATGGGGAATTCTACCAAGTACAACATAGAGAAGTTTACAGGCACGGGAGATTTTGGGCAGTGGAAGGTCAAGATGCAGGCCCTCCTTGAACAGCAAGGATTATTCGAGGCTCTCGAAGAATCCGAAGAGATTGCAGAAGAATCTGCAACAGTTGCGGCTGAAAGGAGCAAGTTGCTCAATAAAGCTCGAAGCACGATCCTACTTTGCCTTGGAGATAAGGTCTTGAGGGAGGTTGCTAAAGAGAAGTCAGCGAAGGAGGTTTGGGATAAGCTTGAGAAGCTATATATGGTGAAAACTCTTGGTAACCGACTCTATTCGAAACAGAAGCTGTATGCCTTTAGAATGGGAGATGACAAACCCATTACGGAGCAGCTAGATGAGTTCAACAAGATTCTTGATGATCTGGAGAATTTGGATGTCAAGTTAGAGGAAGAGGATAAGGCTCTGATCTTGTTGAGTGCTCTGCCTAAGTCCTTTGAAATCCTAAAGGACACCATCTTGTATGGTAGAAAGGAAGCAATCACATTGGAGGATGTGATCTTGGCTGTCAAGTCCAAGCTGTTGCATAATAAGACATCTCAAGGAGATAAAAGCAGCAGTGGGGAAGGATTGGCAATCAAGGGAGGTCAGAAGAAGTCTGTCTCCAAGAAGGGGTCTAGTCAACCCAAGGGAGCTGATAAGGGTAAATCAGCAGTGTCAAATCAAGGGGAAGTAGTGTGCCACCACTGCAACAAACCTGGGCACTTTAAGAGTACTTGTTACAAGTACAAACAGCTTATGAGAAAATCTGGTCCTAAGAACCCTGTTGATAAGAATCAAGCAAATCAAACCCAAGATGATAAGGAGCAGAAAGGCTATGAGTCAGCTCAGTCCCTATCCATCACTTCCACTAAAGAGCAGTAAGATTGGATTTTAGATTCAGGGTGTTCTTTCCACATGACTCCAAGAAGAGAGTGGTTTCATGATTTTAAGCATCAGAATGGAGGTTCTGTGTTGTTAGGGAATGATCACACTTGCAAAGTCAGAGGTGAAGGTACAGTACACTTGAAGATGTATGATGGAGTAGTGAGGATTCTCAAGAGGGTCAGGTATGTTCCTGAACTCAAGAGAAATTTGATATCTCTTGGTATGCTGGATTCATTGGGCTATAAATTCCAGTCAGAAGATGGAGAGCTCAGAGTTTCAAAGGGGAAGCTTACTGTTCTTAAAGGTGAGAGAAGAAATGATCTCTACTTTCTTAAGGGGGGAACAGTTATTGGCAGATCAGATGTGGCAAGGGTGCAAGACAACTCAATGTTGTGGCACAGAAGACTAGGTCATGTAGGAGAGAAGGGCCTACTTGAGCTAAGTAAGCAAGGATTGCTATGTGGTGACAAGATCACAAAGCTTGATTTGTGTGAGCACTGCATTCTTCGGAAATCCAAGAGATTGAAGTTTGGGAAGAGTTCACACTCTACCAAAGGAATTTTGGACTATGTCCATTCAGATTTATGGGGGCCAGCTAGGAATCAGACCACAAGTGGTGGGAGATATTTCATGTCTATCATAGATGACTACTCAAGAAAGGTATGGATCACTATCCTGAAATCCAAGTCAGAAGCATTTGAAAATTTTAAGGAATGGCTCACTGAGGTGGAGAATGTTTCTGGAAAGAATCTAAAGCATTTGAGAACTGATAATGGGCTGGAGTTCATATCAGAAGAGTTCAATGTTTTCTGCAAGAAGAAGGGTATAGTGAGGCATAGAACAGTACCAGGTACACCTCAGCAGAATGGAGTAGCTGAGAGAATGAACCAGACTTTACTTGAGAGAGTTAGATGCATGTTGAGCAGCTCTGGATTGCCTAAAGTATTTTGGGGAGAAGCAGTGTCAACAGCAGCCTACTTGATAAACAGAAGCCCTTCCTCAGCTGTGCAATTTAAAACCCCAGAAGAGTTATGGTCTGGCCATGCAGCTGAGTACAGTAATTTGAAGGTGTATGGTTGTTTAGCATATGCCCATGTCAAGCAAGATAAGGTTGAGCCTCGAGCCTTAAAATGTGTGTTCATAGGATATCCTTCAGGTGTGAAAGGATACAGATTGTGGTGCCTAGAAGCTGGAATGCAGAAGTGTATTATCAGCAGAGATGTAACTTTTGATGAGAATAGAATGCCATTGAAAGAGGAGGCAAGCTCCAGTACAGCACACAACAAACCAGATGAGACACAGGTGGAGGTGGAGCATGATGACATCAGAACACTAACTGAAGATCAGATTGATCCAGATGAGGAGGAGAATACTCATAGTGATATTGAGCTTCATGACTATCAGCTGACTAGGGACAGATCAAGAAGAGAAGTCCACCCACCTCAGAGGTATGGTCAAGCTGACATAGTATCATTTGCATTATGTGCAGCTCTTGAGGTGGAGTCTTTGGAGCCTAAAACTTACACAGAAGCCATAAACTGCCATGACAAAGAGAAGTGGTTAGTTGCTATGGAGGAAGAACTGTTATCTCTTAACAAGAACCAGACTTGGGAGATTGTTGAGAGACCTAAGAACAAGAAGCTTGTTGGGTGTAAGTGGGTCTACAAGAAAAAGGTGGAGGCTTAGAGAGGTGGCAAGATTAGGTACAAGGCAAGACTTGTAGTTAAAGGATTTACACAGAAATAAGGTATTGACTTTAATGAAATCTTCTCACCTGTTGTAAAGCATTGTAGCATCAGAATCTTGTTGGCTATGTTTGCTCAATATGAATTGGAGCTGCATCAAATGGATGTGACCACAGCATTTCTTCATGGGACTTTAGATGAGAAGATCTACATGAAAATACCAGAAGGGTTGGACATAGAAGATGGAGAAGACAAAGTGTGCTTACTCAGAAAATCACTCTATGGCCTTAAACAAAGCCCTAGACAATGGTACTTAAGGTTTGATGAGTACATTTGCTCAGTTGGTTTTGCAAGAAGCTTGTATGACAGCTGTGTTTACTTCAGGAGGGTTGGGAGTTCAGTTACCTATCTTCTGCTGTATGTAGATGATATGTTAATAGCTGGGGAGTCTATTAACAGTATCAATCAAGATAAGGAGATTCTCAAAAGGGAGTTTGAGATGAAAGATCTTGGTGAAGTTAAAGTGATTCTTGGGATGGAGATCAGTAGAGTTGAGGGAGCAATTCAGCTTAGTCAGCCTACCTATCTGAGGAAGGTGTTAGAGAGATTCAGGATGAATCAAGCTAAGTCAGTTTCTACACCAATTGGCCAGCATCAGAAGTTATCCAATCAGATGTGTCCCAAGAATAGCCAAGAAAGAGCTCAGATGAGTAAGGTTCCTTATGCCAGTGCAGTAGGGAGTTTAATGTATGCTATGGTGTGTTGTAGACCAGATTTAACTCATGCAATGAGTGTAATCAGCAGATACATGAGTGATCCAGGCTTAAGTCATTGGGAGACAGTTAAGTGGGTCATGAGATATGTTCTAGGCTCAGCTGAGAAAGGTCTGAAATTTCAGAAGATATCAGATGAGGGAGAAGCACTTGTGGGATATGTTGATGCCGACTATGCAGCCAATGTAGACACAAGAAAGTCCTTGACAGGGTATGTATTCACCTTATTTGGTACAGCTATATCGTGGAGGTCAATACATCAGTCCGTAGTTGCATTATCTACTACAGAATCAGAATATGTAGCCTTGACTGAAGCAGTAAAGGAGAGCATGTGGCTTAGGGGAATCTTGAAGGAGTTTGGTATATCACAAAGAAGTGTGACTGTCTTCTGTGATAACCAAAGTGCAATACATCTTGCAAAGCATCAGGGGTATCATGAGAGAACTAAACATATAGATGTGAAACTGTACTTTGTAAGAGATATTGTTGAGAAGGGGGTGGTCCAGGTAGTGAAGATTGCTACAGAGGAGAACCCTACTGATGCGTTCACTAAGGCATTGCCAAAAGAGAAGTTTGGCTTGTGTCTTAGACTTATTGGACTGCATTAATTCCTCTGAGGAGAAGGCTACTGCTCTTGTGGCAGAAGATCAGTAGTGGAGGCTATTCTTTGAGGAGAATAGTGTTGGTGTTTTTGTTTTTGGTGGAGATTAGTTTGATTATGAGCTAAAGGTGGAGAATTGTGAGTGTTATCTCATAATCTCAGAATCAGCACACTAAGTGAGTAGTGAGCTGATAGGATCAGATAAGACAACTTAGGCCTTATCAGATGAGTTGAAGGGTTTCAATCAGATGAGAAGGTGATGCTTAGAGTTCAGCACAGTAAGATCAGCACAGTACTGGATCAGCACAGTACTTGATCAGCACAGTACTTCAGCAGAGTAGATCAGCTCAGTATCAGATCAGTACAGTACTTGGGTCAGCACAATACTTAGGTCAGCACAGTACTTGGTCAGTGCAGTTAAGATCAGCACAGTATGGAGTCTATCAGCAGAGTTAGCTTTTGATCATCAGAGCAGAAGAGTTGGGTATCAGAACACTAAGTAGTGATCTAATCTTTATGGGCAAGTCTTCTGGTTCGAAGTTAGTTAGTTTAACTAACAGTTTTACAGTTACAACTACTTGAGGGCATAACTACCATTTCAGTTGGGCAGTAACAGAGCACATGGGTTGTTACAAGCGGTTGCAAACGGTTGATAACTACTTAAAACAGTTCCTAACAGCAGCAACTACCTTTGGTCTTTATATACTCTTGTTTTGTACATTGTAAAGGTTGGATAGAGAGATTTAGTACGTTATTGTATTCTTTGAGTTGTGTGAGTTCACGAGTGAAGTGAGGAAATATCCAATTCCGAGTGAATGAGTGTGTAAACATTCTTTATCAATCAAAGAAGTACTAATCTGGTCCAGTGGATGTAGATCACATTGATCGAACCACTTAAATTCTTGTGTGTTGTTTGTCTCGTTGATTACTCTTCTGAATTACTATCCTAGAGCAGTTATTTCTTCTATATTCAAGTGTTCTAATTAGTTGGAGACGTCTAGCTGATCGGAATCATCTTGACAATTTTAAAAATTGAACAAAGGGTGTCACTCTAATTTATGGTATGTACAACAGAAAATTCCACCAAATGTAGACGATAAATACATATGACAAAATCCACGCACTCCGTAATTAAATCAGCAATTTTTTGGTAGAGTTAACCTAGTTTTCTTTTTTGTTTAATTATTATTTTTATTTTTTAATAAAATTGAAGAAAATTAATTTAGGTAGAGGTTTCACTTGCTTGTTTGTATGGTCCCAATTAACAATCTCATAAAAAGTGTATAGAGTTTGGTGGGGGCACATGCTTTGTTTCCATACTCATTTTTCGAGAATATTTTTTGTTTTATATAAATTCGTTATAATATTTTTAAGCTTGTAGTAATATACTAAATATTTTTTAACGTAGTATTGTAGTAACAATATTTAATCCTTCGTATGGTCCCAATTAACAATGTCATAAAAAGTGTGTAGAGTTTGGTAGGGCACATGCTTTGTTCCCAAACTCATTTTTTTCATGTCCTACCTACCCCAATCCACGCTTAATTAACCGCCATCTGAATGAAGTATTAGAATGATCTAAATTTAATGCATTTTTTTTTAATTAGTTAGTGAATGACTCTTTTCTAAATTATGATTTCTATAGTAAAATAATACTCTCTCCTTATCTTATTACATTGAGATAAATATATATACTCATTTTGTCTATAATGTGTGCTCACTTGTCTTATTTATTAGTTCACCCAAAAAATATATATATCTTTTTAAAAATTGTCATTTTATCTTCACCTTTCAATTATCATTTAATTACTCAAATTTTTATTCAAATTTTTTCATAAACAATAAATTTATTCATAGTGAACTCACAATACCCTCACAAGTCACAACATTCTTACTTTATCTATTTTTTTTAAAAAAATTATATCATTTCTAGCGAGTACAAATATTGTGAACAAAATTATGGGGATGATATTTTTTCAAAATTATGAAAATTCTTATCACTTGAATTTATATTCTTGACATATGTATATGCTCTTTGCATTATGGTGATTAATTAATCACTAATCTCTTCTTCTACTTTGATCAAATAGATCCAGTTTAATGTGAAGTAATTATTTGTTCTTATTTTCACTCTTTTTCTCTCCCGCCATAGCCACATATTGATACCCCCTTCCATAAAAATAGTCATAATTGTTTTTAAATTTTGATCTTGTGTGAACAAGTTTTACCATATACTTTTTTTTAAATTAGTAATACCTTATATTGTAACAGCTAATACTATCAAATTAATGTTTTTTTAATAAAACAACTAATACCATTAAATAATATTTACAAAATGCAAACCAGTTTACGCCTTAATTTGTGGTAAAACTGGTTCACACATGACTTTGTATTTCCTATACGATTTGTCTCAACTCCAAAATTCTCAACTCCAAAATTATTGTCTCTTCTACATTAAAAGTTCGTAAATTGTTTTTTTTTTTTGGAAAGTAAAGGTGGTGCATATATACCATATCAGAGTAAAGAGTACTCAAAATCTGTTACAATAGTGATGTATCAAAAAATCTAAAGTACGGGTGAATTGTTATTTATTTAGTACACATCCACGGAGCTATATCCCAATCGTGATAAGAGTTTTCAATTATTTTGTGTGTTTTCAATAACCATATTAATATTGCAGTTAACTTAATGTTGTTGTATTCAATAAATAAGGGTATATCATGAACTTTATTGACAAAATTCAGAATTTCAAGAACAGGCGATCGATGTATTATTGATCAGTATAAAATTCAAAGTAGTAAGATTATCTTTGGGGGAAGGTGGGTGCATGAATCTGCAGTAGTTTAATGATGATTAAAATTCAAATTAAATGAATCAAATTTGAGGTTGGATTTTTCCAATATGAAAATATCAAATGGACTTCACTGGTTTAGCCATAATTTGATTTCCAATTCTCCATACATAAAATTGTAACAATTTATTGCATACCAACTTGACCGACACAACTACAATATTAGGTCCCTATCCAAATCATCATTAAACATATTGTTCATTTATTTCATTAACTTTTTGCACAAGTTTACTCCTTTATTGCCATAGCGGTTACAATGATACGACTCTTTTTAATGTTTCATATTATATTTTTATTTAATGTTTACTTAAATGTATATATAGTCTCTCTCCATTTTTATATCACATGCCAAAAACCTCCCACAAAATGGCGTTTCATATTTTCTGATGAAATTGTGATTGAAATTAGACATTATAAAAAAATTAACTTTTTTTTAGACTAAATTTATTTTGTTAAAAAATTGTGGGACCAATATGATTTAATCTCAGTCATATCTAATTACTTTGTAATAGTATTATTTAACACGCATGTTGTATTGTGACGATTCGAAAGCATGATACCAAATTTAATTTAAAATAGAATTATAGCATGCCTATTTTGTGTCTATAAATAAGATAGAAACCAAAAGAACTTCACACAACAACAAACATATCATTTATTCAATGGCTTCCTCTGCCAAACACTTGTCTTTCTTCCTTCTTCTTACACTCTTATCCTCTCTGCATACTCTTGCAAGAGAGAGCCAATTCTTCAACAAAATATCCGCCGCCCCCGCTGCAGCCGTCGTTGAAAATGTACTCCCAAAAAGCATACACAACCAACATCAAGAGCCCAATTTCCTGCCGGAAAATGAAAACAACTACGGCCTTTATGGTCACGATTCCGCCAAACAGCCCCTAAACAACAACGACGACAACCCCGTCGCATACGAGCCGGAAGATATCAACGAAACTGCTGCATTTATGGAACATGACAAGCAAGATTCTAGATACCGCGACAGTATAAGTAGCACTTCTCGTTTAATTTAAATGACGTTTTGACTATTTACTTCAATTAATTATATTTCTTTTCGAACTCATTAAAAATAACTTATATATAATTAATTAAGAATATAGTAGAAAATTAGTATTTTTTTTAATATGTTTGATATGACATATATTTTGAACAGGAGGGAGTAACAAGTACAACTACAACGGTGGCAACAACGTTAACCACTGGCCAAGTGGGGACGCCACGTTCCGACCACAGGGAATGAGCGATACGAGGTTTTTAGAGAATGGGAAGTACTTTTACGATGTTAATCGAGAGAAATACAACAATAATCATCCGCACGAAAACATGAGGGCAAATTGGGAAAGAAATGAGTATAACACCAAGAATATGTATGAGAATATGGAAAATGCATACGATCAAATGAACAGTGGAAACTCTATGGGAGGAGGATATCAGAATAATCCAGAAGAGTTTCAGGATGAAGAGACTATGCCTTGAACTTAATTTGAGTAAGAAAAAAATTATGGGGATGTAATAAGTTACAATTAGAATAATATCATTAGATGATGAATCCCAAATTTCAATTTAGTGTTTTAAAGAGTATTTCACATGTGTGTTTTCCATTGGAATTACTCATTTATTGTATTGCTCTACTTTTCTTCTTCTTATAATGTTAGTTGATTGAGTTACTAATAGTTACTACTACTTTTTAGTGTTCATATCTTTTAAAGGTTGAATATACATATTAAGATATAATTTTTTGGTTTAATGATTAATTGCTCATTTTTTATTTGTTAATTGTAAATTAAATTACCATCTTTTCTTGAATGACAATTTAATCTAAATTTTTAAATAATTGTAAATAAAATTAACACCTTTAAATATTGTTGCAATTTAGACTTCTAAAGATCTTCATTTGTGTCAAAATCTAACGTGACAAGCGGATATGACACTTCCTTAATGAAACAACATTATTTTTTATTTCAATCTAATCTCGAAACCGTTAAGTTTGGATACAAATGGAGTTGTCTAGACGTCTAAATTGTAACAATATTTAAATGTGGTGATTTTATTTTCAATTATTCAAAAGTTTAAATTAAATTGCAATTCAAGGAAAAATGGTAATTTAATTTACAATTAACCCTTTTTTTTATTCAAAGTTTCAAACATTTTTTGGTTAATATTTACGTGAAAATAATCAACAAAATTAATATTACGACAATATAATTTATTTTTAAAATTGTAACCTTCTTTGTTTACGCTTCAGTAAATCACTTTTTTTTTTTTTTTTTATTTGACTCCATGTCCTACTAAATTAAATTTTCTTGAAAAAAATGAGCATTTTCATCTTTTCAATCGGTCAAGGTATGTAAATCGTCGAAGGAACTAAGGAGTGAATTTCATTCCACAATTAACGACCTTCATTAACATTACCTCTTTTGTCTGCAAAGTTTGATAAAAAAATTCAGGGCTACTGAACACGGTCTTTGTTAGGAAATAAACACACGCATACGATAACGAAAGAGAAAATAACACGCGATTTGTTTACTCAATTCGTCTTGCGACTACGTCTAGGGGCGATGCCAAACCAGGTATTTCACTATGTTTTTCGAATACTGATTACAATGAGAGAACATCTATTTATAATAGAGAATTTGCCCTAACCCTAAGCCCATTAGGAACAAACTTGTTCCCTACTTCAAGCTGGCCCATTAGGAGCAAACTTGCCATAATTAGCCCTAATCATATTAGGAACAAACTTGCTCCCCACTCCAAGCCCGTAAGGAATAAACTTGCTCCCCACTCCAAGCCCATTAGGTTAATTCAGGCTCCACACTCCAACAATCTCCCATTTGGAGACTAAATCCTCCATGTAATCATATCTTCTTGATTCTCCTCCCGTATCCGCCTGGCATCGCCAAGCCTTATCTTCAAGTTCCAAGGCCAATTGAAGCTATGCATAACTTCAACTTCTCTAAGGTCACTACCTTAGTAAACATGTCTGCTGGATTCTCACTTCCAAGGATCTTCACAAGCTGCAAGATCTTCTTCTCTAAAAGGTGACGAATGTAGTGGTACTTCAACCCAACATGCTTTGTCCTTGACTGGAACGTCGGATTCTTTGCAAGAAATATAGCACTTTGACTATTACTGAAAATAGTGTTATTCTCATGCTCCTTCCTAAGTTCTCCCAAGAAATTCTGCAACTACACCATCTCCTTACTTGCCTCTGTCACAGCTAGGGCTGTTATTCGAGCCGAGCCGAGTATTTGAAGTTCGAGCTCGGCTCGAGCTCTTAACGAGCCGAGCTCGACTAGGCTCGATAACATTGGTGAGCTAAGAAACGAGCTCGGCTCGACTCGTTAAAGGGTCTAACGAGCCTATCGAGCCGAGCCGAGCTTAACGAGCCTAATGGAAATAAAAGAAAAAAAATTAGATATCGAGCCTAACAAGTCGAGCTCGAGCCGGCTCGTTAGTAAATCGAGTATCTAACGAGCTCGAGCTCGAGCTCGGCTCATTTAACGAACGAGCCGAGCTCACAAGCGGCTCGGTTCGTGTAACAGCCCTAGTCACAGCTACATATTCTGCCTTAGTAGTGGACAGTGCAACAACCTTCTGCAACTTAGAAGTCCAAGATATAGCAGTACCACCATAAGTAAAGACATAACCGGTTGTACTTCTTCTCCCATCAAGATCGTTTGATGCCAAGTCTGCATCCACATAACCCACCAGCTCCATACTCTTGCCTTTGAAACACAAGGCCTTGTCTGTGGTACCTCTCAAGTATTGCAGGACCCACTTGACTGCTTCCCAATGTTGCTTGCCCGGATCACTCATAAACCGGCTTACTACTCTCACTGCATGAGCAATGTCTGGCCTCGTACACACCATGGCATACATGATGCTACCAATCGCTGAGGCATGCGGAACATTCAACATCTGGGCACGCTCCTCCTTGCTCTTGGGGGACTCCCTTCTTGAAAGCTTGAATTGACTGCCCAATGGAACACTCACGGGCTTCGACTCTGACATGTTGAATCTTTCTAGGACCTTCTGAATGTAACTCGCATGCGAAAGATACACACTTCCTATCGCTTTATCACGTTCAATCCTCATACCCAAAATTTGTTTGGCCTCTCCGAGATCCTTCATTGAGAACCGTTCGGACAATTGCCTCTTCAACTTATTCACTTCTCTTGCATCAGCTCCTATGATCAACATGTCATCAACATATAGCAGGAGAATAAGAAAGCTTTTGTCAAACCTCTTGTAGTAGCAACAATGATCTGCGTGGCATTTCTGGTAGTCGATCTCCATCATGAAGCTGTCAAACTTCATGTACCACTGCTTTGGAGCTTGTTTCAGGCCATACAAGCTCTTCTTTAACTTGCATACAAGTTCCTCCTTTCCTTTCTCTACGAACCCCTCAGGTTGTGTCATGTACAACTGCTCCACCAAGTCACCGTGGAGGAATGTTGTCTTCACATCCATCTGATGTAACAACAAGTTTTCTGCAACTACCATACTCAACGCCATTCTAATAGTGGTCAGTTTCACAACAGGAGTAAAGAAATTAGTATAATCAATATCATGTCGCTGCTCAAACCCCTTGACAACCAGTCGGGCTTTGTAACGTTTGCTACCATCAACTTCATTCTTGATTCGGTAGACCCACTTGCAGTGCAAAACCTTCTTGCCCTTTGGGAGCTCAACAAGTTCCCAAGTGTCGTTCAATAGAAGAGATGCTAACTCGTCATCCATAGCAACTCTCCACTTCCGTCTATCTGCACCCTGCTCTGCCTCTGCATAGCATTCAGGTTCACCACCATCAACAAGTAACAAGTAGTAGTTAGAGGGTGAATACCTATTAGGTGCACGTCGCTCTCTAACTGGTCTCTGCAACGGATTCCCCGGAGGTGGTGGGGTCCTTGGTTCTTCAATAAGAACCTCTTCTTCATTCTGACTCTCCATACTCCCACTCGAGTTTGAGATGTCTAACTCGACCTCTTGGGTATTGGTTTTGTAAGAATCTGATGCCTCCAATCTGTTCTTGTACATAACCTGTTCATTGAAAACTACATCTCTACTGCGAATAATCTTTCGGTTATTCTCATCCCAAAGTCTATAACCGAACTCATCACCACCATAACCAATGAACGTACACTTAACAAATTTAGCGTCTAATCTACTTCTATCAACAGAGCTAACATGAGCATAAGCAACACAGCCAAAGACACGCAAGTAAGACAAATTTACCTCTTTTCCCGTCCATGCTTCCTCGGGTACTCTGTTCTCCAACGGAACTGATGGACCTATGTTAATCAGGTATGTTGTTGTATTTACTGCATCTGCCCAAAACGTCTTAGGCAGCCCACTCTTCAACCTCATGCATCTGGCTCGCTCATTCAACGTTTTGTTCATTCGTTCTGCCACTCCATTCTGCTGGGGAGTTCCTCTCACAGTCTTCTCCATGCGAATCTCATTCTCAGCACAATATTCCTTGAACTCACGGAGTTCATATTCACCTCCATTGTCAGAACGAAGACACTTTACTTTCAGCCCTATTTCATTCTCTACAAGAGCTTTCCACTTCTTGAAGGTATCAAAAGCATCTGTTTTATTTTTCAGAAAATAAACCCATACCTTTCGAGTGGATTCATCGATGAAGGTCATGTAATACTCCGAACCACCAAGGGACTTCACGGGCGCTGGTCCCCATAGATCGCTATGCACCAGCTCCAGCTTTTCTGCCTTCAATGCTCTACCACCTCTCGAGAAACTCACCCTTCTTTGTTTCCCGAAAACACAGTCCTCGCATAGGCCAACTTCAACAGATTTCAGCCCTGGAAGTCTCCCTTTCGAACACATTACCTTCATCCCTTTCTCGCTCATGTGACCCAACCGACAGTGCCACAAATCAACATTGGTCGTAGCTTCCACAAGTTCAATACAATCCTTGGGGTTAGATGTAATATACAACGTACCTTCCTTCTTCCCCCGTGCTACTATCATGGCTCCTCTACTGGTCTTCCAACTGTTGCTGCCGAAAGTCACTGAGTATCCTTCTACATCAAGCTGCCCGATTGAAAGCAAGTTTCTTTTCAATCCTGGAATGTGCCTCACACCATTCAGCTTCAACATCGATCCGTTTGGTGTGGTTATCCGGATATTTCCTTTTCCCACGATTTTCAGGGGCTCATCATCAGCAAGGTAAACTTGTCCGAATTCGCCAGACACATAGGTCTCCATTATTTCAGCATCACTGCAAGAGTGGAATGATGCTCCAGAATCCAACACTCACGATTCTAGCGGACTACTGACAATCAAGACCAACGCGTCTCCAATATCATATGTGGTTGTGTTTGATGTCTTCTTCTCGTTCTGTCCCTTCTTATTTTTCTTGGGGGCTGAACACTGGTTCCTGTAGTGACCAAACTCATCACAATTCCAGCACTGGATCGAGTCTTTATCTTTCTTGGATGGACTCTTTCCTCTGGACTTTGATCTGCCACGATTTTGCCTACCCTTCGATCTGCCCCTTTCCTCCGTGTTCAGCGCTGACCCTGAAGTGGATCCTGACTCTTTCATGCGAACCTCCTCGCTAATCATCAGATCCCTCACTTCGTCAAACTTCAATTTATCTTTCGCGGATGACGCGCTAACTGCAGTTACTGTGGAAGCCCAACTGTCAGGCAAAGAAGATAACAAAACTAAAGCAAGTACCTCGTCACTGAATTCGATCTCGACAGAACACAACTGCCCAATGATCATGTTGAACTCGTTCAGGTGTTGTTGCACGGGTGTGCTCTCCGACATCCTGAGGTTGAACAACCGTCTGATCAGGTGAACTTTGTTCGCCGTTGTGGGCTTCTGATACATCTCATCCAAGATCTGCAGCATCTCCCTTGCGGACTTGACTTTAGTCGTGTGGTAGGCTACGTTCATGGACGACGATAAACGTATCACACTCATCGCTTTTCTGTTCAACAAATTTCACTCCTTATGTTCCATCTTTTCGGGTTTCTCCTTCTCCCCTAGGGGCACAAACAAATCTTTACCATAAAGGTAATCCTCGATCTGCATCTTCCAGAACCCGAAATTCGATTCGTCAAACTGCTTGATTGAAATCTTCTCGTCGCTCATCGTGACTGCTCCCTCTGAACCCGAGGCTCTGATACCAGTTGTTAGGAAATAAACACACGCACACGATAACGAAAGAGAAAATAACACGCGATTTGTTTACCCAATTCATCTTGCGACTACGTCTGGGGGCGATGCCAAGCCAGGTATTTCACTATATTTTTCGGATACTGATTACAATGAGAGAACATCTATTTATAATAGAGAATTTTCCCTAACCCTAAGCACATTAGGAACAAACGTGCTCCCTACTCCAAGCTGGCCCATTAGGAGCAAATTTGCCATAATTAGCCCTAATCCTATTAGGAACAAACTTGTTCTCCACTCCAAGCCCATAAGGAATAAACTTGCTCCCCACTCCAAATCCATTAGGTTAATTCAGGCTCCACACTCCAACAGTTTTCAAGAAGCAATAACACATCTCTCTTCTACATTCAGAACATAAGATATTAAATTAAAATGAAAGAAGTTTTACAAGCCAAAGCGTAACAATATTATATGATAAAACATGACAACAATTACATGGTGCAATGGTTGTCACAAAATTGATTTGGTTATGATGTCTTGAGTTAAAAATTTAATTGAACAATTGAAATATATCTAAATCACTTAAAATTTAATTGCATATCAGAATTAACTTCTTTTTTTTAACATCTTACTCCCTCCGTTCCACAACTGTTTGTAGGGGTGGGCATAAAACCGAAAAACCGAATCGAATCGACGATTTTCGGTTTATTTGGTTCGGTTTATTCGGTTGTTCGGTTCGGTTGAATTTTTTTTAAAATTTTGGTTTTTTCGGTTCGATTCGGTTTATATTCTCTAAAAATCGAATAAACCGACCCGACCGGACTATAAATAAAAATAAATATAATTAATTAATAAATATATATATATATAAATAAAACCCTAAACCATTAAACTTTCATTTCCATTTCTACTGTCGATTCTCCTACTCGCATTAGGCACCACCGTAGGCCCACCAGCGCGGTCTTTGACTCTTTCACCACACACCAACGACCACACACAAGAGCGGCAGTATGTTAATGTCCTTTTATTATTTAAGTATATGCTAGTTTTGTTTTGAGATTTTTAGATTATGTTTTAAATATTTGATTTCATTGAATATAAATGGGAGATCTACTGCAACATATTAATTATATTTCAGATTTGTTGTAAATATTTGATTTCATTGAATATAAATGGGAGATCTACTGCAACATATTAATTATATTTCAGATTTGTTGTAACATATTATTTAATTTATTTTACAGTGTTATTGCTTTAAAAAGTTCAAGAGGTAGGTGGGGACAAGAATAGTAAATCAGGAAAAGTATCTTAATGAAGAAACTGAGGAAGATAATGGTGAAGAAGATAATGGAGGGAAGTTCAGCCTTCTATATAATTGTTGGGGGATTTGTTTGATTATGAATTTATGTGGGATTTGTTTGATTATGAATTTATGTGGGATTTGTAATGAGATTATATTATGTGTGTGATTTGAATTTATTATGTAAAATTTTGTGGATGAACTTTTATTATGTAGAATTCTTATGAGATTCTGTGGCTGAACTTCTATTATTTAGAATTGAATTTTTTTAAATGTTTATTTGTTTAAATAATTTTTTTTTAATTTTAGGCATGAAAAATTCGGTTCAAACCGAACCGAACCAACCGAATTGTAATTCGGTTCGGTTTTTATATAATTTCGGTACGATTCGGTTCATTTTTTAAAAACTTCGGTTATTTCGGTTCGGTTGAAAAAATGTCAGAATCGAACCGAATCGACCGCGAATGCCCACCCCTAACTGTTTGCACACTTATTTTATTTATCCGTTCCACAATTGTTTGCACACCCATAAAAATGGGGGGAATTGTTCATAAGGACATTTCACCTATATAAACTACAAATAGAAACAAACAATTTAAAAGTTAAAAAGAAGGACAAATTGGAGGATAAATGTACAAAACTACCCTCTTTATTACTTAATTAACGAAATTATATTTTAATTAATTAGTCAAAGATTAATAAAATTAAATATGTACACGGAATCGTTGCGTTAATTAGTTTCTTTCCAAATTTGAAAATTTAATGAAAATTAGAGATAAGATATTAGAAAATTTTATTTGAATATGAAAGATTTTTATTTATTTTTAAAATATATTAATAAATTTCAATTATTTATTTTAAATTATAACAATTGATTATGTGAATATTGCGTTAATTGATTTTTTTTCAAATTTGAAAAATTAATGAAAATTAGAGACAATATATTAAAAAAAATTATTTGAAGGTGAAAGATTTATTTTTAAAATATATTAATAAATTTCAATTATTTATTTTAAATTATATTAATTGATTATGTGGATAATGATTTGGTGACAACTTACTAATATGTTCGGTAAAAAAATAGATGGTGGTTGGTTATATATCATTCCTTTATATGCAGATTTAAAAACATATATGCAATAAATTGTTACAAATTCTTGTTGACATATGCAAAAATATGTTTCATATAACTTAAAATATGTGACAATATGCAATAGAACAATATATTTGTAATAAAATGTTCTAAAATATTAATTTTATTTTAAAAAATTAATATAGATATGATTCTTTGGGTTTGAACGGGTCAATTTAATAATATAATATTACTTCACTTTATTTATATTATAAAATCTATGAATTTTATTTTTAAAAAAATAAACTATATATTCAATTGTTGTGTAATTACATTTTAGATAATATATATATATATATATATTTAACAATATATATATATATATATATATATATAAAATATGCAAATATATAAGCATATATGTAAAAAAACAATGCATATAGTCAATAAGATATTCAAATATTATGTTGCATATAGTTAATATATTATTCCATAAGATTCAAAAAATATAAAGAATATATGCAAGAGCTACAAAAGCTTTAAAATCAAAGTAGAGAAAGGAAAATCAATTGAACATAGAACTTGAAACCATAATTAATTGCAACATCTTCTTTAGATGATCGGAGAGTGGCTCGATAAACTTGTCCCAAGCTTGCAGCTGCAATTGTCTCCGATGAAATTTTGTTGAAAACAGCCTAAAGAGGTTGACCAAGTTCCTCCTCTATAATGTCAAAAAGCTATCTACTGAGATTGTCCATATCAACAAAGGGATTACCAGAAGCTATGAAGCTATCCTATTTCCAGAATACGCCATAAAAATGCAATTTACAACAAAGGAATCCAACCGGAGAGAGAGTACTGTACCTTGAACGCAATTGCTGAAATTCTAAAGCCTTACGTCGCTTCTAAGGACATTTCCAAGTTTCATCTAACCACACTAAAATTCCAAAACAAGAAGCAATCAATCAATAAACATAACCACAGATTAATTTCTCATCCACAACAGTTGAGCCTTTTCCATTTTCAAAACTCGGCAAAAAATTCAGTCATGTTTCGAAGTTTGGTCATATGTATACATAATTGAGAACAACCCACCCCAGACTCAGACTATATATGTATACAAAGTTAGTACTTTTCAATCTACATCCACTCAGAACGTAGAATTATGATTGCAAGACCATGATTAGTAACACTTTGACAATACAAATACTCACATATCATGACACCAAAATTAGTAGAGAAAATTATTGTATGGAGATTTCAATAGTATACTCTGTTTTCCACCGTAGAAAATCAGGATCAGATTAAACAAACTAATAGAGGCAAACTCTATTATCACATGGTTTTAATTTTGTGTATCCAGATGCATTATACGCTTCGAATTTCAGCCACATAAAAGGAAAAAAGATCTAAAAAATCAAACCAGGTGCGCCGCGTCTGTGTTGTCACGTCTCCGCGAAGGAGATGGGGTTCGATCGTGGACGACGGCGGCTAAGCAGATCTGCCATCTACGATGACGCTTCGTCTTCCGTTTGGGGGGGTTTCGATCGTCTTCGTCGACGACGTTTGTAGGGAGGCAGATCGTCGACGACGTTTGATGCGCCAATATACATTGAAGGGCAGAATCCCTAATTCTTGAACGATGAATTGCAGAATCCCTAATTCTTGAACGATGAATTGCAGAATCTCTAATTCTTGAACGATGAATTGCAGAATTCAAAAGACCAAATAAACTGCGATTGTTGTGCAAATTAAATTCTTATTTTTGGAATTGTGTCCATGGGCATACGAAAGTTAGGGGAATGTAGTTTAGGAAATGCTATTTAGGAAATTTTGGTAGTTTTGGTATTTTAGTAAATGTTGAGTAATTTTCGGAAGTTATGGGAATGTAGTTTAATTTGAATTTGAATAATATCAATTTCAAATTTAATTATATTAATTAATTAATATTGTTTTCTAAGATCAAGGGGCATAATTGGGTATTAACAAGTTAATTTGACCTTAATTGTATTGTTTTAGTTTGTTTCCTTTATTTGAATATTGGTCTATAGGATTGTCCCTAGTGATTAAACTCATAAAAATGCCATTAGTTTTACACTCTCTTCAAACACTTATGGGACGGGGGAGTATATGATTTAAATTTGTGAAATTAATATTTCATCGAATTTTAATTTGAAAAAAAAAATAGTAATGAAGTGAGAACTTAAAAATTGGATTTTAAATTTTTAATATGATATTCTTCAAACAAAAGATTGGGCCAATATCAAAATTTCACCCGCCCAATGTAACAGAGCCCAAGCCATTGCTAAAACCCTACCTCACACTCACAGGCGCATTCTTCCACCGGTTTCAATACGCCATGGCAGCTGCCGTCGCCGCCCTCCGCTCCGCCACCACTTCCGCTCGTAGCGCCACCGCCAGACTCTCCTCCCATGTCAACCCCAGGCTTGCGCCCTCACCGTTTCGCATCTCATCTCAGAAATCTCTCTCCACTCGCATTTTCAGGTTTCTGAGTAGAACAAGCATCCTTTACTACTTTGATTTAATAATTCGTGTTTTATTCGTGATTCAGAGATCTAATAGCTTATAGATGTATGAATTAGGTCGCCGGTGGAGATCGGAAATGTTAGCAGAGGTCCATTTGCCGCGAATCAAGGAAAGGTAGCTTACTTCTCTTCCGATTTGAAATCGACTTCTAAATCGAAGCGGTTTCAACGAATTCAGCGGAAAAAAATTGATCTGAAACGAAGCAATTCGTGTGTGGGGATCGTAGAAGGGATTGAATACGATGCTCATCGTAATTCTCGGATCGCTCTAGTACGTTGGGAAAGCGGCGCACGCCAGAGAAAATCCAGCTCCATAGAAGAGTTTTCTATGCCGGAACGGAAGCTCGAATCCTCCATAACCACCACAATCGGCGGCACATTTCCGTTTTCTGCCCTCCCCGGGCCAGATGATCTGATAAAAAAACCTTCCGCGAAGGACGTGTTGACATCTGCCTTTTCTAAGGGGGAAACTGCTTATCTTCCTTCTTCTGGATTCCCAAGGATTCTCGTAGCTGGGGCAAAGCCGGCATTCTTCGCTTTTGTGAAGAACGAGAAATATGTTGAAGGAAAAAACACGTTCTCTCTTAGCCAGATTGAGAAGTGGAATCCAGATAACGTTCTCTGGGAGCATAGGTTGAAACGTAAAGCCGCGGTCTCTTGGCATAGTTTAGCGAAGCAGGAGAATCTTGGGAGTGTTCGAGATTCTGAGAATAGGGAACTGAAGGGGAAGAAAGATTACGCCAAAGCTAATCGCTCGCCTATTTCTTATATATTAGCTAGTCGACAATTGCGAAAGGGCTCGTTGGTAATGAATTTCGCTAAACCTCCTAGTGACTCGTCACGAAGGAAAGCATACTAAACATAGGTCACACAGTTGGATCGTTGAAGGTGATTTCTTTTACTTTATTTTGCTCTCTTCAATGAACTTTTATTTCATGGAATTTGAAATGCTGATATCTTGATCCTAACACTAGATGGAGTTCTAGCAACGAAAATTGGTTGATTTTTATTGATAGAGTGAGCATATGTATGCATTAATATGCTTTGCTATACTGTTGTAGCAAACGTGAAATTGATCAATGATGTTGTGGATATTAATCTTGAGGTTTTTTTGTTGATGTTTTCTGAATTATGGTTCTTGAATCCTCTTATATATGAAGTTGTTGAGTCTGAAGTTAGTACTAGTTGGATGCCTTAGGTTGTATAATCTGACACTAGTGCATAGGTTTATAAAGTTCTTGATCATATCTAAGAAACTTGATCCTCAATTGGGTATCACATTTTTTCTTTTCAGTAACGGTTCACTTGCTTAGTCATGTTGGTTTGTTCTAGTGAAGTTTTATTTAGGCAGATTCATAGATAAGCTTAAGCTTGATCCGAAGACTTATCTCTCTTGTGACTTTCTATGGTTTATAATTAGATTGTTGATATTAAAATGAAAGGTGTTTGTTGATTTCTTCACTGTCAACGGACATCCTGAATGTTTTGCATGTGATTTTTTTAGCTCCTTTAGAAGTTCTTGCAAAGGCTCCTACAGAGAGGATATATTATTACGATATGTGTATGAAAGCAGAAAATAATTCGACATGGGCTTTTTTCTTTTCTCGTTTAGGGTTGTGATCACTGCTGGATGCTGATTTTCTTGTTGGAACACTGAATGTATATAAGCCTCCTCAGACAGCAATTGGCACTTGGATGTCTAAACTAACTAGTTATTCATTCAGAGTGTCTGTAAGAAATGCTTCTTTTCGTGTATTGTAGATGGATGATCGCCCGTTTTGTGATAGCTCATGCTCATCCATGGACATGGATGTCAATGGACGTTTAATAATACTGCAAGTGACACAGACATGACATTCTTCATCGTTGTTAAACAATCCTTTTCATAACAAACTTTTTGGCAGCAAGAATTTTTTTCCATGCTGTACCTTGCTGAAGTTTTTGTTTGTAAGCATTTCACGTGATTCCGATTTTGAATCTGGTATTTATACTTCATGCATCCCACCATAAACTTCTTATATCTTTAATTACAAAATTCACTACCTCTTTCTATTTTTTTTTCATTCATACTTCTCTCTATCTTTTATT
This sequence comes from Galeopsis tetrahit, assembly GCA_963675135.1. Lineage (NCBI taxonomy): Eukaryota > Viridiplantae > Streptophyta > Magnoliopsida > Lamiales > Lamiaceae > Galeopsis > Galeopsis tetrahit. Next base: position 35,055,609 of record OY776126.1, on the reverse strand, counting down.
GCTCACTACACATTGTATACTATATTCTTTAATGTTCATTTATAAAGCTAAGGGAGAGTATAAAAATGCATAAATAAAAAACAAGTGGACTACAAATTTGAATAGTTTTAAGAACATTTACGTGAAGATGGTCCATACATGTAACATGATACCAGAAATACCTTTTCACTGCACTTAAATGCGGTTGGTGAATGTGTTTCACTGTTTCTATTTTGAAGTTTCTACTTTTTGCCTAGTGACCATATATATCAAGTTCTATAATTTCTTATGTTTATTTAATTATTACTATATTTGTAACATTTGTATTTAATCAAGATCTTTCATTCGAGACATACTAGATTGCTGTTTTTCATTGGCAATTTAATACTATATTCCATTCCTCTTATGATTGTTTTCACCATTTTAATACACAATTAAAAAAAAAGTGTAGCGAGTAAAGTTTACTCTCATAATTTTTTATAAGTAAAATAAAAAATTGTTTGGATGTTGGGATGGGGTACGTGTGTGTTTTACGAGTAATGAAATTTGGTGTGAATATGTCAATATTATAAAAAATTGTTTTGATGTTGGGATGGGGTACGTGTGTGTTTTACGAGTAATGAAATTTGGTGTGAATATGTCAATATTGTGAGGTTAAAGTATACGAAGAGATTCTAATTATGTTACATATGAATAAGATAAGTTTACAAATAATTGTGAAATAGTAGTGTAGTATTTTAGAATTAGATTATTAAATTGAATGACAACATCAAGTCATTTATAATACTCCCTCCATTTTTTATTACATGTCTTTTTTTAGTTTTTTTTTATAGTCATTCTATGTTACTTCCTTCGTCCAATTTCATTATTTCCACTTTTTTTTTTTTTTGTTGTCCAACCCATTCCCTTTTTAGAAATAATATTATTCACACTATTTTATCTCCACCCTCCATCCATCACTTATTTACTCAAATTGTCACTAACTTTATTTATAAACAATCATTTTACCTATAAATGGACCCCACAACATCTCATCATACCCTCAACTTATCTACTTTATAAACTAATCAATATTTATTAAAATTCGTGCCCGGAGAAGTGGGCATAATAAAATTGGACGGGGGAAGTATTTTTTTTCTTCAAATATCTCAATTTTATCATATTAATTTTCCATAATTCTCTTTTTCATAATTAACCAGAAAACCTATGAGCTTTCATTTTTTACATCAAAATTAACTAAGGGTACGTTTACTTTTGATTTTAAAAACCAGGTTTTGAATTTCAAGATCCAAAATCTGTTTTACTTCGGGATTTAAAAATCGATTTTCAAAATCCACTCAAAACCACCCCTTGACTTGGTCCGTATTTTTTCACTTTTTACAACTATACGATCCCCACAAGCGTATGGGTTCGTTAGTAGTATGATAAGTATACCAAGTAGAATTTCGTTCCAAGGATTTAATTGAGTGAGAATGAATCCCTAAAGTTGCAAGTTATCATGCTATTGTAGTAACTAAATGATTATGTTTGGATTTTCGGGAATAAGCACAAAAAATATTAAACTAAATTAACTAAAGTGATGAGAACTAGTGATAAGAAATAACAAGCTATCTAACTTTCGATTGAAAGTGCAAGAGAAGGGTATTGCCTCGGGTGTTTCCATTTTGTGAGCAATTAAGTGAACTAGTGAACCAATTACATGATTTTACTACGAATTTGGGTTAAGCTAAAGGCTATCACATAAGTGTGTAAACCCCCTCGAAAGGCATAGGTCAACATCGTGCATTGATTAGCAATTATAGGATCTAACCAAATACCATAAGCTCCTAAGATAGTGTTTCATAAGCACTTTCAACACGGTTACTAATGCTTATGAAACGCCCTCTCACCAAACTCCTAGACGACCTCTACTCGTTTAGTGTCTAAGGTTGTCGGTCTAGCCATTAACACCCCTCTCGGGTGAGCTAATTACTAATTAACTTCTATTCAATTGATCAAAGCTCACACTCACACTCCCAATCATGCTACCCAACTCTCGTTGCAATAAACATAATCGAACATGCTTGCTAATAGGGTTGATCAACCAAATGAATCAATCAAAGTACAACTCTAGAAACATAAAAACCCAAATTATAAGCTAATCATGCAATTAATTCACAATTACACTAAATTCTCATCAAAACATCCACACCCAAGGCAATTGAGGATTAGCCCATTGTTCTAGAAGAGAATCCCATGGCTACAACAACAAATAACATCAAACTCATAATAAAATAACAAGAGATTGAAGAAATTAAGAAAATACCAAATTGAATTGCAAAATAGAGTAATATCACCTTGATCATGCGAATTTAGCTACAAAACGATGTAATAGACGATGCCCGATGATAATCGTAGCTTGATTTGAAGTAAAAACCACTATTCTATCTAATCTATTGAAGAAATTAAACTAAAAATGAAGAACACTACTAACTATGTGTTTGTGTGTGAGAAAATGCTTGGAAAATGAGTAGGACTCCCTTTTAAAACTCAAATTTGGTCTATTTATAGTTGGGGTAGAAGTCTTGAATTAATTTTGCAATTATGCCCTTGAAATATGGAGAAATTTGGGCAAAACCCCCGAAAATGAGTTGGAAACAGGTGGCCCGGCCGGGCCAAAACTTCGTAAGTTGATTTGGGCCAAAAATACGCGCGGGGGTGAACTTATCAAAAATGTGGGTGCACAAAATGGGCTGGAAGCAGGTGGCCCGGCCGGGCGGAACTTTCGTAAGTTGAAATTTGCAAAAATATGCGCAGTGGGTGAACTTAACAAAGAGTTGGGTGCAGATAATGTGGCCCGGTCGGGCGGGTGGGTCGGCCCGGTCGGGCGGATACTTCGGCCCAACTTCCATCCTCCGTCTTCATCCCTTCATATCTCGAGCTTCCGACCTCCGATTGAATTGATTCTTTTTTTCATTCCACTCCATTTTTCGAGACGAATCCAATGGTGCAATCCTCACTTCAGTCCAGTGAGTGAAAATAATGATTGAACACTCGTTTTTGCGATTTTAATGTCTAATTCACATCGTATTCCTACAAAACGAGCTCAAACACCTTTCTCAATCAAATCAAGCATATTAGTGTGAAAATGAATGAAAACCCCTCAAATTGTATCACTAAAACACATGAAATCTTATGCAATTTACAACCGAATCACCCCCCTAAACTTACACTGTTGCTCGTCCTCGAGTAACGAAAGAATTAAAACATGAGGTTGTACGATTGCAAATAGATGATCAATGAAAGATCTCACGTATCCAATGAATGGAATGAATTCTTCTTCCTCAAGATACATTCTCAAAATGATCACAAGTTCATTATTGAAAATCAATGTAATTACCCCACACATGCTCAACATACAACAACAAGTGATGGTGATGACAATATCAAAATGTTCAAGTTCAACTCACAAGATATAGTGTTTCTCTCAAACACTCAAACAAATTAAGGACAATAAACACTCATTAATCAAATCATGCATTGCAATTGCCATAAGCTTGCCCAAGCTCTACCATCTTTCCACCACAAACATGTTCAACTATGAGATCAATAGGTCTTAACCAAGGACGTAACATTGGCTCTTTGGACGGGGTATGATGAATATGGAAGAAGTGACTCGTCTAGTGGAGAACGAAAGTTGTTTTTTCAACACATCAAGCTTATGCTCATAAGGTTTACAAACCTTCATTCTCACTTTTCATTCAAATTTCTCACAAGCAATCATCTCCTCATCTTTTTGTAGCCAATTTATTTTCTTCTTAAGCACTTGGGGCTCATTGTCCCTCTTTTCTCTCTCAATTTTTTTTTTATTTTTTTATTTTCTCATTTTCTCATCACTTTCATCTTTTTCTTTCTTTTCACAACCTTGCCAATTTTTCTCTTCAAACCAAAGGCACTTAAGCATATGTTTTCCCACTTTCTTTTTGTTCTCCACTAGAATTGGACATCAAAGGCTCAAAAAGCTAAATGGTTAAACATGGTAGGTTGCCAAGAGAATGGGAACTCAAGCTCAAACGGTCTAACTACGGAAGATTTCTTTGGTTATTGGGAAAAATATGGCTAAGTGACTTGTAGTACGAAAGATGGCCTACATCATATCTCAAAGTATCACACAAGTATGATCTCAAGCAAGAACTTGGGCAAGTTCTAGAAAAGCAAGCAATGAATTGATCCACTCAAAAATGAAATAAACCGGATTAATGCATCGGTTCAAAGCTCAACTCTCACCGGTTCATTCAAGACTCAAATATTCATCAATCATCACCACACATAACTCATTGTGCATGCAAAACATCCATAGGCAACAAGATGACAACAACACAAACAAGATGATTCATTCCAATTATGTACACATTCAAGGAATCAAATTCACAACAAATCATCATCAAATGTGTCTCAATGATCACTAAAGCTCAAATTGCGCGCACACACAAAAGTACACATTGGTGTCAATAGAAAATGTAAAAACGAACATACCCCCCCCCCAAACTTTTTCATTGCCAAGCAATTAAAAATTTGGAAAAATAGTTTTGCAATGATATTGACACCAAGTGCTAAACATACAAATCTACACACATGGGCCACTATCCCAACAATTAAAAACAAGAGTAGCTAAGCAATCAATATTATGAACAAGAATATAAATTCCACTACCCCCTAACTTAGTCATTGCTATGCAATTTCTAAGAATTGGGGTGGGCGTACCTCTTACGATTGCTATAGCTACACCTTCTTCGAAGCACGAGGTTCCCCTTTCGATCCACTTGTCCATTCGATCCAAGCTTCTCCAACTAACATCAAAACTCACAAACACATCAAACTAAACTAACAAAACAAATAAAATGAACAAGAATTGAAAAAAAGCAAGTAAAAATGAGTTGCCTCCCATTTAGCGCTGGGTTTAACGTCCTATGCCGGACGGAACTAAATGAGCTCATCGAAAAGGCCATGGATATCGGGCCTCATTGCCATTGTATTTCAATCTTTTAGCCTCAAAGTCAAGAAGACTCTCATGGAAGGTAGACCAATCATCCATATTTTTCTTGCATGCTCTCATTAATGAAGGTTCCTCTTGCTCTTTCCACATCGTCTTCTTCCATTGCTCTCTCTTTTTCTCAAGGATACCTAAACACTTCTCAACTTCTTTCTTTGAATCAAAGTGATCAAGAGGCAAAATAAAATCAATAGAAGCATTAATATCAAATAAAGTGCAAATTGAAGAGTTTAAAGGTTTAGAAATGCTCATTTCACTCTCCAACTCATCTTGTGGCGCTTCTTGATTTTCTTGTTCCTTGTAGCTCATGTCCATCAAAGGACATTCCTCTATATCATCTTCTTCAATCACCATTAAGCTCATTCCTGTGCTCATGTCTTCAAGTGGATACCCCTTTTCATCCTCATCCTCAATTGGATCCTCTTTTTCTTTCATAGCGATGACCAATCCCCTGATTGTTGAGTTCATCCGCTCCATTCCATTCAGAAGTGACTTGAGTTGATTCTCTTGTTGTAGTTGGGTGGCCTTGATCTCCTCTAATACATCCAACCTTTTTTTACTTGCATCCAAATTTTTCAAGATGAGTGGAGTGAGCTCTTTTGTAGTATCACTTTCTTCATTGTTTGGTGACCAAAGTGCATTACTTTCCCACTCCTAATATTGATAATGAGAAGGAGCTTGTTGCATTTGATAATCGTACTCAAAGCTCCTCTCACTATCATAACAATCTCCTTTCGAAGCTCTATCGAATTCAAATCCAATGTGTGGATCACATTCTTCCATAGGTGGAGGATGAGGTGGACGATACTGCTCTTCAGGAGGTGGGGGAGGATATGGATATGGAGGATAAGGGTGTTGCGGTGGAAGGTATTGATGTGGTGGAGGTGGTGGGAAGTAGGCTTGCGGTTGAGTTGGGTAAGGATAAGGATAATATCCTTGAGAAGGGGGAGGTGGTGCTTCTTCATTCTTCCAATCTCGATAATAGGAGGGAACTTGTTGCATTTGATAATTATAATCAAAGTTCCTCCAACCATCATAGCTCATATCTCCATGTTGTGGAGGATAAACCATACCATTTTGATTATAACATTGATTCCATTGGTATTGGTTGTATCCATCCATCAAGGCAATGAAGTTCACACCTACACAAAAACAAGTATCAAAGCCCACAAAGAAAAACGAAAAACAAAATAACAAAAAAGAAATGATACTATAAATAACACTCAACAAACTCTAAGTCTCACTAACAACACTCGCTTAAATTCCCGGCAGCGGCGCCATTGACTTGGTCCGTATTTAATTTTTGCACTTTTTACAACTATACGATCCCCACAAGCGTATGGGTTCGTTAGTAGTATGATAAGTATACCAAGTAGAATTTCGTTCCAAGGATTTAATTGAGTGAGAATGAATCCCTAAAGTTGCAAGTTATCATGTTATTGTAGTAACTAAATGATTATGTTTGGATTTTCGGGAATAAGCACAAAAAATATTAAACTAAATTAACTAAAGTGATGAGAACTAGTGATAAGAAATAACAAGCTATCTAACTTTCGATTGAAAGTGCAAGAGAAGGGTATTGCCTCGGGTGTTTCCATTTTGTGAGCAATTAAGTGAACTAGTGAACCAATTACATGATTTTACTACGAATTTGGGTTAAGCTAAAGGCTATCACATAAGTGTGTAAACCCCCTCGAAAGGCATAGGTCAACATCGTGCATTGATTAGAAATTATAGGATCTAACCAAATACCATAAGCTCCTAAGATAGTGTTTCATAAGCACTTTCAACACGGTTACTAATGCTTATGAAACGCCCTCTCACCAAACTCCTAGACGACCTCTACTCGTTTAGTGTCTAAGGTTGTCGGTCTAGCCATTAACACCCCTCTCGGGTGAGCTAATTACTAATTAACTTCTATTCAATTGATCAAAGCTCACACTCACACTCCCAATCATGCTACCCAACTCTCGTTGCAATAAACATAATCGAACATGCTTGCTAATAGGGTTGATCAACCAAATGAATCAATCAAAGTACAACTCTAGAAACATAAAAACCCAAATTATAAGCTAATCATGCAATTAATTCACAATTACACTAAATTCTCATCAAAACATCCACACCCAAGGCAATTGAGGATTAGCCCATTGTTCTAGAAGAGAATCCCATGGCTACAACAACAAATAACATCAAACTCATAATAAAATAACAAGAGATTGAAGAAATTAAGAAAATACCAAATTGAATTGCAAAATAGAGTAATATCACCTTGATCATGCGAATTTAGCTACAAAACGATGTAATAGACGATGCCCGATGATAATCGTAGCTTGATTTGAAGTAAAAACCACTATTCTATCTAATCTATTGAAGAAATTAAACTAAAAATGAAGAACACTACTAATTATGTGTTTGTGTGTGAGAAAATGCTTGGAAAATGAGTAAGACTCCCTTTTAAAACTCAAATTTGGTCTATTTATAGTTGGGGTAGAAGTCTTGAATTAATTTTACAATTATGCCCTTGAAATATGGAGAAATTTGGGCAAAACCCCCGAAAATGAGTTGGAAACAGGTGGCCCGGCCGGGCCAAAACTTCGTAAGTTGATTTGGGCCAAAAATACGCGCGGGGGTGAACTTATCAAAAATGTGGGTGCGCAAAATGGGCTGGAAGCAGGTGGCCCGGCCGGGCGGAACTTTCGTAAGTTGAAATTTGCAAAAATATGCGCAGTGGGTGAACTTAACAAAAAGTTGGGTGCAGATAATGTGGCCCGGTCGGGCGGGTGGGTCGGCCCGGTCGGGCGGATACTTCGGCCCAACTTCCATCCTCCGTCTTCATCCCTTCATATCTCGAGCTTCCGACCTCCGATTGACTTGATTTTTTTTTCATTCCACTCCATTTTTCGAGACGAATTCAATGGTGCAATCCTCACTTCAGTCCAGTGAGTGAAAATAATGATTGAACACTCGTTTTTGCGATTTTAATGTCTAATTCACATCGTATTCCTACAAAACGAGCTCAAACACCTTTCTCAATCAAATCAAGCATATTAGTGTGAAAATGAATGAAAACCCCTCAAATTGTATCACTAAAACACATGAAATCTTATGCAATTTACAACCGAATCACCCCCCCAAACTTACACTGTTGCTCGTCCCCGAGTAACAAAAGAATTAAAACATGAGGTTGTACGATTGCAAATAGATGATCAATGAAAGATCTCACGTATCCAATGAATGGAATGAATTCTTCTTCCTCAAGATACATTCTCAAAATGATCACAAGTTCATTATTGAAAATCAATGTAATTACCCCACACATGCTCAACATACAATTTAAAAATTGAAAGCATATAATTTAATTATAAGACAACGTTAATAATTTAAATTATAAAATACAATAGAAAACAAAAATAATGCATAATATGATTATTGAGGACGAACGTGATCTCACGGCTTCGATTGTAAAAGCGAGAGAAGTGTCAACTCCAAATGTAGAAATGGCAAGTAATGAAACTTCAAGATTTTCTTCGTCCACATAAAAAAAAATCAGAGATGCAGATGCTCATTTCAAACTTCGAAATGTATTGATTGAACATTTTTTAGAAGAATTTTCTAATTTTGAAAGTTAATGGCTAGAAATATGTAATTTATATTTTTAATTACATTTTGTTGAAATTGTGATATAATTTATATTTTATGCAATTGAATTTGGTGTTTTGTTTCATTTTTTTATATTTTTATAATAAATATATCACTTTTTTTATTTAATTAATTTAATTTTAATATAATTATGAAATTATGTATTTGATGATAAACAAATATTTAATAAAATATAAATAAAAAAGATAACATTAAAATTTGAGTTTGATGATTGGAGATGATTTTACTGTTTAACTCAAATTTAGTGGCAAATTGGTGATTTTGGTGGCAATTTGAGTCCAAAGATTGGAGATGACCTCAAACATATTGATTTGACATAAAGTTATACTGTATGTATATAATATTACTTCAATCATTATATTCTTTCTCAACAATAATATAATAATACTATAATAATATAATAATACAATAATATAATACATTTAATCATTACACAATCAACTAATTATTATAATCTCACCAAACAATAATATAATAATACAAACTCATTCAATTTTGTAACTGGATAAAGTTAAATCTTCTACTATTCCAAAACCCAAAAAAAACACTCATATTATTATTTATCGGGATTTCAAAAACCAGATTTTTAAAACCACTCAAAGCCCAAAGTAAACACCCCTAAGGGTATGTTTGGTTTGTTAGATTAACATGGATTAGACTTGATTGACTTTTTATTTCCGATTAATCAAACGTTTGGTTTGATTGATTGTGGCCCGTGTTTAATGCAATGTCCGCTAATTTTGTACTATTTACCATGCATTTGTGGGACTAATAGTCCTATGGAAAGGGTGAGTTAATTTGTCCCATGTTTTCTTATCCATCAATTCAAACTAGCCCTAAGAGTATTATTGACATAAAAATGTAATCTTAATTTGATGTTAAAAACAAAAAAAACACGTAACAATAAACGGAGGGATTAGAAAATATATTACATGTCTTAATTATTCCAAGTTTTAGTTAATTTGATTTTATTGTTAGTATGAAGAAACAATCCATGTGTTTTGAGTCCGCATCAAATGCGAATTACGTTATAAATAATCTCATGTAGAATGATTGATGGGAAGACCGTTGTTTCTTAGAGTCGTGAATGCTAAGATTACCGATCTCTCCACTGCTGAATGGACTCATCACTTATCTCACACATGTTTTTTTATCCTAAAGAAGTTGATTTTACACTTAAAAGCATTTCCAAGAAATGAGTGCATTGCCAAGACATGTTACTGTAATTCATGACTTATTTAAACTAATTAACTGCACTTAACTATCGGCTACACCGTATCTTGAGACATTTTTATTAAAATCAATGTCACGTTTCAATTAACACCTGTTTCATCCATATTAAGACCAAATTGTATTATATGTATATATATATTTCAGTAGATTTTATAAGAATTTTGAGTCAGTCTCATATGCATTAGTTGCACTAATTTAACTGAAACAAGAAACTAAATTTAATTGAAACATATAAGCTAGTATAATTGAACATTATAAGTTTATATAACGCAAATCACAAGTAATTGAAGCGTAACCTTAACTGAACATGACAAGCTAGATCCGTGCACTTCGTGGACATTGCCAACAATTGTGGTAGAGTTGGCCGGGTGGTTACTGGTTAGTCCTTGGTCTTTTACATTCTCTCTAATTAAGAAACGTGGTGACAAACAAATGTCAACAAGAGAATAACTCAGCGCGCTTTTCCTATTTGTAAGGGTGTGTTTGCAAACAATAGTAATTGATTTTTGAAATAAAATTAAAAATGGATAGTGTTTTAAAATTAAGTATTTTTAATCAATTTTGTATATGTTGTGATGTTTGCAAAACAAATAACTTCTTTATAATTTTACAAAAACACCCTTATTACATTTGGATATGTGTAAAAATAAAATATTATTTAAATTGTGAGAGCAAAAATGTAAAATTGGTTACTACAATAATGAGAAGCACATATAAGCTATTAAAAGTAGGTGAATGGGTGCTTCACCAAAATCACTTTTAACAACCTAATTTAATCACTTAGTTGTGTTGCCAAACACTCCAAAAGTGATTATATTTTTAAAAAAGAAGTGTTTTTAAACACATACTAGTGTATGCAAACACCCACTAAGACTCCATAGTTGTCATTTCCGTTTTGTTCGTCGTGATGTTAATTAGGTAGCACGCTCTATTACTAGGGTCTCGAAAGCCTTTTTGATCAGTTTTCATACTTGAGTCGAGTTTTCAATCTTTACGAATAGCCTTCTAGATTCTATATACTACTCCATTTATTTCAGTGGTAAAAAACAAAGGGCAACAAGCTGAAAATATAAAAAGGGAGGAAGCAACATTTACCTTGTAAACAAGGGAATTCAAATGTTGGAAAAATGAATGCCAACATCCAACTGCATAATATAATTGGGATTATATATATTTATATTATTATTATTATTATCAGCAATTTCTTTAATTGTGATGCTGACATGTGGGACATTCATACTTAATTTTCTATGTTTCAATTTCTCATCAATATTCAGAATTAATACTGTTTCTTCTCAAATAATTTAATTTCCAACTCGATCGATCTTTTCCTCTCTAGCTATTTTTCAGTCATACTCATGGAGGTATTTTATCAATATTTTTTTTTATTTTAATTTGTGGATCTTAAGATTATTTGTTGTGTCGGTAGCTTAGTTTTTGATATATAGGGAGATGGAGATGATGAAGTTTCTAATGGATGGCCGCTTGGACTTGGAAACATCAACTCCAGAATTAGGGCGGCCGACGCTCCTCAACCGGCGCCGCCACCGCAACCTTACGCCGCCGGCCTCATTCGTTCTTCAAGTTTCTCATCATTCTCCTCCTCCAATTTGGATACTGAGGTAATACATGTTCATATTTATTTTCAATTTTTTGTTAAATAAATCACGTTTTTTTTAAGTAAAACATAGTACTCCTTCAGTACCGGATTAACTTTCATACGTAGGTGGGCACGTAAATTAAGAAAGTGTAATAATGAGTGCAGTTTTTGAGTGCAGTTTTAAGGGATAATTTTGTAAAACTTTATGTATAAAGTAAAGAAATTAGTTGACTTGTGTGTATGTGTGAAGAAAAAGTAATGACATTTGTGTAAAATTAAGGATACTGTGAGGGTGAAGTTTATAAAGGATTTTTCATTTTAAGGGTGTGAAAGTTATTGTGGAACGTCTCGAAAAGGAAAGTATAAAAGTTATTGTGGAACGGAGGGAGTACTATTTTTTTTAATTGTAATTTAATACACGACCTTTCATGTTGTGCAATTTTATAACTCAAAAAATTATATGAAATATAAGTAATTAAGGTAAAATAAACTAAAAATTCACATGTGAAATAGTGAGTTTTTAAAAACTATCTCAATTAAACACATTTTATGTGTGAAATATTTCACACAAGTGCTGCTCATTTTATAAATGACTATTTTTTAATAAGTTCAACTGTCAGGCAGGGTACAAAATTGCAAAAGAAAAATAGTATTGTGATTAAATTGATAGATCAATAACAAAATATCATAAATTTATTTGCAATTTTTCAAAAATTCTGACTGCAAAAAAATAGTACTAATATAATTGCAAAATTTAAAAACATTGTTATAATTGAAAAACCATGAAAATTACATGATTGTTGCAATTTTATGTATTAGACCGTGCCATAATTTTTTTGCTATTTTTATGTATGGTCGATAGACTTTGTTTGTACAAATTTGATGTGATGGAGAACATATTATTGTGTAGTCCACTGAGTCATTTTTCCCGGACGAAAGTGTGACGTTGGGGCATCTGATCGGGATTAGACCGGTGAAGAAAGGAAGCTTTTACGGCTGCCGCCAGCAGCACCACCTCCGGAGAATATCCGACGACGGGAGGTCCCATCCAAATTTTCAACAAGACAGGGAAAATTCTGAGGGACTTTGTGTGCCGTTGTTACATCATGTAATGGGAAGAAGGATGGGCAAAAATGGAAGCTGCAAGAGGCAATAAAATTTGTGCACTCTATAACTTTAGACAACATAAAGTAAATTGGAATAATTGCTCGATCACATGTATCCATTTAAAATGCACAATTTTATTAGAGTATATCGTGTGTGAGACGGTCTCACAGTAATACACAATATAATTCAGATATGATGTTTTAGCACTTTAGAAGGAGTGAATGTTAATTTGTAACGGTTTACAACTCGTCTTATTGTAAAACCGTCTCATACAAGTTTTTGTATTTTTATAATTGAGATGATAATCGTATCAATTTTTACTACCAATTTAATTATGCAATTGACCTGTTTATTATTGAACCGAACTCAAATATAATTATTGAATATTTTCGAGTTTAATTGGACCTAAACGAACTTAAACAAGATTTATAATATTAATTTTAAATTTAATTATTCACCTTTAATTATAAAAATAAAAATATATATTTCTAAAAAACATATACTCTACCTACTAAATTCAAAATTTCATTAAAACTTAAGAAGTTATAGGGCAGTTAAAAAAAAATTTTAAGTGAAAAAACAAGATCAAAATGTTTTAAAGTTTTCTTTAAAAAAATAAAAAATATTTTTCCCAATTCTATAATCCCTACAAATTGAATAAGGTAAAAGCCTAAAACCCAAGCAAAGCCCTACTCTCCCTCATCGGCGAATTCGATCCCTATACAGTTTCCACACACCATGGCCGCCGTCGCAGCCAGATCATTCATGCGCTCCGCCACCGGATCAGCTCGAAGCGCCACCGCGAGAATCTCATCTGGTGCCAAGCCTAGGGCATCTCCGTCTCCATTCCGAATCCCATCTCAAAAACCGGCCTCTGCTCGCATTTTCAGGTTTTTCTACTAAAGCTTTCATTCAGTGATTTCAGATTTCATTGTGTTGTTGTGAGTTTGTAGTTAATCGTTGTCTGAACTAGGTCTCCTGTGGAGTTGAGCAGTGTTAGCTTAGTGTCGATATTGCCGTACCACTCTGCAACAGCCTCTGCGGTGCTCACTTCCATGCTCTCTGTTGCTCCTCGTGGTCAGGGATGGAGTATTGAAGGTAATTTGGTTTAATTTTTCGATTTAATGTACTTTTGTGGCGCTAGATGCTTCGAATTTTGACAATTGGTAATGAATTTAGAAATGCCGATATCCTGACCTAGTTGTTTTTCTGAGGTAGAGGGTAATTTTAGGGGGAACTTAGGGTTTAAAATCTGGCGGACATTTGAAAAAGGAAATATGATTATTCAGTTTGGGAGACTGGAAATGGGAATGTACTCATAAATCATGATGTTTTTTGTTGTAATTTTCTGCACGATAGTTCTTAAGTCATCTATTAGAGGACTGGTCCATTAACATAAAAAAAAAAAAATACTGATGGGGGATTAAGGTGATCCGTGATTCAAACAAAGATAAAGTAAATAGATTTTCAATAGGAGCCCAAAGAAGAACTTTATGTATTTACCCGACACTGAAGCTTAATCTCTGCCCAAAGACGTTTCTTGCATTAGGTTCTAGAGTCTGAAACTGCTGCTTTATCATGCGAAGTGTGGCATTCGTTGATTAGTGGTCTGTGTAGTTTTGGTTATCATATATAAGAAAATCACATGTTTATCTTTTCAGAAGTTGCTATTCATGTTCTAGTCTTGTGTGCATCATCCTAATACAATGTATTCATCAGATTCCAATGATGATGTATGATGACTCTTGGATTGTTCGGGCCAAGTTTTATTTTCATGGGCACTAGGAGAAGGATAGGTAGACTCATTAAAGAGCTAGATACAAATTGTTATCAATTTCTTGTCATTTTCGTTGGCTTATAATTTGGCTATCAAATGCTAAGATGAACGTTATTAGTTAAATTTCTTGCTGTGAACAAAGACTCCCGATGATTGTAACTCTTGGTTAACTGTATGGAATCTCTTACATCCTTCATAAATTTGAACAAAGACTCTTGCATGATGGATATGTACTATATTCTCTTTTATTCTTATGTTACATAGAGACTTGTCTTTCCACGGCCAAAAACTGTGCTGATACTAAAATGAATTCTAGCGTTACATTTTGACTTGGGCTTTTCTTGTCTCATTTAGGGTTGTGATTGATTACTGCTCATTGGCTGAAATTTGGCTTGAAGATTTTCCAACTGTCTCCTTTTGTTTAAGCTCAATACATATAAGCCTCAGAAGTAATTTGGCACTTTGGACCATAGTCATGATATCTACTTCAGTTTTTGCTCGACTTTCTTTCAATTGCCCTCCATAAGAAATGTTCTTTTTTCTTGCATTGTAGATGGATGATTGTTAAAATGTCTTGAGATGCGGTGCATTTCGTGATAGATCCATGGATGTCAATGGACATGTTATTTATTGGGAGAGACGTTATTCTGCCTCGTTGTTATGTTATTATAACCCTAACGTTTGTTTCCTCATTATCAAACTAAAAATGACTCAAAGCATTTTTGTAGCACAATTCCGTCCTATTTATTACTGAGACATTACTGAGATTTGCACGGAACGTTTTCAATGAGATGGTATCATACATAACTTGTTCATTTGGCTATTAAATATATCACTAGAATGAGTGATGCATGTGGTGATCAGATTGATTTTACTACCAGTTCAATTGAAGGTCCAATTGATGTAGCAAAATGTAACAGTCTTTTTATTTTATTATGCAGATTTTTGATTAGGTGTGGTGTATCCACTTTCAACAAGCTGGAGTTTATCTCCTATAGTTCCCTGTTTGAAATTCAGCTTCTATGCTAATACTATTCTCCTCAGACTTGTGCAAGTAGCCATCACTTAGGAGGGATTTTTTTTTAAAAAAATTGTGATATCTTGAGTTCTTGATTAAATTGTCTATTATAGAAGATATCATTGCGTTTGGGTAAAAAAGTAATACTATGATATACTCCTTTCTTACTGTGATTATTTGTACCCCTTTCCGTCCATTCCGAAATTATTTTCACACTCTTAACATAAAAATAATACGGAGTATATAAAATTAATACTTTCATAACATCATTTCATTTTTTAAATTGTCACTTATTTTGGACTTACATTTTATTTCACGCATCACTAATTTTCCTTTACGTCTTACTAAATCGTTTAAAATACCCTCTTTTATTTAATTCCTTGCATTATTAAAGTTGCTTTTCTTAATTTGTGCATTACTAGACATGGGCGGTTAAAAACCGAAAAACCGCTGAACCGTTTAAACCGGCGGTTTCGGTCAAAAACCGAAACCGTAACCGAAAAATGGCGGTTCGGTTTCGGTTGCAGGTTTTGGCAAACCGAAACCGCCGGTTTTTCAGTTTTTTTTTTAATTTTTATTTTTTTAATACACCATTCTTTTATTTTTTATGTATGAATTTAAGTTATATGATTTTTATTAAATTCTAGTAATGTAGTTTCTAAAAAAAAGAGTTGAAACGAATAAAAAACGAGCGAAAACGAGCAAAAACGGAGAAAGAAAAAAAAAAAAAAAAAACCGTCTAACCGCCGATTTTTAACCGAATCGGCGGTTAGAAAACCGTAACCGTAACCGACGGTTTGCCGGTTCGGTTTCGGTTACAAAAAATGCAAAACCGAAACTGCCGGTTTCAGCCGGTTAAATTGCTATTTATATTCATTTTTTTGTGCAACTACTAATGTTCATTTATAAACTTCACGATTAGATTTGTTTTGAAACAAAATAAGAAGTTTTGGTAAAATTTAATACTACAAAAAAGCCAAAGTCTTGTATGTACTCAAGTACACCATGTACTTGAGTAGACTTTTACTAGTCAAATGTTAACCGTTGACTATCATTGACTGGTCAACGGTCAAACTTTGACTTTTTTTAAAAAAAAATTTTCGATTTTTTTTTTAAATTTCTTTTTTCGAATTTTTTTTTTTCGATTTTTTTTTTAAAAAAGTGTATGTTATTATGACTAAAAAGTGTATCTTTGTTTTTTTAATGAAAAGTGTATGTTATTATATTGAAAAGTACAACATTGTTTTTAATGAAAAGTGTATGTTATTATAACTGAAAAGTTTATGATATTATAATTGAAAAGTGTAAGTTATATATTAATTAATGAAAAGTGTATGTTATTATAACTGCAAAGTGTATGATCTATTAATGAAAAGTGTATGTTTATTTAATGAAAATTGTCTGTCATTATAACTGCAAAGTGTATGATCTATTTAATGAAAAGTGTATGTTATTATAACTAAAAAGTGTATGTTATATTAATGAAAAGTGTAAGTTATATATTAATGAAAAGTGTATGGTATTATAACTGAAAAGTGTATGATATTATAACTGAAAAGTGTATGCTAATGATACACCTTTTGTTTATTTGTATTTGCACTTTCATAATCTAGAAAAACTGGTGCTAAATTTTTTTTAAAAAATTATTATTAATTTTACACGTTTTATTGTTATTATAACTGCAAAGTGTATGATCTATTTAATGAAAAATGTATGTTATTATAACTAAAAATTGTATGTTATATTAATGAAAATTGTAAATTATATATTAATGAAAAGTGTATGGTATTATAATTGAAAAGTGTATGATATTATAACTGAAAAGTGTATGCTAATGATACACCTTTTGTTTATTTGTATTTGCACTTTCATAATCTAGAAAAACTGGTGTTAAATTTTTTTTAAAAAATTATTATTAATTTTACACGTTTTATTATTTTTTTACTTGCACTTTTATTACTTTTAATTATATTATTAGTAAGTGCAATTAATGATATTACTATTACTTGCACTTTTTTTATAATGTATAAAAAATCTGTTGCTAATTTTTTTTAAAATTATTATTAATTTTACAAATTTTATTATTTATTAATTGCACTTTTAATGCATAAAAAAAATGTTGCTATTTTTTAAAAAATTATTATTAATTTTACAAATTTTATGTATAAAAAAACTGTTACTATTTATTTTACAAATTTTACTATTTATTAATTGCACTTTTATTAATATTAAACTGTTGCAAAATTTTTTTTTTTAAATTATTATTAATTTTATAAATTTTATTATTCATTAATTGCACTTTTAATGTATAAAAAAACACAAAAACTGTTGCTAAAATAAAATATCGAAAATTTTGTTAAAAGTGGACTTGATGCTATTGCAATCCAAGGACAACCACTAGGCTACAATGAGTCTGGTTAAATATTTTATTATTTATCCTATATATAATATATATTCTCTATATAACTGGACTCATGTACTTGAGTCCACAGCAGCCCTACCCTACAAAAAAACATTATGATTCAAACATAAAAAAATATTTTTATATTTTAAAATAAAAACTCGTAGTGATCTTCTTTCGAAGAATTAGCATGTTACCCGAAAGAAAAATTTCAAATACAAATGGAGGTTTTTTTTTTCTTTCCAACAATTTAAAATTTTACTAATATTTACAATGCAAAAGTCGAAAGTTCGAAATGTAATTAGGGATAAAAATAAGTTCTTTTTTTAGGACTTGTCCGAACCCTCCCCAACCCAATCAAAAAGCTAAAACCCAAGCAAAGCCCTAAATCGCTCGTCGGCGCGTTCTGTCTCGATGTCTGCCGCCGCCGCAAGATCATTCATGCGCTCCACCGGATCTGCTCGAAGCGCCGCCGCAAGACTCTGCTGCGGTGTAAAGCCTAGGGCTGCTCCGTCTCCATTTCGAATCTCATCTCAAAACCCGCTCTCTGCTCGCATTTTCAGGTTTTTACTTCACCTTTCCTTCCATGATTTAAGATTTCATTTAAAATTTGTAGTTAATTGTTGTGTTAACTAGGTCGCCTGTGGAGTTGAGCAGTGTTAACGTACTGTCGATGTTGCCGTACCACACTGCAACAGCCTCTGCACTGCTATCTTCAATGCTTTCTGTTTCCCCTCGGTATTACGGATGGAGTATTGACGGTAATTTAATTTGATTTCTCAATATAATTCTCTTTTATGGCGCTAGAAGCTTGGAATTCTGACTACTTCTCCTTAGTACCTTATTTTGTTATTGTGAGTTTAGGGTAATTTTAGGGGAAACAAAAAAAAACTTAAATACAGAAAATGGTAAGATGTGTAGGCATCTGGAAAAGGAAATGTGGTTATTCAATTTGGGAGATTGGGCATGTGATTCTACTCATAAATCATGTTTTTTTTTACTTCTGAAAGATAGTTCTTAAATCATCAATTAGAGAATTATATGTAGATGATTGAGGTTATTGTGCTCTTAAAGCATGATATTTTTGTTGTTAGTTCTGACAAGATTGGTTATTTAAGTGACTTTGATCATATATCATGATGTTTTTGGTTGTTATTTTCAAAAAGATACTCCCTCCGAATCTTTTTAATTGCCTCTGTTAAGGTTTTGTATATAATTAAGGAACATAAAATTTAGACAGAACACTGAAAAAATAAAGAAGCAAAAGCCACAATTAATTTGAAACAAATGGAGGGAGTAGTTCTTAAATCATCCATTAGAGGATTGCGGGTGGGTGGTTAAGGCGACTGAACTTGTAAATCTTGATGTTTTTGGTTTTTACTTTCTGAAAAATAGATCTTAAATAATCCATTAGAGGATTACAGGTGGGTGATTAAGGTGATCCAAGAATCAACCAAAGATGAAGTTCATAAATTTTCAATAGAAGCCCCAAGATAAACCTGGCGTATTTCTTCGCTACTGAAGTTCTGTAACTGCCCTAAGATTTTTGTTGCATTAGACTTGAGAGTTCGAAACTGCTGCTTTATTATGTAAACTGTGGCTTTCATTGATTATTGATCAATGCCGTTCTTTTTTAATCATATCTGAAGAATTCAATAACACAGAATGACGGAAAGAAACTCATTTTTTTAATCTTTTCAGCTACTGTTAATCATGTTCTTGTTGTGTACATTTACATTTCATTCATCAGATTCCAATGATGATGAATGAATGATTACTGTTGGATTGTTCAGACAATATTTTATCTTCACTAGCATTAGGATAATGAAATATTAAAATGAAAGTTGTTAATGGATTCTTTGCTGTGACATACTGTCTTCTTGTTTTGCATCAAACTTGCCTTGTACGAGACTTTGTTGATGTTAGTAGGACAAATTACAAAAACAAGACTTATCTTTGCCACTAATTCGAGGACTGAACTTTCGACTTAACAATTTGTAAGTTCATTACCTACCCTGCAAAATTAAAAAAATCGGAGTGCAGTTAGTGGTAAAGATAAGTCTTGTTTTTGCAATTTCTCCATACCAGTATGAATAGTAGCATTACCTTTTGACTTCGCCTTTTCATTTTCTCGTTTAGGGTCGTGATTACTGCTCATTGGCTGAAATTTGGCTTGAAGATTTTCCAATTCTCCTTTTGTTTAAGCTAAATACACATATTAGCCCCAGAAAGATATTAGACAGCACTTTGGACCATAGTCATGATATCTACGTTGTATTTTGCTTGACTTTCTTTCAATTGCCCTCCATAAGAAATGTTTCTTTTCTTGCATTGTAGATAAATGATGGTTTCAATGTCTTGCGATGCGTTGTGGTAGATCAATGGATGTCAACATCGTTCACAGGCCTGGGGTCGTGGAATTTAATACATTGCCTATATGTCTTTTTGTTGTTCATACGAACCCCTGGGAGAGGATAGAATAATGATTCTTTAACTAGGAATTAATGTCATTTTTTCTCAAATTTTGGTCGAATATGTAAGCAAGCCTAATTTTATGAGAATCGAAATTGAAGTCTCGTGTCTTCTTACGACTTGATACATACATTATTCGTAATGTTAAATGGGCATTTCTGATTTCTCCCTTGTTTGCTAACCAACGAGCAAATGATACATTGTTTTTCAACTCGTAAAAACAAAGAAATGGAAAAAGAAACGCTTCACCATTTTTTTTTTCATGTTTGTACCATTCTTTTCAATGATATAAATACAGTGCAATGAAAAGTATTGAATTGTCCCTGTCAAAAAAAAAAAAAAAGTATTGAATTGTCGTGGAGAAAATCGCTTGTTTTCTCATTTTAATGATTTTTTTTTTAAATAAACGTCTTACTTGGGCTGTTTGCTAAGTGCAAGCACACCCTTACACTTGCATATGACATTAGGGATGTTAATAGGACGGGACACTTGCATATGACATTAGGGATGTCAATAGGACCGGAATACGCGTAAAAAAATGTTTTCATTCTCGTTAATTCTTTTCATCAAGAACTAGCGTAAAAAAATGTTTGCAAACCTCGACAACAGACTTCTTCCAGAAGCAACAAGAATCAAAGAAGTAAATATACCCAAAGCCAAATAATCAAGGAACAAGTTTATCACTGTTGGTAAAACATAATCAGACAATACGTGTATACCAACGAACCTTCAAAACTTTACTTTTCCACAATTAAGAATCGTTTACACACCAACTACTAAAGCCACCACTAGATCAGACCCATATAGCATGTCAATTAACTGAATGGGAAAGCCAAAGTAATAGAACAAACTTGTATACCAAGACCCAATAATGCCAAAGATAATTCAACTTCAAGACTACACAATTACTTTTTAGGATTCTTCGGCAACATTAACCAGCTCGTACTCCACCAAGGACAAATTGTTCTCCTCTTTCACCACAAACTTTTCTGGTTCAGTAACCTCAACGCGGCCCCACTTATCAACAGCCAACCTCATGGACCCCTTGAACATGTCGATCTTCGCATTGCGAAGAATCACTGTATTACCTTCCTTCATCAACTCAACTGCAACATAATTAAACTTTTCCCATCAACAACATGCGGTCATTGAACTATTTCAACGCGGATTTACATAACAACTATCAATATAAAGTGTATCATCGAAGAAGAAAACGCCACTCCAAGTACAGGTGTATCTCCAACATGTTTTATACTCCGTATTTCTTTATCTAATAATTGACCAACAGCCAACAAGAAACTACCACTAGGGAAAAATATTATTGGCAATGATGAATGCATTAAGAAAAGAAAGAAAGAAAGCAAATAGGCCCTTCTCCAGACTATTAAAATGAGCCAAGAAGATTGATGGATGTGAAATCAATTCAAAATTTGAAAATACCCAAATAATGAAATGAGCCAAAATGATTGATGAACATGATATCACTAACTCCAGGACTTAAAAGAAAGACTCCATCGTTTTTCGATTGAATCAATATCAGCTTCTTTCTTTAGCTCTCAAAAGAGACCATGCAAATACTACTCCCAATTCAAGTTAAACCCACGGTTCAAGTACGCCATTTCGCCCAATTGACCATTGTTGCATGAATTCAACGCTAACCTACATACTAGCTCCACTTCAAAAGCTAAGGCATCATAGTTCAGAGGAACCAAAAGAGTAATCAGAGGCATTACACGGACAGAAGCTCATCCTACTTCATTTTCTTTTTAACTTCTACATTCTCTCCTTTTTTCAATGTTTTGTTAGATATTGTAAATTTGTAAGCATAAAGTTAAATTTCTCAAAAAATTAACTGACTGAATGACTGATATATATTTAAACATACAGATAATAATGCTTTTACTGTGTACAGCAATTGAAGTTTTAAGAAAATGTTTCCTTGCAGTTGCAACTAGAAAGTAGGAGAAACTGTATCAATATATCCAGAAAGAAGAAAAACCCAAATAAAATTGACTTCTTTTCACTAGCCCAAAACAACATGGTTGCGACTATTCCGGCTGCTATTTGGATTTAGAAATTTGGACTACTTTTCAAATACCTTTTTGTTTCGGAACTCAAAACGAGAATTTTGAAATCATATGAATCCAATTCTACT
The DNA here is from genome assembly GCA_963675135.1 of Galeopsis tetrahit. Classification (NCBI taxonomy): domain Eukaryota; kingdom Viridiplantae; phylum Streptophyta; class Magnoliopsida; order Lamiales; family Lamiaceae; genus Galeopsis; species Galeopsis tetrahit. The sequence continues at coordinate 35,033,172 of OY776126.1, read as the reverse complement.
CTATCACCTACCACTTCTCTCCTTTGTATATTCTCAATACACTCACATCATCTACCTTTCTATTCTCCTAATATACTCGTAAGTCGTAATAATGAAATGATACAACATCAACTTTTTCACCTTCTACCCTATAAAATCTCAAAACACACATAAATTTTAACTATTTATGAGGACTTTCAAGTACAGGGATTTCGAATAATAAATAAATCCAAATGTTAAACTTGAAAATCAGATACGCATAGGTTCATGAAGATTTAAACATACTATAACATCCTATAACAAGCAGAACATTTGCAGAGTACACTGGAACCAATCCCAAAAGAGTAAAAGTTAGAATTCTCAATAATTATGCAAGACTATAATTCTTTATTTTTCGACCCTCAGAAGTCAGAGGTAATGTGAAAATTTCAAGTTAAGCAAAAAATTCAAAATAACTCATTTCTATTTCACAACATCGCCAGCCAACCACCATTCACATGAATTCAGAGCCCTAACAGAAAAATCACCTCATTTTTTAATATCCCATTACAAAAATAAATACATAAACAGTAAAATGTACTCCCTCTGTCCCCCCCTCCCCTGCAATTGTTTGTCATTTTCCTTATTCATCCGTCCCTCACACAATTGTTTGCACATTCATAAAAATAATTTTTTTTTATAAACCCCGTTCTCACAATATTCACACAAAATGCAGCTTTTACGCTCAATCCAATCATTCACTTTACTTTATTCATAAAAGCTTACAAAATTAGCCATAAACACTCCACACATTACACATTTTTCTTAATTTCTGTGACGGAAAGAGAAGTATAAAACAACGCGCAGAGCATTTAAGGGCGTGAAAAGTGACACCTTGATCATTGCGAGCCGTGAAAAGAATACAGGCTGTTTCATCGCCTACAAGACATTCGGAAATTTTGGAATTGGCATTTTGAGAGCCACGAAAATCTGGATTTCGAGGCTTCTTGTTGAGAACGGTGGTGGCGTTGACGACTTTTACTGTGAGTGTGTGACCATTTGTTCCGGGTTTTAGAGAATCGACTTTGACAAACACAGGTTTACGCAGAGCCGGTTTGGTTTCCTGTTGTTGAGTTGCAGTGGAGGGATCTTTGGTAGCCATGGCAGGACAGGGCAGTGTGTGTGATTTAGGGTTTAATTCTGAAATGGGAATTATGAAAGTCTCTGCGTAGAAACGACGCCGTGTGCTTGGCTCCCCAAAAGGGTGAATTTGCAGGCCCACCCGCCAATCACTAAATTAGTTCTTCATGGGTCGGCCAAGCCCAATATACAATTTTTAAAATTATACTCTAGTATATTAGTATAAGTTAATTATATAATTTTTTTATTACTCCCTCCGTCCCACAATAACTTTCACACTTTTTTTTTCGGGACGTACCACAATAACTTTCACACCCTTAAAATATAAAACTCTTTATAAACTCCACCCTTAGAATATCCTCAATTTTACACAAATGCCATTACTTTTTCTCTACACATACACAAAAGTCAACTCATTATTTACTTTATACATAAAGTTTTACAAAATTACCCCTTAAAACTTCACTCATTATTACACTTTCTTAATTTACGTGTCCACCTACATATGAAAGTTAATACGGGACGGAGGGAGTATAAAATAAATTCATACTCCCTCCGTTACATTGCCAAAAGAATGGACGTTCCAAATTTCTTAATTTGACAATACAACTCCCTCCTTAAATTACACTTTTCAAACATTTTAAAATTACACATTATATTTAATACAAGTATTTCATTATATATATATATATATAAAACTTCCATACTATCTATTTTATCTCTGTAATACTAATAAATAATTTTTATATTAAACTACAGCTAAATGATGAAACAAAATATTAAAATTTGTAAAATGATAGTCCCTCCGTCCTCAAACTTTCCATTTATCTAAAATTTATACTTAACAAAGCTGGAGGGGTATACAACCAGGGCTTTTTTTTTTTTCTAAACTGACAAATTGTGTTTTGGACACAATTTATTTATAAACTGTTTAGAAACTTGGAGTTTGGAACTATCTAATTTTCCAGACTTAAAATAAGTTTGGAAAAATCCTTAAAAAAATAAAATAAAAAAAAGTTTGGAAAAGCTCAAACACGTGTAAACAATTAATGGGTAACTGAGGAGTATTAAGGAGGGTACATAGAGTACAAGACTAGAAAACAAATAATTAATTTAATGGAGGACTAATGGAGTAAGTAAAAGATTGGAAAACAATTTCATCAAATCCAACCACCCACTTTTTATTTTACATAAAAAAAATTAACACATTTTTTTATTAAAAAATATAAAATGTACGGTCAATATAATTGAAAATATTATTTTGAAACACTAAAAAAGAAATATCGAAAAAAAAAATATTAGTGAAGAATTATTTTTTTTGACCAAGTTAAAAGTTAATGGTTGACCGTTAACTTAGGTCAACTCAATTTCATATATAACTCAACAACTACCATAAACTTGTTCCACATTCATCCGTAGAATAAAAGGGCTTATTTTTGTTTTGGGTATAAGAAATTGAGTCCATTTTAAAAAATAGGTAGTACTAACAATAAAAATAAAACACGCGAAAAAGATTTATGTTAATTGGTGTAGTTGAAATGGTTGGGCATAATATATTTTATATTGAGGTCTAGTGTTCAACTCTCACATTTGACGAATGCGTTTTTATATGATTTAATATTATGTTTATCACAGTAATTACTTATAGAGTTTAGATTGGATGGGAGTAGTTAGAGTTGTCCTTTTTTTTAAAACATATTTATAATTTTTTTTCAATTTTCTAGATTTTAGTATATATTTTTATTTTCGAATTTTTATATTTTTAATTAATTAGGGAAAATGTCTAGGTAGAATTTGAGCATAATTCAGATTTTAATGATATTTTTATTTAATTTTAAAAAAAATACATTAAATCAGTATTTTTTTAAAATATTTTAATGATGTATTTTTTTTAAATTTTAAATAAAATATTTTCTGTTTATATTGGAGTTTAACTACGGATTTAAATTGGAATAAAATTTTCTGTAAATAAAATTTTATTAAAATTGGAATACAGATTTAAATAAAATCAGTATTCAATAAAACAGAAAAATAGAAAATAGATTTAAATAAAATATTTTCTGTTTAGAAGGAATAAATTATACCTTAAATTTTATTAAAATTGGAGTTTAAACTTAAAGGACTAAAATAGATTTTAAAAAAGACTAAAATTAATAGCTTGTAAGATATAGGATGTATTTTGTAAAGTTAAAAATTTAAAGGATTTATTTTGGAATAACTCAAACTTAAAGGACTAAAACAAACATTTCCTCCTTTTTAGTAATATTGACTTACACTTCTCAACACACACTTTTTTGAAAAAAAATTACCAATAAAAAAAAATTACAAAAAAAATAAAATAATACGGAGTAATAAAAAAAAATTGATCAAGTCATTTCACAATATTTTTTAATATTTGAGTTTAGGGTTCACCAAGTCAACTAAATTTCTTATAAGAAATTGATTACAAGACCAATCCTTTTGTTTTGAATATGTAATAATAATATGCATATAATTAAATATGATTTAAAATAGTAAATTTAAATTAATATGATTTTATTTTCACTTCATTCTTCAAATCAAAATTATGGGGATTAAAAAGATAAATTCTTGAATTTACCTAAATACAAAAAACATCTACCCCAAATTGAAAACCCAAACTCAGAATTAATTTTTAATTAGCTAATTTCCATAATTTTTTTATACAAGGGGTATTCTTGTAAAAATAGTAATTGTATATATATATATATATATATTTATATAAATATATGAGTTGGTATGCACACTATGCCACCAGTCAACTCTTATTATTTGGAAAGGAGAAAAATTTAAATAAAATAACCTCGATCGGAACGATTACGGTCCTCAACATGGCGATGAGGTTGCAGATTCGAAACCTGTGACCTGAATACTTATATTTTTTAAATTAAATTAATTAAAAAAAACCAATTAACAATAATAAAAAATACCACTTTTAATTAATAAATATCCACTTAAAAATATCACTTTTCATTAATAAACATTACCACTTTTTAAAATTTTAAATACAATTTTTTTTTTTAAAAAAAGGGATAACGATTTACATTAATTACAACCACTTTTTTGACAAAGTGGGATAACTCAAGTGGTTAGAGCACCACTACCTAGGCCACAGGTCCTGGGTTCGAGTCATGGGGAGGGGAAAAAAGGGATGGGGTATTTAACTTGTAATCAAAAAAAAATTAATTACAACCACTTTTCATCAAATTTTTTTTACTACTTTTCAGTAATAGAATTTTCCACTTTTCAGTAATAGGGATTACCATTTTTCAATAAACTTTTAATTAATAAATATCCACTTAAAAATATCACTTTTTAAAATTTTAAATACAATTTTTTTTTATAAAAAAGATAACGATTTACATTAATTACAACCACTTTTCATCAAAATTTTTTACACTTTTCCGTAATAGAATTTTCCACTTTTCAGTAATAGAGATTATCATTTTCCACTTTATACAGTTTAAAACTTAATATTGATAAATAATTCTTACATTATTTATTACTTTTCAATTATAATATTTATTTATCACTTTTCAATTCAGTAATAAAATTTTCCATTTTTTCAGTAATAGAGATTACCATTTTTCAATAATAATACTTACCACTTTATACAGTTTAAAACTTAATATTGATAAACAATTCTTACATTATTTATCACTTTTCAATTATAATATTTATTTATCACTTTTCAATTATAATATTTACCACTTTTTAGTATTTTTAATATTTTTTTAAAAAAATATCAATTTACAGTAATTAAAAATACCACTTTTCACTAATAGATATTAACATTTTTCAGCAAATACAGATTACACTTTTTAATAATACCACTTTATACAGTTTAAATACAATTATAATATTCACCACTTTTCACTTATAATATTTACCACTTTTCACTTATAATATTTACCACTTTTTAGTATTTTAATTTTTTTTTATTTAAAAAAGATAACAATTTAAAGTAAGGCAAATACTTATGTGTACGAGTTACATACATGTAACTGGCTATTTACACCCCTTTTTTAATCAGTCCACACTCTTGGCTATTTACACTCCTTTTTTAATAAGTCCACACTCCCTTCTTTTAGACACTTATGTGTACAAGTTACATACATGTAACTAAATCCAATTTTTTATTATTAGTTATTTACCTTATTTTTTATTAATTTCACCCCCAATTTTCTTAAAAGAAAAATACATGTAAAATACTATATTACCATTTTATCAATTAAATTATAACTCATTAAAATTATAATTATACACCGACTATCGTGTCACCAATGAATCACCACAAAGTCAAATATTATTCTATTTTTTTAACTTTCAAAAAATAAATATAAAAGCATAAGGAATATAAAAAAAATATATGAAACTCAAAAATAAAATTATGAAATAAAAATTTCAGTTTTTTTTAAATGACCAAAATTTAGGAAAAAAATACAAAAAAAAAAAAAAGCGAAAAAAAAAGCTAAACTAAAAATATTCAATTTTTTTTTTTAAATTTGGGTATAAATGTATGAATATGACATGCTCACTCTCTAGTTTTAATCTGATTTATAATAACTAAGATTATTTTGTTATGTTTTCATTATTTCTACAATGATATCTAGTTTGTTACAAATTTTTTTATAGTTGTAGATTATTTTTTAAAACTAATTAATAACATAATCTAATTGAAAAATAAAATTTATATTTAGAAACTTAAATGAGTGGAGAATTGGGGAAGAAACGAGCATAATATTGCATCAGCTTTATTATTTTCTTTGTGGTCATCGCCGTGTTGATGCATTCATATGTTTATTGAGTGTGAACGTATCTATTAATTGAATTGTGTGTTCAGTGTGATTAATTCTCACTTTTGTTCTTCTTACTAGTTACTTAATATCAATATTTTAATATTGATGTATTAATTTGCATGGTATGTCTTGAATTATGAATGTGTTAAGTTATGTATTTTTTATTAAATATAATATTAGTTTAAATACGATATAATATTAGTACGCCTATGATATAGTACTAGTTAATATATAATATAGTACTAGAGATTAATGTGGGTATAAAAATATTATTTAATATATGAACTAATACTATACAATATGTGAATTAATACTATACTATATTTAAACTAGTACCATAGAGTATGTGAACTAATACTATACGATATGTGAACTAATACTATACTATATTTGAACTAGTACCATAGAGTATGTGAACTAATACTATACAATATGTGAACTAATACTTTACTATATTTGAACTAGTACCATAGAGTATGTGAACTAATATTATACAATATGTGAACTAATACTATACTATATTTGAACTAGTACCATAAAGTATGTGAACTCGAAAACATTAGAACTTGTACCAATATAAATTAATATTATACTGTATATGAACTAATACGTACAGTACTGCATATTAACTAATAATACACCATAATACTTATCAATTGTTATCATAACACTTATAAACTAAAAATGATTATATATAAAAAACTAAAATAAAGTGATTAAAAAATGAAAGTTCGAATGAAAATAATAATTAAACAATGTAAAACGAAGTAAAATTTATAAGTAATGAAGTAAAATTTTGAAAGGATAAGATGAATATTATACGCCAATTAATTAAAGTAAAACAGTACCAATAGAATTGAACACTTGCAGCTAAAAGAGATGAGAGTTTTATTTTTTAAAATAAATTATTATTATACTATTTAATATTTTAAAAAAACAATTAATATTATTTTTAAAATTTTCTTATTAGACTTTAAAATTTTAGAATAATTATTTGTATCATAAAAAGAAAGTACGTGAAAAAAAACATCATTTGAAATACAAATGATAAATAGGAAGAAAAAATAAATTTAAAAAATAATATTAAAAAGAGAAATATAAATATCAATTGAAGTAAAATAAAAAAATTAAATGTTAAAAAATTAATTAAGTATTATTTTTTAACTATAAAAAAAATAAAAAATTAATTGAAGTAAAATAAAGTCTCAAAAAATCTATTTTAGACATGGTCATGTGTTATTTGTAATAGGTTATTGAATTGTATATACTCCCTCCGTCCCATATTAATTTTCATAGGTAGATGGGCACAAATATTAAGAAAGTGTAGTAATGAGTGGAGTTTTGAGGGGTAATTTTGTAAACCTTTATGTATAAAGTAAAGAATGAGTTGACGTTTGTGTATGTGTGTAGAAAAAGTAATGGCATTTGTGTAAAATTGAGGATATTGTGAGGGTGGAGTTTATAAAGGGTTTTCCAGTTTAAGGGTGTGAAAGTTATTGTGGGACGTCCCAAAAAGGAAAGTGTGAAAGTTATTGTGGGATGGAGGGAGTAATAAATTGGTCATGTGTTATTGGATTGGATATAATAAATGTGTGGATTATTGAATCCAGTTATATACATGTAACTAGTACACAAGAGTGCAACCCTTAAAGTAATTACAATGACCACTTTTAAGTAATTTAGATTACCACTTTTCACTAATAGAGATTACCACTTTTCAAATAATACCACTTTATACCGTTTAAATACAATTATAATATTTACCACTTTTCAGTAATAGAGATAATATTTATCACTTTTCAGTAATAGAGATTACCACTTTTCACTTATAATATTTACCACTTTTCACTAATAGAGATTACCACTTTTCAGCAAATAGAGATTACACTTTTCAAATAATACCACTTTATACAGTTTAAATACAATTATAATATTTACGACTTTTCACTTATAATATTTACCATTTTTCAATAATAGAGATTACCACTTTTCACTAATAGAGATTACCACTTTTCAATAATATTAAACAAACACTAATAATGCTACTTTTCAAAATCTTAAAACAACACTTCATTAATACAGAAGCACATATTCACATTAAAAATATTACTCCCTCCGTCCCATATTAATTTTCATAGGTAGATGGGCACAAATATTAAGAAAGTGTAGTAATGAGTGGAGTTTTGAGGGGTAATTTTGTAAACCTTTATGTATAAAGTAAAGAATGAGTTGACTTTTGTGTATGTGTGTAGAAAAAGTAATGGCATTTGTGTAAAATTGAGGATATTGTAAGAGTGGAGTTTATAAAGGGTTTTCCATTTTAAGGGTGTGAAAGTTATTGTGGGACGTCCCAAAAAGGAAAGTGTGAAAGTTATTGTGGGACGGAGGGAGTATACAATAAAACATAAAAATTCATCACCAGCCTCTCTTGTCTAAACTTTTCCTTTAACCAACTTAGGCTTCATCTCATAAAACACCTTAGTTTTTTCAATAACCTCAAATTTATAATGGTTCATATCAGACAGCAGAATGCTAGCACATAACTCTGCCCTTAAGAATCTTCTAAACTTGCCTATATTTAAAAAAAAAAAAAATATTAAACAAAGAAAAAAAATTGAAAAAAGAACATCCGATTTAGAAAATAAAATTTTTTAAAAAAAATACATTTTTCAAAGAAGTGGATTTGTAAGGTTCACCATTGAAATTCTTCAAGTAGTCCATAAAAAAAACTCCACAACCATTTTTCACCTTTGAACCTTTCCATCCAAATTTAACTTCTTCAAACAAAAAATTCTTTATGTTATCTGCTTGATAATGCTTCCTTAACTTTAAAAAGGAAGACATTTCACAAACCTACAAAAATAAAAATAAAACTTTAAATATAGTGATATCATAAGTTACAAAAAATTAAAATAAAAAAATATAGTGAGATCATAACTTACAAGCAAATTAACACAATCAGTGAAAGATTTCAGAAGTTCTGCATCTTCATCTTCATACAACCTACTGTCTAAAAACTGAATTTTTTGATCTGTGAAATTTATTACTACAGCAGCATAGTGATTATTAAGAAAATGTGAAATTTTTTGATTATTCAAGCAAAATGGGATAAAAATCTAAAAAAAAAAAGAAAATTTGTTAAGTATACAAAAAATAAAATTACTATTTTATAAAATAATAATAATCTACTAAAAAAAGAAATACTCCCTCCGTCCCATACTTGAAGCCACAAATGAATTGGGCACGAGTTTTAATGAATGAGTTGTTTATTAGTATTGTGTAAGATAAAGTGAGGGTATTAAAGACTTTTCAACTTTATAAATAGTTCTCCCTCCGTCCATGAAAAGTAGTCCCATTTGCCTTATATTTCTTGTCCACAAAATGTAGTCCCATATCCTTTATGGAAACTATCACCCTTCAACCATCACTTAATTACTCAAATTGCCATCAACTTTATTCACAAACAATCACTTTATTCACAATGGACCCCACAATACCCTATAATACATTTACTTTATCTACCTTTTTCTTAAAATATGTGCCCCACTCTCATGGGACTACTTTTTATGGATGGAGGGAGTAATAAAATTACTTTTTAGTGTAATAAAGTAGTGGCATTTGTTGTAATATTGTGATGTTTTAAGGAGATTGTTTAAAAGTGGTTTTGCTATTTTAGGTAATGTGCCTTCAAGTATGGGACGCCCAAAATGGTAAAATGGGCCTTCAAGTATGGGACGGAGGGAGTATATACCACTTTTCACTAACAATATTTACTACTTTTCAATACTAAATATTAACATTTTTCCGTAATAGAGATTACCACTTTTCAATAATAATACTTACCATTTTTCACTTATAATATTTACCACTTTTCAGTAATAGATATCAACACTTTTCACCTTAAAGATTAACACTTTTCATTCAGTATTAAAAAATTGAATAACATCTTGTCCAAATCAACCAAATAACATCAGAAAACAAATATTCACCTTAAAAATATAGCAAACAATACTTCAGTTAAAAATATTATACAACAAAACATAAAAAATGAATAATATAATTTTCTACGAATCACACAAATTCATCACCAATCTCTCTTTTCTAAAGTTTTTCTTTTCATTTAACCAACTAGGGCTTCATCTCATAAAACACCTTCATTTTTTCAACGAACTCAAATTTATAATGGTTCATGTCAGACATCAGAATGCTAGTAGATAATTATGCCCTTAAAAATCTTCTTAGACTTGCTTATATTTCAAGAAAAAACAAAATATTAAACATAAAAATGAAAAAAGAACAACAAATTTAAATAATATTTAAAAAAAAAATACCTTTTTCAAAGAAATGAAATTGTAAGTTACACATTTGAAATTCTTCAAGTAGTCCATCACAATAAAATTATCACTTTTCAGTATTAAAGATTACTACTTTTTAGTATTAAAGACTATCACTTTTGAGTATTAAAGACTACCACTTTTCAGTATTATGAAACAACACTTTTCAGTATTAAAGAATACCACTTTTCAGTATTAAAGATTACCACTTATCATCTTAAAGATTACCACTTTTCAGTATTAAAGATTACCACTTTTCAATATTAAAGATTACCACTTTTTAGTATTATTATGAAACTAACACTTTTCAGTATTAAAGACTATCACTTTTTTACCATTATGAAACAACACTTTAAGTATTAAAAATACCACTTTTTTCAGTATTAAAGATTACCATTTTTCAGTATTAAGAAACAACACTTTTTAGTATTAAAGACTATCACTTTTCACTATTATGAAACAACACTTTTCAGTATTAAAAAATATCATTTTTTCAGTATTATAAACAAATTACTTGAATGAAAAAAAGTAGGAATAGGCAGTTTACCTTTTTCTTAGTTGCTTGAAACAATGATCTAACACGCCGAGCACCAACACTCACAAACCTATCATGGAAAAATGATAGATTATGTTGGTCCTGAAAGGAGTATATAACAAGTGTATGGGGGGGGGGGAATACACTTGTATGCAAATCTTTTCAAACTTTGATCAAACCAGTCTTCAGCAAGGTTGTCCTGGACAACTCTGCTGATATGATTAACTCTTTATAGATAATCAAACTACTAAGTACTATTGAATACTTAGTTGAATAACTATCTAGGGGAGTTATATGTGCGGAATTAATGGTTGGCCCTTTAGTTTAAACTCCTTTTTACTTCTGAAATCTCCTTAATAGTCTATCCAGTTCAGGGAACTTGTCCAAATCTGTTTTGCACAGTCTTGTGAATATGTCTTTGAAAGTTCAGTTTGTGTGCAGTGTTGAATGAAAGTTAATGCTTGAAAGTAAATCAACACAAGAGTTTATAGTGGTTCAGAGACTCAAGCTCCTACATCCACTTTCCCTGATTTAACAGGATAATTCCTTCACTCTTGGAATTAACTTGTTTTATAGTGCCAAGGTGCACTTGATCAACCACACCACTCATTGGTGCCTTGATCCCTAGGATGTCTAGTGTCCTAGTACCCTTTCTCAACTCAGAACTGAACTGTTCTTCTCTCAACAGTCAGCTCCTTCCACTTCTACTACTACAACCTTCTAACTTTCTCACTTGAAAGGTATAAGGTTTGAAGTAAGGTTCCAACTAATGAGATATCCTTTACAATGAAGATCAGTGTATAAGGATAGGATATCTCTCTAGGCTTTGTCTGGATATACAATGAGGTTCAGCTTAGAATGAAGTGTTTGAAGACTAAGATAGTCTCTTTGAGGACTTTGAAGCTTCAGAATAGTTGTAGTTAGATTCAGTAGATTGGATGCTTCAAAATGATCTTCACACTTCTGTATTTATAGACAAATTTGAGGATTTGCCCGTTGGAGAGGCAGCCTCAAATGTCTATAAATGTCTTCCTTGAAATCTTCAAACTGGAAGACAGATTCTGATAGTGACATGTCCTTAATTTGGGAAATAAACGGCTGAAACCACTTTGTCTTCATTCTGCAGCACTTTTCCCAATGTCTGACTTCAAGATTCACTTGGTCAAACATGGACATCTCTTATTATCAATGATCCTGAAATAAGGACAACATTCCTTATCACTTGGACAATTCTGCTTATCCATTTCAGTAGAGTTTGCTTATCAGCAGTGTTGGCATGCTCTTCAGATGACTTGGCTCTTTCTCTTTCTAAATCTTCTTTGTGTAGTTCTTTGAGCATATAAGTCTTGGATAAGTGGATTTGACCTCTTCAGCATAGTTGGCCTTGAGTTTCAAGGCTTGTTCTTGTTCAATTGTGCTGAGACAATATTACTGGACAACTCTTCTGATCTTGACATTTCTTGCAGCAGACTTGATCTTCAAGATTTGTTCTACTTAGTTGATCTTCAGATAGGTTGTTCCATTTTGACTTGACTTTGATCAGCACACTTGTCCTTCAGCAGACTTGGGGTCAATCCAAAACTGAGCCTTGAGGGGACTTGAATAAAATAAACTTACAAGAATGTGTTCCCCCTCAACTAGTGCATCTATTGTTCTAGGAGCTGCCTAACATATCATCTTCTCTATTTGTCTTAGTCTACATGTTCCAACACTCCTGAAACATGTTCATTCATATTGACTTATCTACTTGGCATGTCTCAAGGGGGTTTTGGTATCATAATCAAAACTCATTTTATTCCCAACAATTTCCCCCTTTTTGATGATGCCAAAACATATACAATCTATGCAAAGGTGGCTTGATTACACTTATTACAATTTACTTCAGTGAAGGTGACTGGAGTCAAGTCCCTGAAAGAAAATGTGTTAGTGTATTTTCTGTTTTTCAGAGCGTAGAAGTTGATAAGTCAGACAAGTTAGAATTTAGTAATGTTGATTCAAAATGTGTTCAACTATCATTCAATTGAAAGATCATTACAAGCATGTTGATAGTTGAACAAACATATCAGAGCATGAACATTACATCAGAGCATAAAATAAATAAAGTACATGATCAGAGCAATTCTTAACAGGATATACTATCAGAGCATTGATCCTTAAGTATCAGAGCAAAATGGCACATATCAGCAGACTTGAGCATTTTCTGCATAGATGACTAATTTGAACAAGTCAGCAACCAAAATATTCATTTCAGCACAGAAAGGGCCAAGGGGACTTAGCCAATTCAGAGGCTGTCTTTAGGAGGTGGCACCATCCCATATTGTGCCCATACTCTATTCTTTAATTCCATGGCCTCTTGATTTGTGCCCTTTGGACCTAGCACCATTCTGTTCAATTTCAAGATCTCAAAGAACTCTTGAATGATTTTGGATTGATCAATGAAGCCTTCCTTCTTGGGAGGCATGAAGATGATAGGTTTGGGAGCTGTGAGTTCAAGTCTTGCAATATCAGCAGCTGCAAGCAGTTGTTGATACAAATCCCTGTAAAACTCTATCATGAACTCAGTGAAAGTGGAGTTGACATCCTTTCCATTCCACCTGTCAATGACATAGTAGTCATAGACAAACTCCCTCTTGGCCTCTTCCCAAGAGTCATTCAGTTGTTTTGGTACCCATTTATCCAAGTGAGGATATTTGGTGTCCATGGGGATCAGTAGCTGTGGCTTCAATTTGCTGTATGTAGCTCTTCTTCTTCTTGGTTTCTGAAAATCAGCCCTTCTCTTGTCTCTTGCTCTATTAGCTTCTTCCATTAGATCCATCTTTTCTTGGGCTCTCATCATGGCCAGTTTCTGCTGTGTTTCAGGATCCTTGCCATATCATTCCTGAAACAACTTTGATGGATCATTGATAGGCATCATTGTCTTCTTCTTTGGTTGAGGTCCAAAGCCTTATTTATACAATTCTTCAATATTCTCAGCAGCTTTGGCACCTTCAGTGGACTTAGTCTCAGCAGACTTGTCAGTTTCAAAAGACTTTGCTTTCTCAGCATTCTTGGTCACTTCAGCAGGTTTAGACTTTTCAGCAGTCTTGCTCTTCTTTGAGGTGGGTTATTCTTCCTCAATTCTGAATTCAAGTGGCAAATCAAGACTGTTAGGAAAATCTGTAAAAGTTTCAACAACTTTCCTTTTGCTTTCTTGATTTGGCCTCTTGTTTGGACTCCTTCAGTGGACTTGTCCATTTCAGAAGCTTCTCCTCCTGGCCTCTGCTGAAGCCTTGCTTTTTCTTCTTGTGCTGATGCCATTGAATTCTTCAACGCTATGGCCAGTTGTTCTTCTTCATCAAGATCTTCTAAGTTCAGTACTGCTTGCTTCTTGCCCTTATCTTCAGCAGCCTTGTCTTTGCCCTTGTCTGAACCACCAATTATCAAGGCACCTTTGGCCCTTGCTCTTTCTCTTTCCCCCTTTTTGGCAGCATCAAAACATTGAGGTTTGAGCTCACTCATGGTAGTTGCCATCAAGAATGAATCTTGGTGGGCTTCTTAAGACTTGTGAATATTCCAAAAGGAATGTATGTCAATGAGTAGGTGAGTCTTAAGGCAATTCAAACAGTTTACAATTGAGGAAATCCAATTTGGACGGCCAAGATCAATTTCAGGGGAGTTGGCCAATTTTGATCCAACGGTTAATAACCAATGGAACAGTGAAAAACTGTCTTCATTCAAAACGTGGGAAGGAGTTTAATGTTTGTTTAAAGCTGGGGGGGAGGGTTACCAAGGTAGATCATGTCTTGAATTGTTTAATGCAAACAAGAGTTAAATCTTGGCATTTAATGTTTTGAAAATGACTTTTTGGGTAGGAGAAAAATTGAATCCTTGAAAAGGTGATGGCTTGAAGAGGAATTGGACAGCCATCGAAATAGGTAATGATTACCCAAAATAGGTGCTTATCAGACCAAGATTTGGTTTGATAGCCAAGACAACTTATCTGACCCCATATGGACAACTATCCTGAAATGTTATGGACAAGTGTCCTGAATTTCAATGGACAAGTGTCCTGAGCAATTTAGGTCATCTCTTCTGAGTTTCAATAGACTTGACCAAGTCTGCTGAACTTTGATTCCAGTTCCCCCTTGATTAAATAACTCCTTTGGACTTACTTATTCAACTTCCCTGGATCAAGAAGTCACAACTCTGCTGATAATTCCATGAATCTTGCTTCTGCAAGTGGTTTTGTCAATATATCAGCTTTTTGATGATCAGTATGGATTTTCACCAACTTGATATCCTTCTTCTCCACATGGTCTTTGATGAAGTGATGCTTGATGTCCACATGTTTGCATCTTGTGTGCAAAACTGGATTCTGAGATATTGCAATAGCACTATTGTTGTCACAGAATATAGACACTTCAGTAGAGTTGACATTGTAGTCCCTTAGTCGTTGTCTCAGCCATAGGATCTGAGCACAGCAACTTCCAGCTGCTACATACTCAGCTTTAGTGGTGGAGGTAGCCATTGTGTTCTGCTTCTTAGAGAACCAGGATATGAGCTTGTTCCCTAAGAATTGACAAGTCCCTGAGGTGGACTTTCTGTCAATTCTACATCCTCCATAATCAGCATCTGAGTAGCCAGTGAGCTCAATGTTGTCATCAGTAGGATACCAAAAGCATAGATTTTTAGTGCCTTTGAGATACCTCAAGATCCTTTTAGCAGCCTCTAGATGGCTCTTCTTTGGATTGGCTTGAAACCTTGCACAAACACCTACTGCAAAGGTGATGTCAGGTCTGCTTGCAGTAAGGTAGAGGAGTGAACCTATGATTCCTCTATACTCAGTAGAGTTGGTTGGAACACCACTCTCATCTGGATCCATCTTCCAATTTGTATTCATGGGGATCCTTACTGGCTTGCTGGTTGTACACCCAAACTTCTTGATCATTTCCCTGGTGTACTTTGCTTGGTTGATGAAGATCCCTTCTTTTGATTGTTTGACTTGTAGGCCCAAAAAGAAGTTCATCTTTCCCATCATTGACATCTCAAACTTTCTTTGCATGAGCTTTGAGAATTTCTCACACAGCTTCTCATTGGGAGATCCAAATATGATGTCATCAACATATATTTGGACAAGCAAGATGTCCTCTCCTTCAGTGATTCTGAAGAGAGTTCTGTCCACAGTTCCTTTGATAAAACCATGATCCAAGAGGAACTGTGACAATGCGTCATACCAAGCTCTTGGAGCTTACTTGAGTCCATATAGAGCTTTCTTCAGTCTGTAGACTTGGTTTCCAACCTCAAAACCAGGTGGTTGCTCCACATAGACTTCTTCCTTTAAGACTCCATTCAAGAAGGCACTCTTGACATCCATCTGGTACACTTTGAACCTCTTGTGGGCTGCATATGCTAAGAGAAGCCTTATTGCTTCTAGCCTTGCCACAGGTGCAAAGATTTCATCATAATCAATGCCTTCTGATTGACAATAGCCCTTGGCCACCAATCTGGCCTTGTTTCTGACCATCACATCATTCTCATTCTTTTTGTTCTTGAACACCCACTTGGTTCCAATAACATCTTGATGTGTAGGTCTATCCACCAGCTGCTATACATCATTTCTGGTGAATTGGTTCAGTTCTTCCTGCATTGCTGTGATCCAATTGACATCTTGAAGTGCTTCCTCAATGTCACTTGGTTCCTGTTCTGATAGGAAACAGCAAAATAGAGCACTTTCACCATGAAATCTTCTAGTTTTGACTCCTATACTTGTCTATAAATGTCTTCCTTGAAATCTTCAAACTGGAAGACAGATTCTGATAGTGACATGTCCTTAATTTGGGAAATAAACGGCTGTAACCACTTTGTCTTCATTCTGCAGCACTTTTCCCAATGTCTGACTTCAAGATTCACTTGGTCAAACATGGACATCTCTTCTTATCAATGATCCTGAGATAAGGAAAACATTCCTTATCACTTGGACAGTTCTACTTATCCATTTCAGCAGAGTTTGCTTATCAACAGTGTTGGCATGCTCTTCAGATGACTTGGCTCTTTCTCTTTCTAAATCTTCTTTGTGTAGTTCTTTGAGCATATAAGTCTTGGATAAGTGGATTTGACTTCTTCAACATAGTTGGCCTTGAGTTTCAAGGCTTGTTCTAGTTCAATTGTGCTGAGACAATATTACTGGACAACTCTTCTGATCTTGACATTTCTTGCAGTAGACTTGATCTTCAAGATTTGTTCTACTTAGTTGATCTTCAGATAGGTTGTTCCATTTTGACTTGACTTTAATCAGCACACTTGTCCTTCAGCAGACTTGGGGTCAATCCAAAACTGAGCCTTGAGGGGACTTGAATAAAATAAACTTACAAGCATGTGTTCCCCCAACACTAGTTCATCTATTGTTCTAGGAGCTGCCTAACATATCAGCTTCTCTATTTGTCTTAGTCTACATGTTCCAACACTCCTGAAACATGTTCATTCATATTGACTTATCTACTTGGCATGTCTCAAGGGGGTTTTGGTATCATAATCAAAACTCATTTTATTCCCAACAGATTAGGATCTTGTAATCTGATAATATAAATTAGCAACATCTCGGGTTTATAGATTGTTTCAGATAATCTGAGAAATATCATACAGATTGTTTTTGATAATCCACACACATAAATATAAGAGACAACCATACAACTATGAGCCAATTCTTAAATGCCCACAGAAACACATAAAATTTCATATACAACAATGCAAAGTGAAGTTATTTCAAATAGAAATCACTTAATCAGAGATCCAAAGAGTCCAATGAGTAGCTATCCAAACCATAAGAACTTAGTTTGGATAAATATACAGTAGAACAAAAACAATAAACACTATTTTCTTCTATTTATCGCACATATGAACAAGATAATACTCGTATATGATTACTTGTTCTATCTTTACCATAAAGGTTAATGGATCTAAATTATTTTTCCGAAAAAAGCCTTACATTTCTTCAAATTCAGAGCATGCTCTGTAAAAGAATGGTACCCCATACATTTGCAAAGAAAAACTCATGAAATCAAGCTAAGTAAAAAAAAGGGGACAAGCTCAAAGAAAGCAAAGCAGTAAACGAAAAAAAAAAAAAAACCAACCCCTCTCAATTTCAGTTTTTTTTGGTGTGAAGAATTTAAGTGGATTTCTCCTCCATTTCAAAATAGTGCACTATCTAACCCTTCTGACTTTTGGTTCCAATCCATGATTTCAACATCATTTTAATAGAATGCTAGATTGATTCGTAATCAAAGAGAGCTAGATTGATTCTTTGTTCTCAATTCATTAGATTTTTTAAATTTGGATTTCAAAATTCTTAAAATTATGTAACAACACTTTTCAGTATTATGGAACAACACTTTTCAATATTAAAGAATACCACTTTTCTGTATTAAAGACTACCACTTTTCAATATTATGAAACAACACTTTTTAGTATTATGAAACTCAATATTAAAGAATACCACTTTTTACAATAATTACGCTTTTCACTAATAAAAATGACCACTTTTCAATAATGAGATTAACATTTTTTAAAAACAAAGAATTACACTTTTCATTAACAAAACTTACTAACTTCCAAAATCCTAACTTCAAACCAATAAGTTGTTAATTAAAAAAATGCAACTCCTTATAGTACACACTTCTTTCAATATTATGAAACAACACTTTCAGTAATAAAAATTAACACTTTTAAAAAACAAAGATTTACAGTAATAAAGACTACCACTTTTCAATATTAAAAATTAACATTTTTCAGTATTATGAAACTAACACTTTTCAATATTAAAAATTATCACTATTTAATATTAAAGATTAATTAACATTTTTCACTATTATGAAAACACTTTTCAGTATTAAATATTAGCACTTTTCAATATTATGAAACAACACTTTTTAATATTAAAGATTACCACTTTTCAGTATTATGAAACAACACTTTTCAGTATTAAAGACTACCACTTTTCAGTATTATGAAACAACACTTTTCATTAATGAAAACAAATCACCATAAAAAGAAAATGAAGGGCAGATTCTCAAGCATTGGCTTAGTAAAGTGAAAGTTATAAATGCTCAAGAACATACCAAGTCATCACTCTGCCTGATGCTCATGAATAAAAATCTTCCCAATACTTGACCTACATAATATCAGGTGATAAATTACCCATTTTGTGGCTCCAAAAAGTAGACAGAAAGGTCTTCCACCTTCCTCCATAGACTTTGATTTCAGTTCCACCCCAGAGATAACTTTTATGTAACTGCATATCCTTCACCTATTCAATGAAATGTAAAGATTGTATAGAAGTTAAAATTAATTGATTTAACAGAACAAAATGGGCATATGACAAGTTCATTCGTCCCTAGTTAAAACTATTTAATTTTCTTGGTTTTATTTATTACAAATCTCAGCAAACTTAAGAATACATAAAGATGAAATGCTCGCATGTATCCTAGCAAAGATTGTTCTTGAAGAATACACAATTTTATTAAAAGCATAATCAAGTAAGATGTATGGTGGGGATAAAAAGACTTATTACAACTTACCTGGTTGTATTTCAAACAATCATATTTTGGGAGAATGATTTCCACATTGTGGTTCATATTCTGAACGGCTCGAGAAAGACTTGTGACAACATCACCAAGGCCCCCACATGTAACAATAGAATAAGTACCCACAAAACGAACATCACTCAGTGGCCCAAAGGATACTCATATATTGGACATCAGTTCATTATCCTTCCAACGAAGAAATGAATTATAACAAAAGCCAATTAAAAGAACTATACTTTACACTTTTCAGTAATAAAAAGAAAAAAACTACATTTTTCAGTAACACAATTACCACTTTTCAATAAGAAAAAACTACATTTTCCAGTAACACAATTACCACTTTTCAATAAGAAAGAACTACACTTTTCATTAATCAAATTACCACTTTTTTTCAAACAGAGTGAGGCTATTGAGTGAAAAAAAAAAGACAGGACATGGGTATAGCTAGTTTCAACCCTTGCATACTAGAGGACAATAAATTTACAGATAATCATCCAAAAGCCAACACTATAGGAAATTCTAAAAAAGCAAGTAGTTCAAAAACCCTTTTCAATATTAAAATTACCACTTTCAGTTAAAAAGATCCAGCACTTTCAATAATTAAAAAAAAAAAAAAATCAGTAATAAATGTTGCACTTTCAAGTATTTAACCTACCAATTATAAACAAAGAGAAACTAAAATAAGCATGTGTTTTGCCTTCCGAGTAAAACTCTCATCTAAAGATGAAGAAAACTGGTGGACTGTAAAAAATCGGGCCAAGTGTGGAGAGTTTGAACATTGGCTTCTAAAATTTTGTGACTAATGTAGAGCGCGCTCCTGAAATCTCATCAACCTGCAATAAGAATGACAAAAGTATCATAAATGAGGAACAAATGTTATTGGTAAGCATTAAATCGTATGAATGAGAAGCATTTGCATATACAAATACATAAAACAGTCATGTTCTAAAAGATTGAAATAGTAGCATTTTTAGAAGTTCATTATTAAAAAAAACAAAAAAAACAGAGGATGACTCACCGTTGCAGAAGCACCTTTGAATTATATGGAAATAATTTCTTTTGGTTAAGACTGTTGATGAAAGATGTCACTGAAACCAAACAGTTCCTAGAGGCCACAAATGGTTGTCTAAAATTTCTTTAACTCTCACTGCTATCTTCCGATGATGCTAGATATAATCCTTATAATCCTCCCTTGAAATCTGTAGAATCTGTTAAAATCTTATGCCTCTTTGCACATAATTGGCCTAAACCTTCTCCCATTCCAGAAAATTCTACAAATAAGCTCCACGAATTGCAAACAATTCGTAATGACCTGGGAGCAATTACGTAATTTTTTTACAGCAAGACTAAATATAGAAGTAAAAATAGAGGAACTTCTGAATACAAACCTCAATAGGTATTCAACACGGTTAGATCCATAGTCTTTTGAGATAAGACAATCAAGAAGAACAACATGATCATAGTGTATCTGAAAAATATTGAAATGAAACATGAAAGACTGCAAGAGAACAAAAATGTGGTAGTTAGGACATTGCTTTTTACAAGGCAATACCTCGACAAGAAATAAATGAAACAAATGTACTGAAACATGATACTCGTTATAGTGAAAAGTATCACTCTCTGTAAGACATGGTCTTTCTAACACAATCACAGTATTTAATTTTCAACATAAATTGCATATTTCATTTCTCAAATGCCATATTCATGAATCAAGCTATGAGAATCACTATATTACTATGAGTATAAAACAACTTTCTCAACATCTACTTTATTTTCCTATTAGAATTAACTGAGTATTTGATTTTCAAAGACGGATCATCATTTAACATCATAAACCAAGCATTCCTCAGAGACAAATAGATTAGAAAATCAACAACATAAAACATAGACAAATTTATGCATATCGATAGTTGAATCACCCAAAAAAAAAATAAAAATAAAGCACATTACAAAATATCAGATTAAATCGAATTACAGAAATTCCTAAAGGAAATTGAATTACTAGATTAAGTCAAATTACAGGACACCGGCGCACGGCGGATGGGCACTATTGCAGGCGGCAACGATGCAGAGGCAACACAACGAACTCACGGTAGCGGACGACGGCCTGGCTCAAGCGCGAACAGAATCTGGGCTACGCGAGACGGCGGCGTGACAAACGGGCACGTCGATGGCAGAAAGGAAGATCGGCGGAATCAATGGCTGAAAGAGACGAATGAGAGAAGACGGAATCCACGGCTGAGGCGAAGGAGAGAAATCCAGTAAACGGAAGAGATTGAAGAGAAACTCTAAACGCCATTGTTGAAGAATAGATTACCCGAATAAAAATGACCGGGTCGGGTCGGATCAAAAGAGTGTGCACGGATCCTAATGTAGTGTGTAGGGCAGAGACGGTCCCAGGTAGTGCCCGGGGGCCCGTGGGCCCCCCACTGATTTTTTTTATATATATATATATTTCTTCCGTCTCGTAATTATTTGTTCACTTTTTTATTGAGACATCTCAAGGTATTTAGCACACTTATAATACGTAAATAATCTACAAAATTAATAATCTTACTACATTATTATATTTTTAAAATTGTCACTCATTTTGGGTCCACATTTTTTCCTACATCTCAGTAAATTATCTTTTACACCTCACTAAATTACATTTAAGCCTCACTAAATCACCCAAAAATATACTCTCCTACATTATTTTATTTCTAAAATTGTCACTCATTTTGGATGCACATTCTTTCGTACACCTCACTAGATCACATTTAAACCCTTCTCATTTATTTACCCTCACTAAACTCCCTTTAAATCTCACTAAATCACTCAAAAAATACTCCTCATTTATTTGACCTCACATATCACTAAAAATTTAAAAGTGAACTTATTAAGGTATGCAAGTCATCATTGGATAGGGAGGTATATTTTAAGTTCTACATTTGTTGAATAATATCTCAACGAGAATGCACGTTAAATTTTAATACTGTTTCACTTATTATGAGTTAAAACAGTTAAAATTAATTTTTTTTTAAACATAACAAAAGTCGTTAAATTTAAATTAATAAAATGAGGTCTATTGAAAATTTTATAATAAATTTTTGTTTGTAGATATAAAATTTTGTAATATTATTTTTATTTATAGTATTGTAAATCGGGCCCTCCAATCCAAAATTTCTGGGTCCGTCACTGGTGTAGGGTGTATATAAGACTTTCCCATATATATATATATATATATATATATATATATATATATATATAGAAACACACCAAGTTGTTGTAATCTGGTGATCACAACTGTTGCCAAAACTGCACTCACGCCATTATCATCATCAGTATCAGCTCAAATCTAACTAAACAGAGTAAGCCAATGTATTATTTGTATAGTTTTTTCGCAGTTATTTGTTTGTTTGCATCCAATTTAAAATAAATGTTGTTTGTTTTTCCCCTATTTTTATGGACTTGTTTTTAATTGAGAGCGATATATATTGATTCATATCATATGAATGAAATTCTATCCGAATTTTGGGTACGAAAACGAAGAAAAGCGATATGTGTTGCTTGTTTATTTATAATCGTGCATTCAGTTGTATTTTCATTTTCAGCTACCATATTTATGGACCAAATTTAGTTATTATATTGTGAATTGAATTTCACGATTGAGTGTTTCTGTGTTTGCTAGTCGTTTAGGTACGTGAGTGATGGATCTTCCTGAAGATATTATTTTCGAAGAAATATTGCCAAGACTCTTTGGTGACGACAACTTATTATACTCATGGGACGGGTAGCGATCTTTGGTGAGTACGGCCCAAACATAATCACCCATAGCAAAGTCCACCGCACGGCGTCTAGAATCAGCGTGTAATTTATATTTCGCATTAGCAGCAGTAATGCGAGCAGTTGTGTCTGCATGAAGCCGTTGCAGATTAGCGACAAGCTCATCCGCGCGCTTGTCGAGAGGTCGCACAGCCGGAACAGATAACAAGTCAATCGGCACCCGAGGGATAAGGCCATATACCACCTGGAAAGGGCACAAACTGGAGCGATTAGATGCCATGTTATGCGAAAATTCAGCCTGTGGCAAAATTAAATCCCAAGTCTTAGGTTTCTCTCCAACCAAGCAACGCAGAATATTGCCTAAGGATCGGTTCACAACTTCATTTTGGCCATCGGTTTGGGGGTGGTACACGCTACTAAAGTGTAATTCGGTGCGCACCATACGCCATAGGGACCTCCAAAAATGGCTGAGAAATCGAGTGTCACGGTCAGACACAATAGATGAAAGCAAGCCATGGAGATGATACACATCCCTAAAGAATAATTGCACCACATTTACGACATCTGCTGTCTTTTTACACGGGATGAAGTGGACCATCTTTGAAAAACAGTCGACCACCACAAAAATTGAATCGTTTCCTCGTTGGGTGCGTGGCAACCCAAGAAAAAAGTCCATACTCAAAGCCACCCAAAGCTGTGACAAAATTGGTAGAGGGCAATATAAACCAGCGTTCGAGGAAGAGCCTTTCGAGACTTGACAAACGTGACTATCAATCAATTTCTTTTCTTGCGGAAGGCCAAAAATACCTACGAAGAACCATATCAGCTATACGATCACGCCCAGCATACCCCGAGCAGTGAATTTCAGAAATGATCAGTGCTCTCAAACTGTAGTCAGGAACACACAAACGCATGCCCTTGAAAAGGTACCCGGAATGAATAGCATAATCGACCACCTGATTTGTGGCAAGGCAAGAGTATATAGGTCCAAAAAATATATTTGTTGCGTAAGGAATATATAATTCAGAAAACCTGGTACCGCGACCTGCATATCGACGAGAAGACAATGACGACTGAGGGTGTCGACGACACGATTGGAGGTACTCGACTGGTGTTTTACAACAAATGTGAATTGTTGTAAAAATGACGACCATTTCGCGTGACGACTTGAGAGATTATCTTGCGTTGCCAAATTTTTTAAATCCTAATGGTGCGTTAATAAAACAAATTCCTTCTGAAATAGGTAGTGGCGCCAATGGCATATTGCTTGCACAATTTCATAGAACTCTAAGTCGTAGATGTTATAGCAAGCACACACGTCATTCACCTTCTAGCTAAAATAAGCAATCGGGTGACCACCTTGGCTTAGCCCCAATTTTAACCTTAGAGGCATCACAATGTAGCTCAAAGGGGGTAGAGAAATCTAGGAGAGCAAGTAACGGAGCCGAAGTCAATTTTTGCTACACCAACTAAAACGCGAGATCCGCGTCTAGAGTCCAAGAAAAGGATTTTCCGTGCATAGTATCCGTGATGGGGGCCATGCTTGAGCTAAAATGAGGGTTGAACCTCCTATAAAACGACACCAATCCGTGAAAACTCCAAGCCTTAGTTAAAGTTGAGGGAGTAGGCCAATCATGAATTGCAGCCACCTTCTGGGAGTCGACACCAACACCTGATATTCGAAAACCCAGAAACAAAATTGAGTCTGTCAAGAAGCTGCATTTGGCTGGGGAGGCATAAAAAATTTATGTCTGTAGGATAAAAAAAATGTCTCGTAAATGTGTTAAATGTTTAGCCTCCGACTTGCTATAAACCAAAATTTCATCAAAATAAACAACCACACATAAGCCAATGAGAGACGAAGAGATTAATTCATTACCCGCATAAAAGTGCTCGGGGAGTTGGACAAACCAAAAGGCATGACAAGCCATTCAAACAAGCCTTCCTGTGGCTTAAACATTGTTTTCCATTCATCTTCGGGGCGAATGCGAATTTGATGATACCCTCTATGCAAATCTAGTTTGCTAAACACAAATGCACCACTCAATTGATCAAGCAGATCGTCTAAGCGAGGTATCGGGAAGCGGTAACGAATTGTTATTTTATTTATCGCCCTGCTATCAAGGCATATACGCCATTGCCCATATTTTTTTTGGGATAAGTAATGCTGGTACGGCGAACGGGCTAAGGCTATGGCGCACATGCCCCTTACTCAATAATTCTTCGACTTGTGGACGTAGCTCAGTGTGTTATGTTGGACTCATTAGGAAGATTAGGAAGAGGCGCCCCGGGAATGTGATCTATATAATGTCGAATAAACCGGAGAGGTGGTACTGCATCTGGGAGAGCATCTGGAAAAACATCAATGAACCCATGTAATAATGGCACAATAGATTGTGGTGTAGAATCTGAGATAACATAATCGTGTGCCATTAGCAAGAGGGCAAACGACTCATCGTGTAGGTCGTGCAAGAATTATTTATGTGAGAGCATCAATTTCGATGGATGAAATGGCCTAGTTGGGCCCCATTGAGTCACTTTCCTGAGTATTCCTGGCAACAGAATACACATCTTGTTCCCAAACCAATTAGAATTCCCTTCAATACAAACTCCTTGGTCTTCTCGTCCAAAGTGATTTTCTCGATCATTCTCTCAAAGAAAAGTCCTTGCTAGTCTCCATTAATCTAATCATAGATGGCTGCCATAACCCTAACCTTGATGTATTTTAAGGCATCTGCACTAAAAGATTGGCCCAACATTTTGTTCCAAAATATCCATAACAACTTTGAACTTATCTGTGAGCATTGCTTTCTTGGCATTGGCCACTGTGTCTGCTTTCTGTTCCCCATTTGAAAACAACTCAATGTACTTCTTCTCCTTGTTGGGTTTCGGTGCCGCCGGCCGCCACACGTACTCGCAGGTTATACGAACGGGCTCAGACTCGTGTGGGATTCTATCGAGATGTAGGGGGATAACCAAACACAAAGATGGGTAGCACTTCATCCTTACTGTTCTCCACTCTCCAATCTCACATCTACATTACGCGTGTCGTCTCATTAACAATAGAGAGGGTGACTCAATATAAATGGGAAGACTGCCAAGAATAGAATTAGGGCAACAACAAGTTGGGCCCTTGTGTGTAGGCCCAATGGCCAAAACCACACTTGGGCTAAATCCCAACATTTCTCCACCTTTTTGGTCATCCCCAACTACAATCCACAATCCACAAACAATTTTGTCATCATCGCCCAACCCACTTCCACGTACCTGCAAAAGACAACACACAAAAAAACACACCAAGTTTGTCTACGTACGTAGAAGTTAGTCCACAAAGAAAACACAAATAGTGCTCCACCTCAATTGGAGCAATCACAGAGATTCACAAAGAGAAACACAAAGACAAGCTCCACTTCATTGGAAGCATTCACAAAGATTCACACAAAGGCACAAAGACATGATATCATAACATACATAAATCACAAAGACACAATCACTCTACCTTACTAGGAATGATTTCCAAACACAAAGAAGCAATCAATCATTCATAATCACACAAAGAGAAGAATGCATTGACAAAGCACACAAAGATCAAGACACAAAGCTCAATAAACATGCTCAAGACACTAACATGCAACTAGATGAAAATGGGGTAGGGGGAAAACATGAAACCACAATGTATGAAGTCATGTATAACACACATACATATAAACATATACTCATAATTCCCACGAAACCAACAAGTATAATCATGCAACCATTCCCCCACCTTCCCACTGGCCCATCATCTACTCATGCATCACAAAGAAATCACAGAGCAACACAAAGACACAAAACACAAAGAACAAATAGCACAAAGGGACATAACCACTAAGAAAAATAAACACAAAGACACCAAGAAAGAAAATTACATGCATCAAGAGATTAACCACAAAGCGAACAATAAAAAAAAATTGCACAAGAAAACCTTACAAAGGCAAACACACAAAGACACTAAGCACAAAGAAAAAACAAACACAAAGGACATATCACAGAGAACAAGCGGAAGCAATAATACATTAAAAAATCACCAAGAGACAGGACTCACAAAGATATCCTAAAACCTACCGCACACAAATCTCAATCACATAATAATCCCCTTCCAGGGGCTATGCTACAAAAGAAGTAAAAGATTGAGTTTAGCTGTCATACCAGAGCGAGACCCTGGGTAAGGATCTCAAATCACCGCATCAAGCACGAGTGCCACATAAATAATTATACTACTGTCTTTTTCCATCAAGACAAATAACCAAGATTAATCTGAAACAAATATCTAGACCACAATTTCTAACCAAATATTACTGGATAAATAAAACAGATTAAGCACTGATTAATTCCAATTATTTAGCAGAAGCCAATCAATTCCAGGAGCAACTCACGATCAGAAAATGGGCATGCAAATACCACATAGCAAAATATAATTTACTAGTCCCAAAAGTTCATACATACTGCAGAGACAGAATCAAAAAATTAATTCACCTTTTTCAGCTTCTTGTCGTCGGCAAAAACAAAAAAATAATTAAAATCTTACCTTTTTATTTGCTTCAGCAATACGCGGCCCTCTCTCCCCAAAAAACTTACCCTCTAGTGTCGGCAGCAGGCGGCACAAAACAAGGAGGAAGGAAAATCAAACTCACCTCTCTCCTCCCAAACACTTACAGCGACGCGAACGGAAGGCTGCACGGCGGCGGCATCTGGTCGCGAGCAGAGGTGGCGGCGCGACGGGGAGCGCGACGCGGCGGGCGGTGGAGGCAGCACGCGGAGGGGCTGCGACGCGGTGGATGGGGCTGAGCAACAGGCTTCGAGCGATACGATCTGGAAACGGGCAGCGGTAGCGGCCGATCTGGAAGCGCACGGTGGCGCCCACGGCGTCAATGCGGTTGTCGCCGGTGACACAACGCGGCTCACGAAGACGACGATGTTTGTCACAAAAATGTTCTGTTCCAGAATCGCAAACGGACGAACACAGCGGAGAAAGGCGGCCAACGGTTCAGATTCTGGCGGACGGAGGAAGCCGCGCACAAAGAGGCTACGAGAACAATTTCGGCGAGAGATACGGTGGCAAGGCGGCCGACGGAGAAACCAGGCTCTGATACCATTGTTGGGTTTCGGTGCCGCCGGCCGCCACACGTACTCGCGGGTTATACGAACGGGCTGAGACTCGTGTGGGATTCTATCGAGATGTAGGGGAATAACCAAACACAAAGATGGGTAGCACTTCATCCTTACTGTTCTCCACTCTCCAATCTCACATCTACATTACGTGTGTCGTCTCATTAACAATAGAGAGGGTGACGTTATGGCAAAAAAAATCTGGAGGCTGATCTTATCATGGTTCGACAATAGGTCGCCGATGCAGAATTGCATAACCTCACACTTTCATCAATTCTGTGGTGTTGCCGGATTCAAGCGCAAAAAGTTCATCTTGGAATGCATTTGGTGCTTGACGGTTTGGTTTGTATGGAACGCTAGGAATAAGAAGATCTTCTCAAATGAGGAGCCGAAACCAGAAAAACTGTTTGACGAAATTAGAGCAAAAGCCTGGAGTATTCTCAGTCAACATAATGTATGCTCTAGCGCGACGACATTTCACGACTGGTGTGCCAGCCCGAGAGAAGCCTGTGCATAAGTGGTCATTATTTAGATAGTAATCTGGTCTGGTATTTCATTAGTTTGGTCTGGTTTTTCATTACTCCTTAGTCTGGTCAGGCGTTTATTCATCTCCTTGTAACTGAATTTTAAGAGTACCTCTGGTGCTCCACAATTCTCTCTATATAAGTTTTTATTTAAAAAAAAAAACAATAGAGAGGGTGACTCAATATAAATGGGAAGGCTGCCAAGAATAGAATTAGGGGCAACAACAAGTTGGACCCCTTGTGTGTAGGCCCAATGACCAAAACCACACTTGGGCTAAATCCCAACACTCCTTGACTTAAATGTAGGTGGAGATTTTGATTTTACCGGCCACTTGGTAAATCAAACACCTTTCCGAGTATCTCCCTGGTTATCTTAACCCGGCCTTGAAATTATGAGGGATTAAAAAGATATATTCTCAAATAAAAAAAAAACATCACTTGAGTTGAAAGAATCCCAAATAGGAAAAACATCCCCAAATTCAAAACCGAAAAACATCGACCCCCAAATTCAAAACCAAAACTCAGAATTAATTTTTAATTAGCTAATTTCAATAAATTTATAGGGAATTCTTGTAAAAATAGTAACTGTATTTTTTCATATATATATAAGCACCAATTTATTTTAATGTGGTGATCATAACTGTTGTCAAAACTGAAAACTGCTCTGACGCCATCATCATCATCACTATAGAGTAAGCCAATGAATTCGTTTGTTTGAAGCTATATATTTTAATGGTGCATGCAGTTGAATTTAGTTAGTATATTGTGAATTGAATTGGATTTCATGATTGAGTGTTTGCTCGTCGTTTAGGTACGTGAGTGATGGATGATCTTCCTGACGATATTATTTTTGAAGAAATATTGCCAAGACTCTGTGTAAAATCGTTGTTGAAGTTGAGAAGTGTTGCCAAATCATGGAAGCTTTCAATTGATAGCAAAAGATTCATCAAAGTCCACCTCAACAATTCAATTAAAAGCTCAAGCTCTGCCCACCATATGATCTTTTTACGAAGTTTTCAAGAATTCAGGCTATTGTCTCTGCCCTCGTTGTTCGATAACCCATTTACTCATCCAATTACTTATAATCATGATCTTGGAATCAATTTTAGGCACCATAAGATTGAGCTTGTGGGTTGTTGTAATGGCCTTGTCTGTATTCTTTATAATTGGGAAAATTTAATCGTGTGGAACCCAACCACAAAAAAGTTCAAGAAGTTGCCAGATCTTCGCAATCAAATGCAAGTTGAGAACAAAATTATTTTACGCTTTGTGAAATATGGGTTCGGATTGGATGAGTTGAATGATGATTACAAGGTTTTTGGAATAGTGTTTCTTGTTGGTCACAATGCACCATGTCGTTGGCTTCATGTTGCTTATAGTCTAAGGACTGATACATGGAAAGAAGAAATCGAGGGGAGGGATGCTTCTCGTTCTGATATTAGGAGCATGGGCGTGTATGTGAGTGGAAAACTTCATTGGTACTTGATCAAGGACAATGAATATGATATTGAATCGTTCGACTTGAATAGCCATGTGTATGGAGTCGTTGAGCTACCAAGTTATACGGAGGGGGTTCTCCATAGTTTGGGAATGGTTGGGGGATGCCTTAGTGCACATTTTGTTCATCCAACTGGTGGTGGCTTGGTTGTTTGGGTTATGAAGGAG
The DNA here is from genome assembly GCA_963675135.1 of Galeopsis tetrahit. Taxonomy (NCBI): domain Eukaryota; kingdom Viridiplantae; phylum Streptophyta; class Magnoliopsida; order Lamiales; family Lamiaceae; genus Galeopsis; species Galeopsis tetrahit. Next base: position 35,002,728 of record OY776126.1, on the reverse strand, counting down.
TATGGGGTGAAAGAGTCTTGGGATAAAGTGGTGATGATTCCATTATATAACAATCCTCCTGATATCCCGAGCCATCTAGCCATACGACCAACTGGGGAAGTTTTACTGATCTTTCCTTATAAAGGAATTATCCAGATTTACAATCCGAAACGTAATGTGTTTAGAGATCCCCAGATTATAACTACCTTTGATGAGTTTCCGTTTATTAGTTGTTCGGGTATCTACGTTGAAAGTTTAGCCTCAGTTGCTCCTGATGACGATAAAGCCATCTGGTAAGTTTTCTGCTAAAATAGATGAATACTTTTGTAGCCATTTTTGATAAAAAAAATTATTTCCTGTAGAAAATGAAGAATTCTGCATGTTGTTGGGAGCTGCATCTACGCCTTCAAACTCTGCATTTTCCGTATTTGCAACTGAAGAATTCTGCATATTTGGAGGTTTTCGAGACGTAAATACAGTATTATGTTTGGTGTATTTCACCTCGTGTAGAATTTAAAGGTTTCTCGTGTTCGTGTTTGAATACTTTAATCTGTTTTTGTTTTTTCATAATCTGTTGGTCCATTTTCATATTATTATGTCTACGTATTTTGTTAGAAAACATTATTAAATGTATAACCACATGCAAAGAAAAATCTTAATAATCCTCAATCTTCCCATGGGGATGATGGTTTTTAATTGACATATTATCTTTTATTTTCTCAATAATTATTATCACTACGAGATTAAAAATGTACTACCACATATTCAAATAAGCAATTGTTTCACGTTTAAACTTCCATTATATTTGCTCTCTTAGCTACTATTCAACGTTCATTTAATTTTCTTCTTCATTCTGGTAAATAATTAATTATCACAGATTTTCACCCCATTCTATTTACTTGTTACTGACATTTTCACTTAGGAATTCACCTTTAATTGGAATTAATTCCCTGTACATTCACCCTTAATTACAGTTATCCACATCTGAAATAAAGAAGGCTATTCATGACCACTTTAAGAGACATTTCCAGGCTCCAACCATTAATCGCCCGACAATCCCAGAAGATTTTGCCCCTCACAAAGTCTGCAATTCCGATAATACTATGCTCACGGAACCATTCACAGCAGCGGAAATTAGAGAAGCGGTTTGGAGCTGCGAGTCATCCAAGAGCCCGGGGCCGGATGGTTTCACATTCGCGTTCATTAAGGAAAGCTGGGAATTCTTGAAGGAGGACTTCCAAAGATTATTTGTGGAGTTTCATTCAAACAGGAAATTTGTAACAGGTTTCAACCCATTTTTCATCACCCTCATCCCGAAAAAGCAGAACCCGGTGAGTATTGGAGACTACAGACCTATCTCTATGATTAATTGCTACTACAAAATCGTAGCAAAAGTATTGGCACGAAGACTTTCAAAAGTCATTGGCAGTGTAATTTCATAGTCCCAAACTGCCTTCATCCCCAGACGTCAAATTTTAGACGGGGTCCTGGTGCTCAACGAAATTATCGATGAGGCAAAGAAGAAGAAACTTGAAAGGCTCCTATTCAAGATAGATTTTGCCAAGGCATTTGATTCGATCAACTGGATCTTCCTTGATGACATGATGAGAAGTATGGGCTTCAACCCGGCATGGCGTAAATGGATAAGGGAGTGCATCTCGACTGCCTCTGCCTCGGTTCTAGTAAATGGCAGCCCTTCCAAGGAGTTTAAACTCGAGCGCGGCCTAAGGCAAGGGACCCACTTTCTCCCTTATTGTTCATAATTGCAGCCGAGGGCTTAAGTGCATTGATTAACAGGGCGTCTGCAGCTGGTCTCTACGACCCAATCTCAGTAGGCCGGAATGAAATACCAATATCCCATCTTTAGTACGCTGACGATACTATCTTGGTAGGCGAGGCGTCCACTAAAAATATATGGGCATTGAAGAATCTGCTAATTAATTTTGAACGTCTTTCGGGCCTAAAAATTAACTACTCCAAATGTAGTTTGCTCGGCATCAACGTTGAAGCAGACATTCAGAGAGGGGTGGCATCATACCTAGGCTGTGGTATTGGGGCAATTCCTATGAAGTTCCTCGGAATTCAAGTAGGAATCAATCATAGGAAACTTGATGCTTGGAGAGATGTAATTCAGAAAATAAAACTCAGAATTAATTCATGGGCAGACCGCCAGATATCTCTTGGAGGAAGGATTACTCTACTCAATGCAGTGCTCACCTCGTTACCCATTTACTATCTATCCTTTTACCAAATCCCAAAAGCAGCCCTGAGTGAAGTTATTAAAATGCAGAGAAATTTTCTCTGGGGAGGGGGAGCGAACTCTACAAAAATCCCATGGGTCTCATGGAACGATGATTGTAGAGCAAAATCAGATGGGGGTTTAGGCGTTAAAAATATTGAACTCTTTAACAATTCTCTTCTTGGCAGGTGGGCATGGAGGATTCTTGACTCCAAATACGATCTAAACTCAGCAGCAGATGGAGTCCCCTCGATGAACAGGAACAACACATCGGCCTGGTGGAATAACATCAAAAATTTGATGCACCCAACCACGCCCTGCCACTGGTTCGGGTCAAATATGCTCAAATCTTTGGGGGACAGGAACCTCACATCCTTCTGGAGCGATAGGTGGTTAGATGATTTAATTTTACGCGAGCTTTTCCCTAGATTATACTCTATTTGTGTGAATAAGGAAGCTATGATTAGTGACTTGGGTGAGTGGATTATATAATGGTATCTGGAAATGGAATATTGTTTGGAGGAGGGAATTATTCTCTTGGGAAGAAACCCTTGCCAACCATCTATACTGCTTGCTGGAAACCATTAACTTGCAGGAACACACTCCCGACTCATGGAAATGGAGGCTGTCCAAAGAAGGCAAATACTCTCAAGAAGCCTGCAAGGTAATGATGGACAAGAGAAACCTGCACCTTCACAGATCCTTCAGGAAGAATCCCAAGAAGCCCTTTGTCGGATTTGGAACAAACTTACCCTCCCCAAGTACTCGAGTCTAGCCTGGAAGGTCATCAGAGAAAGACTAGCCACACGGTACGTTGGAGCTCAAGAGAAAAAGAATCCTCGGAGACGGTGATAATATCTCTTGCGTACTGTGCGATCAGGAGAATGAGTCCGTGTACCACTTATTCTTCAACTGCGATTTCGCCGGGAGATTGTGGCGCTTATGCTGCTCATGGTTTGACATAAATTCGGCCCTCCATTCGAGACCAGCGGCGCACTTCCACTAGTTCTGTGGCCTCTTCGGTACTAAGAGAAGGACTCCTATCCTTGAAAGCCTTTGGTGCATGATCATGTGGTTCATTTGGAAAGCTCGAAACGACAAGACCTTTGCGAACAAGGAACCCAAGCCGGAAAAGATCTTCGATGAAATTCGCATTATGTCATGGAAATTTTCTCACAGCACAGGGACTGTCCTCCTTCTTGGTCCTTTAATGACTGGTGTGCATCACCCAAATTGGCATTTATGTAATAAGCTAGCACATTAATCGGATAGGTGTAGCACAAATTGTATCTCCCCAATGTAAACTTCGAGTGTTTCACCCCTTTTTGAGTACCTCTGGTACTCCGATAATACAACACCGTTTTTCCTTTCAAAAAAAATAATAATAAAGCTCTCTGCATTTATTAAAATTTGTGCAAAAAAAAAAAAAAAAAACAAACGCATCATACGTGGATGGGGAGTCTATGTTTAAAGCAAACATATAATAGATTATTGCGTTAATTGTAAAACAAATCACCACATTTTCAGTATTTATCAATTACAACATACACTACAAGAAAAAGGGGGAATAGCAACGAAAATTTTGTGACAAATCTAAGTTTCATCGCTAAAATCAATTTTTAGCAACGAAATAGAAATTTCCATGGCTAAATTCTTTGATTGAATATTTGCAACGAAATTTATATATTTCATCGCTATACTAGCAATAAATTATTTTATTTTTTTGTTAATAATCAGAACAACAATGAAAATTATATTTCGTCGTTCTAATATTTTGTGATCAAATATAATTTTTTGTGGCTAATTTCTTGGGATTAATATTTGCTACGAAATTAAAATATTTCATGGCTAATTTCTTGGGATAAATTTTTTCGCAGCTAAATTGCACTTTTCGCGGTATAATTAAGGCAATAGATGAATAAATACAATTCTAGTTAAGGCACAACTTGTGTGATTAGGAAAAGAATTAGCAAAACGCGTTAATGCATATCAGAGGAATAAATATTATTATAAGAATTATTTTTTTTGCAAAATTTTTTGATTGAATTATTTTATATATATGATTATTTAGATATTTGTAGAGGATAAGAGAGATTTGAGATGGAAATTACACCAAATCAATACTCATGATATCAAAGCGTAAAGATGGAGAATTTCACCGAAAATCTTTTAAAAAATGATGGATTCAGTGTCCAATATATATAATAACGTTTTTTTTTAATACGTGTCCATTAAAAAAAATTATTAGGTGATAGTCTACGTGTCGACAACATGGAGCGTTGAATTGCAAAACATAAAAAGGTGGTGTATCAAATTGCCAACAAAAAAAGGATATGTTATAATTGATATATAAATACATTAAAGGTGATGATTTTTTTGAAATTAACCCAAGATTATATAAATACTAGCTGACGAATAACAATTGACAACATATACAATACAAAATGACTAATTTTACATGATAAAATACAATTAGTATCAAAATGATGACGTAAAAGGTTCAAATATAGTAGTGAAATGAATTTTTTCTTTTAAATAATATTGATATTAACTCATCACATTAGAGTAATTATGAATACAATTAAAATGATTGACGTGAAGTCTATGAAATTGAAACTATATTTCATTGCACATTTGCACGGTTGCGGCAACAAAACTAAATGATCACTAAAAAAAATAAAAAAATGTATAATTTTATGCATAAAAAAGTAACATTTAAAAAAAATTACAATTTTTTTCGATCACAATATATCCATGATATTGTTCGATTCATGTTCAATTTTACACTACGTACGGTTGAACGATATCAATATTAATATTTTATGATATTTATGTAATACTCGGGAAAAGTACATTATACATTTATACCCCAATATTCATACCACAATATCCAAATTCGTGATATATCACAATATTTTCATCCTATTGTTTCCCTAAAAAAAATAAGATTTGCGCTTAGTGAGCAATATTTGACAGGAATATCTATTTCAAAATCATGTGCAACGCACGTGAAAAAACGAGAGAAATTTAGACTGAAAATTAGTTTAGTAATTATGTGTAAAAAATGGATGATTTGCATAGTTCGGTGGAGAAAATTTCATTTTACGTCCTGTAACTTAGGTCTAATCCGGTTTATATCCTTTAAATTTTCACTTTTTCAATTTACATTCTACATTGTCCAATTTACGTCCTTTTCGGTCTAATTTACATCCTTTTTGCCGGAAAATTAGAATTCTGGTCAAATAGTCAAATTTACGTCCTTGTAAATAGGGGTTGAATTTTGAGCCCCAATGTACTACAACAATTGTGTTTTAAAAAAATATAAGAGTGCAACGAGAGAAAAATTAAAGTTGTTAGGTTGAATTTGTTACTAATTGTTACTCTTAAGGTGTCTCGATCTCCAATTAATTTAGAGGTTAATTTGTTTAAATTATAGAATTAGATTAATTATGATAATTTGTATTTAAATTACGTCCAAACAGATGGATAACATGTTATAAGAATTCTCAAAAACGAGTACACAAGTGTGACTCAATATATAAAAAAACAACACTTGAGTTGAAGAATCCCAAATAGGAAAAACATTGACCCCCAAATTGAAAACCCAAACTCAGAATTAATTTTTAATAAATTTCAATAAATTTTTTATACAAGGGGAATTCTTGTAAAAATAGTAACTGTATTTTATATATATATATATATAGAGAGAGAGACACCAAGTTGTTGTAATCTGGTGATCACAACTGTTGTCAAAACTGCTCTCACGCCATCATCATCAGTATATGGACTTGTTTTCAATTTCGTGTCATCCAAATAGAGTAAGTCAATGTATTCCAAATATATGGACTTGTTTTCAATCTAAAAAAAATTGTTACTATATTGTGAATTGAATTGAATTTCATGGGGTTTTTGAATGAGTGTTTGCAGCTCGTCGTTTAGGTACTTGAGTGATGGCACTTCCCAGTCTTTCTGAAGAAATTATATTTGAAGAAATATTGCCAAGACTCCCTGTAAAATCGTTGTTGAAGTTCAGAATTGTTGCGAAATCGTGGAGGTCTTTAATTGATAGCAAAAGATTCATGAAAAACCACCTCAAGAATTCAATTAAAAGTTCAAGCTTTGCCCACCATAGGATCTTTTTACAATTTTTTGAAGAATTCAGGCTATTGTCTCTGCCCTCGTTATTCGATAACCCACTTACTGATCAAGTTACGTATAATGATGATCTTGGAATCAGTGTTAGGCGCGATAAGATTGATCTTGTGGGCTGTTGTAATGGTCTTGTCTGTATTCTTTATAAGTTTGTAAATTTAATCGTGTGGAACCCAACCACAAAAAAGTTCAAGAAGTTGCCTGATCTTTGCAATCAAATGCAAGTTCAGAACAGTCTTTGTTTTCGCTTTGTGAAATATGGGTTCGGATTCGATGAGTTGAATGATGATTACATGGTTGTTGTAGTAGTAGAGGTTTTTGTAGGTGTCAATGCAGCATGTCGTTGGCTTCATATTGCTTATAGTCTAAGGAAAGATACGTGGAAAGAAATTGAGGAAAGGGATATTGTTTCTCCATTTGATCCTAGGAGCAAGAGCATGGGCGTGTATGTGAGTGGAAAACTTCATTGGTGCTTGATCAAGGGCTATATTGAATCGTTCGACTTGAATAGCCATGTGTATGGAGTCGTTGAGCTACCACGTTATACAGAGGGGCTTCTCAACAGTTTGGGAATGGTTGGGGGATGCCTTAGTGCAAATATTTTTCATCCAAATGGTGTCTTGGTTGTTTATGTTATGAAGGATTATGGGGTGAAAGAGTCTTGGGATAAAGTGGTGAATATTCCATTATATAATGTTCCTCATAATATCCCGACCCATCTAGCCATACGATCAACTGGGGAAGTTTTACTGATCTATCATTTAAAAGGAATTATCCAGATTTACAATCCGAAACGTAATGTGTTCAGAGGTCCCAAGATAACTGGCTTGGAGCTTCCGTTTATTAGTTGTTCGGGTACCTACGTTGAAAGTTTAGCCTCAGTTGCTCCTGATGACGATGAAGCCATCTGGTAAGTTTTCTGCTAAAATAGATGAATACTGATGTTGTAGCTCTTTTTTCATTTTTGATTAATTAATTTTATTTCCTGTAGAAATATGTCTGCTTGCATGAGCTGCATCTGGGGATGGATCAATGCTCTTGGCCTTCAAACTCATTTCCATTTTTGCAACTGTAGAATTCTGCATGTTTCGACATGTAAATGAGTGCAAATATTATGTTTGGTGTATTTCACCTCGTGTAGCATTTAAAGGTTTCTCGTGTTCGTGTTTGGAGATTTTTGAATACTTTAATCCCTCCCCTAGCTATTACTACCCTTGAGCAAGGTTTTTTTTTTTTTTTTTTCCATATTCTCTCGGTCCATTTTCATATTATGTCTACGTATTTTGTTAGAAAACATTATTAAATGTATGTATAACCACAAAGAAAAATCTTAATAATTGACACATTATCTTTTATTTTCTCAAGTAATTGACATTTTTCATTTTTGCAGTATGTCTGTGATTGGAAGGATTTAGGCAGTTTTGGTCAATATTAAATTATAATTGTCACCTGTGTAAACTTTGGATTTATGCACAACTTTGAGGACTTTTCAAATAAGTCTCTGTCAATTGATATTTTATAAATTTATCCACTTTATGTAACAATTGCAGTATTATTAAAATTAGAATGATTAATCAATGGGCATCTAACATTTTTGGACACTATATAAAACCTTGAAAATTTAACAATTCGCCTATCATAAACTCAGATCTGGGTCGCCCAAAAAATTAATAAGTCGCAAACAATTGATTTACTACAAGGCCAAATATTATCACTATAAGACTAAAAGTATATTACTGCATTTATGTCCAAAATTTTTGCCTTGGCTGGTTTCCAGCATCTCTTGTCCTACACACTTTTTCCTCCCACCGGCATCTTTAAGATAGCCTTCGGAAAAGCATATTAATTAATTAACTTCTCATCCCATGAGTCATCTTCCTTGATAAAGCGACTCACCGTCATTGATGTCTTGGATCCATCTGTCTTTATATATGTGGATTGATCTCTACTCCAGCAGAGTGATCTCCGTATGAACGAAGAATTTGTACCTATGTCTGCTTCCATTAGATCCGTGTGTTTGAGGAGTTTGCAGTGATACGCCAAACTTGTTTTTGCTAAGATTGCCTTATTGAAATCCAGCAAGGCCTCCCTCCCCCTTTGATTTACATAATCCTTCCCAGCTTTTCCAATATATTTTCCTGCCTTGCTTTTTTAGTCCCCACCAAAAATTGCTTGAAGAACTGCTTAATTAATGAGTACCTCCCTCCGAGAAATCACGAAATTGCCATCTCTCCAAACGTTTGGCAACCTTGTCTCTCAAATATCCAAATTGTAGTCGTTTAGATTTCATAGAAAAAGTAGGAAGTCCTAGTTGGTAAACATCGTGTCCTTGCGTGATTCTGATCCCTATATAATATATGTTTGATTGATCTCTTCACCTCCTGAGGTACTGCCTGGCTGAAGATAACTGTTAACTTATCAAAGTTAATCCGGGATATAAACCAAATTAGTCCCATTTTTTTGCAATTTGTTTTGTTTTTGTTCCAAAAATTAAATGTACCAATTTAGTTCCATTTTTTCATAAATTTTTTTTTTTGGTCCCAAAAAAGTTAAATGTAATTGTGAAAAATTGGGACTAAATTGGTACATTTACCTTTTTTAGGACCAAAAGAAAACAAATTGGTACATTTCAATGCATGCCATCTTTGTATATAATTACTTGTATACGACATTAATGCAACAAAAAAATTGCATAACACTTCAATTTTATTGCACAAACAAACAACTTCAGAGCTCTAAATGATTTTGCGCAAACACCTCTCTGCTGGCATCCCATAAAACATCATGCTCGAATACAAATTCAGCTTCATTCTTAGGCTAGTTACTTTGACATTCATCATTTAACAGGGCAAGAGGCTTTCCTTCATGATAGATCATATTCCCTTTCTCAACAACTAAGGTAACATCTCCAGGAGATGAAATATGATGTTCTTTAGGCACCTCCACCTTTAGCAACTAAGGTAACAACTAATTTACACGCTCATTTATAAATATGAACAACAATATTAAGCACAAAATTGATCATCATTAAGCAGAAAACTGATTTCATATTTACATGCTCGATCATTTATAAATACTATTCATGGCTCCTTTACAGGGTATTAAGCAAGTGTTTGATTCAAAAAAATTCAATGTAATGAAAGTAGACATTGGGGTAATTGGAATAGCTAATGCGAATAAAAGATAAATAATCCACTGCTATCAACCAGAAATAACCAAGTAAAAATTGCACTTTTGGTCCTGCAAGAATGAGGTCAAATCACTTTCAGTCCTGTAATTCAGAATGATCCTTTTTACTGCAGAAATGGTCCTAACCGTTAAATAGTTAACAGAATCTGTTAGATGCTAAAATTGGAGGAAAAACACCTCAAGGACAGAATTTTTAGAGGGAAAAACAGGGTTTGTGTTTCAGAAAAATAAAATAATAGAGGCCCTGCTGGTTGATGTTAATAACCGTACAAATTCCTCTACATCCTGAAAACTGAAGTCAATAACCCTCCTAACAAAAACAATGGCGTCCTTATTCTGCGACTCTTTCAGCTCTACATGAGGAGCTGTAAATTTTTCCTGTGATCTTTTAGCAGCTTCCATAGCAGAATTAACATCTTTTGTCTGAAAAAAAATTATAATAACAATTAAATGCAGAGAAAATGGCACTTTTGGTCCCACCAACCATGGACACTCATTTTTTTGGTCCCATGACTTTCAATTGTAGTCCCAATACAATAAATTTTGTCAATTTTGGTCCCATTGCTAGTCAGCCGTGAGTCAACTGTTAGCGTTTTTGGTCCCGTTAATTCTTCTTTCTTTTTGGAGCGGAAATTGACACCTTCGGCTGAAATAATCTTCATTACATCCCAAAAATTTATAATTAAAAAAATAATTAAGCATAAATTTATAGTAAAATAATAGAATCAATGTCCAACCAGAGAGTCGCCGGAGAATGGAAACCCCTTATCGGACCACTCATCCATCTCTGGGGACGCATTCCTCTTCATTCTTCACTCTTAATTTCCCTAATTCTTCACTCTTAATTTCCCCACTCGAATCCGTGCCCCCCGCCACTACTGGAAAATTCGAGCACGTTCTATTCGCCGTTGAAGCACCGACGGATCATACCCTGTGATCCGAACTCCGACCATTTCATCGGAGTTCTCGATCTGTTGGCCGAAAAATAGATCCACGAATAATCTATGTTATTTAAAGAACTTGAAGTTTATATATATATATTTTCACCGGAAATGGAGGTTTATGTGCACTACCGTCACGCCGGCATCAATCTATTGTTTCCTACGAATCTACGCAGATGGCCCTCTCGAAAAAGACCTCGCTGCCTTCTTCACCGATGATGGCGGATGGCTCTCGATGCCTTCTTCACCATCGGCGACGGATGGCCCTCGACGCCTTCTTCACCGACGATGGTGGATGGCCCTCGCCGCATTCTTCACCAACGACGGCGGATGGCCCTTGTCGCATTCAAGCTATTGCGAAAATGTCCGATGAAGGAGAGAAGATGACGACTACGATTTGGGGATTTTGGATTTTTTTATTTGGGGATTTTGGCCACAATCTTAGGGTTTTGAAACGATTTGGAATTTTTTGTAAAGGGTGAACTTTGATTTTGGATGAAAATTAGCAATTGACGGCCACGTGATATGCACGTGTGTCTTTCCGTTAACATTTAACGGGGCTGAAACGATTTTGCAAATTTTGTACAATACTAGCTAGGACCAAAATTGACAAAATTTATCGTATTGGGACAACAATTGAAAGTCATGGGACCAAAAAAACGAGTGCCCGTGGTTGGTGGGATAAAAAGTGTCATTTTCTCATTAAATGCATCAATAGAAAAATAAAAATTGTAATTAAGTTCTAGTTACAATCATACAAAAATTCTCAGAATAATATCATGTGCAATTCACATATAAACAAGACTAACCATTAATCCTTCAACACTCAACTAATAGTAAACTATTAAGGGATATTCAATTTAAAAAAAAATCCCAAACTTCGGATTTCAGAAACCACTCCCCCAAATCGAAGGTTTCTCTATTTCAGAAAATAAACCCCCAAAAATCGTAGTTAGTGTCAGGAAAAAAAAAATCCCCAAAAAATCGATATCTATTAAAAACTGCCAAAGACCGATTTCAAGAATTGTATGGTGTGAGAGATACTTACGATGTGGACAAGGTTGGGCAGCCTAGTATCCCCTTTTGGCTACATGAATGCAAGATTTAACTTCGTGACATTGATTTGGGCGATTTTAGTAAAAGGCGAAAGAATAGTTCGGGAATGCGTTTCATCGGCCTCTGCGTCTGTCCTTGTCAATGGCAGCCCTTCAGCCGAATTTCACCTTCAACGGGGGCTTCGGCAAGGGGATCCTCTATCCCCGTTACTCTTTATTATTGTGGCTGAAGGATTAAGCGCTCTCATCTCTAGAGCCTCTTCTATTGGCATGTACGATGCCGTAAAAGTGGGGAGAAAGGAGGTTCCGGTTACGCATCTTCAATATGCCGATGATACTATCTTGGTGGGGGAGGCGACCACGAAAAACATATGGGCCCTCAAATACTTATTGATTAATTTTGAAAGATTATCCGGGCTTAAAATTAATTTTTCAAAGTGCAGTCTCATTGGACTTAATGTGGATTCGGAAGTGCAACAGAGTTTGCCCGATTTCTTAGGTTGCTGTGTTGGGTCGCTTCCCATGAATTTTCTTGGAATTCAAGTGGGGATTAATCATCAAACAACACTAGCTTGGAAAGGGGTGGTGGAAAAGGTGAAAAATAGAATTAAAATGTGGGAGGATCGACAAATCTCTTTCGGTGGGAGGATCACGTTGCTCAATGCGGTTCTCGTATCGTTGCCTATCTATTATCTATCTCTTTATCGTATGCCTAAAAAAATCTTGAGTGAGCTAGTTAGATTGCAACGTAATTTTTTATGGGGGGGTGGTGTGAGCACTACAAAAATTCCATGGGTCTCATGGAAGGATATTTGTAGACCTAAGCCAGTCGGGGGACTTGGTGTTCGAAATCTTGATTTATTTAACTTTTCTCTCCTTGGCAGGTGGGCGTGGAGGCTGCGTACGGAACCACAGGCACTATGGGTCAAAATTCTTGATTCTAAATATGATATATATTCGACAGGTGAAGCTGCTGTACCAGAGAACAGGAGGTATCACTCAAGTTGGTGGAGTATGCTTTCTGCTCAGTTTGCTGAAAATGGACAAAACTCTTGGTTCACCAATAACATGGTAAAGATTGTGGGGTGCGGTAGCGATACATTCCTATGGCATGATAGATGGTCGGATCAACCAGCCTTGAAATATCTTTATCCTAGGCTTTACTCTCTATGTGTCAACAAGGACACACGACTCAGTGAATCGTGCAATTGGGTAAAACGGCACTTGGTCTTGGGATATTCATTGGAGGAGGGCCCTCTTCGCCTGGGAAGCTCAATTAGCAGACCAGCTGGGGTGCTCGTTGGCCGCCTTACACTTGCAGGCCTCGTCTTCAGATTCGTGGCGTTGGAAAGCTTCTGCCGACGGTCAGTACAGCCCCAAATCTGCATACGAAGGTTTCGTGTTGCCAGAACAGTCGCAGGTTCTTAGCATCGAGGCTCATGCTGCAATCAAGAGGATCTGGAATAAATTGACTCCTCTAAAATTCTCGGGGTTGGCCTGGAAGGTGCTAAGAGGACGTCTTGCCACACGGAGTACGTGAACTTCATAAGCGGAAAATATTAAGTGCCGGTGCAGATCTGGATTGCGCAAGTGAAGAAATTCTGCATCATGTGTTTGTTGGTTGTGAAATGGCTAATAAGGTTTGGACGCTGACTTTCTCTTGGCTTGATAGTAGCTCACCAATGCCGAATGATATTATTTCACATTTCCACCAATTCTGTGGCATCGCCGGCTCTCAGCGTAAAAGGAACATTTTGGAATGCATTTGGTGCTTGACGGTCTGGTTTGTTTGGAACGCTAGAAATAAGAAGATATTCTCACATGAAGAGTCGAAACCGGAAAAGCTGTTAGATGAAATTAGAGCAAAGGCCTGGAGCATTTTTTGTCTTCATAACGTAAGTCCAACTGCGATCTCTTTTCATGATTGGTGTGCCTGCCCGAGAGCAGCAATCTGCTGCTCATAAGGAGGTTTATTTCGTTATAAGCATTAGCTGGGGTGGTTCCAATTCTTCGTTTTGTAATAGCATTTGGCCGTTGTAACTAGTTTAATTCTCATGAGTACCTCTGGTACTCTATTCTAATAAAAGACAACATTTTTTCCTCTAAAAAAAATAAAATTGATTTGGGCGATTTTGGAAGTTTCAGTAGGGTGCGATTTTTTTGGTGCGATTCTGGGTTTAAATTCTTGTGATTTCAGTTCAATGAGAGTGGGTTTTCATTCGTTAGTTCTTGCAAAAATATGGGTTCTAGTTTTTCTTAATTGATTCTGGGTTTAATTTCTTGTGATTTCAGTTGAATAAGGGTTGTGTTTTTTTGAACCAGAGTTTGTTTAATCAAGCTTTTGATGTTTTAACGGAGGCGTGCCTTTTCATCCGTTAAAATTGACGGAAATTTCTTACGGGACTAAAAGTGTAGGTAAAAGGATCGAAAGTGATTTGGGTTCATTCTTACATGACTAAAAGAGCAATTTTCCCTTAGCAGTTCTGATTAATACAACAGAAGCAACGGCGTAAATCAAGATGGTGAAGGCTCAAATGCTAAATGTGGATAAAAATCTAGTAATTCAGATGAAGGTGGATAAGTCAATTTGTAACTACATGCTGCGTGCGTTTATAATCGAATTGGATAAACATACCCGAAATTCAGACACTTCAACTTGCAATCTCCCCAAGAAAAATGCATCAATTACTATTTTGCTCTCATTATCACCTGCAATTGGTGCTGTGAGAGAGAGAGAGAGAGAGAGAGAGAGAGAGAGAGAGAGAGAGAGAGAGAGAGATGAATCCACAGCTATTAGAAAAAGAATTGCAAGAATTACACAAATATTTGTCCATTCAAATTGATTACTTAATTGTTTTTTTTTAATAAACTCAAATAATTTAAAACGTTTATTAATCAATATGAATGACAAATATAATATTTTGTTTGCAAGCCCACGATAACAAATTATACAATATTGCATTCTCAAATTCTCAATCGTGTGATTGTCCATAGAACAGAGGTTTTCAAATTCCATTTCCCAGAATAGAATTCATGTGTGTTTATTCTACTTGTTTCTTCAAATTTTATGATTCTTCTGCTGTTTTTCTGTTCCTCTTCCTCTTCTTCTAGGAGGTTACAGATGGAAAGAAGAATCATGAATCATGGTGAATACGGTGCAGAAGAATGATGGAGGCGTGAGCTAGAGATAGTGATAGATTAGGTTACATTGCATGTGATGTGAATTTCCTTATACATTCATTTTGTTCCTAATTGTAATGCTCAAATATTTTGTTAACTTAGGGTAAATAAACTCTTTGATTTTATGTGAAGCATGTTTTGATTAATAGATTTATTAGGATTGACCATCCGAGTTTATTTACTTATCAATTCTAGCTATTTCACGATTATATTCCGTAATTGTTATATTATTGTGGATATTGTAACAACTAAGGCAGAACACCTTAGGGATAATAACGTCTAGGTTGTATGAAACGAGCGTCTCGTATTCATAGTCTAATTTATCTTATTGTTTTGGTTCTTTAATGCGTTTCTCGAGTTGAACCTTGAATACATGTTTTGGGGTTATTCGTAGGAATAGATTAATTAGGGGTCGTATCTTCTGATTAGTTAAACATAAGAAACAATTTAAACTAGTTTAGTCGTACCACTGGTTTATGGATAAGATTCACGATTAGATTGAGATTTTTTTTATTAAAGGAAAAAAGAGATTATTATTAAGATTTTAGAGTACCTGCAGGGGTACTCAAAGTAGAGTTTGTCAAGTTACAATATGAGGAACACTACTAGGAAATAAGGAACAATAAACACCAGTCCTAATTACAAAATGCGATACAGTAATTTAGGCGCAAACAGATCTTTGAATAGCACACCAGTCATTAAAAGAGATTGTTGTCGAGCATCCTTTCTGAAGATAGAAGAGATTCCAGGCTTTAGCTCTGATTTCATCGAACATCCTCTCCGGTTTAGGGTCTTCGTTTGAGAAGACTTTCTTGTTCCGAGCACCCCAAATGTACCACACGGTCAGACTCCAAATGCTTACGCTTGGATCCGAGTATGCCACAAAACTGATGGAAGTGGGCTGCAGGCCTTGCATGGTTGGAAAGGCATGCTGCTGTTGAACTAGATTGAGATTAGCGGATTTGTTGATTAAATTAATAGAATTAATTAACTATAAACTATCTGAGGGCTAGATCATTCTCACTATTTGCGTACATGTTAGTTTTCATTGCAATTTATTATTATTATTATGTATTTTGAACCTAATTCTAATGTTGTTTCAATTTTGAACTTTATTGTAAAATCTCTATGCCATATGGACCTAACTCCCCCTTCATCATTTTTTTAATTTAAAAATAAATTCGACACTCTAAATTACACTCTTCAAATATTTCAAAATAATACCACATGTCATTACTTTATTAAAGGCAATATTCCATTGCGCAATATTTTTTTTTTGCATACTTCCTACATCATATTTTTTAATACTAATAAACAACACCCGTATTAAACTACGCTAAATGATGAAAAAGGAGTACAAAATATTAAAATTTGTAAAATGATAGTCCCTCCATCTTCTATTTTTTTCAAAATGGGCATCTTCAACATAAGTTTCTTATTTTCTAAACTGACAATTGTGTTTAGACACAATTTATTCATAAAATGTTTAGAAACTTGGACACAATTTCTAAACTGAAGATGGTCATGTTTGGAGCTAGCTAGGTTTTCCAGAATTAAAATAAGTTCAAAGAGCTAAAACATGTGTAAACAGTTAATAAGTAACTTAACATGTGGGTACAGGCTCCCGGCTTTTATATGTAAAATAAATAAATTTGTTCCGCATTATCAAAACATCTTATTAAATAATCTGAAGAAAAAAAGGGCTTATTTTTGTTTTGAATAGGTAATAATAATAATCTAAATTAGTTGGGCTATGCGTATAATTAAAGGGAAAATTATTTTTTCAGGACCACAACTTTGGGGGGTTTGCAAAAAGAGGACCGCAACTTTACGGGCTAGCAAAAAGAGGCCCGTAACATTTTTTTGTCGCAATTTTAGGCCTAATTAGCCCGACCGACCCAATTTCGGGTTATTTTTACACGTGAAAGTCACGTGAGGAAGGTTTTCGGGCTGAAATATACACGTGGATGCCAACACATAAACAAAATGCCACATAAAAACCACCTCATTACAAAAGGACATGTCCCCCCATCTTCCTCAAAACATAAAAACCCTAACCCTTCGTGAAAACCTATCAACCAAATTGCGATTCAAAATCCTTATTACCTGAAGGAAAAAGTTGAAATGAAATTGTGAGGGATTAAATGGATTTTCTTCTCATTTCAAATGAAATTATGAGGGATTTATAGGGAAAACATTGACCCCCAAATTCAAAACCAAAACTCAGAATTAATTTTTAATTAGCTAATTTCAATAAATTTATAGGGAATTCTTGTAAAAATAGTAACTGTATTTTTTCATATATATATAAGCACCAATTTATTTTAATGTGGTGATCATAACTGTTGTCAAAACTGAAAACTGCTCTGACGCCATCATCATCATCATCAGTATCAGCTCAAATCAATCTAAATAGAGTAAGTCAATGTATTCGTTTGTTTGAATCTCTGTGATATATTTTGATTCATATGAATGAAATTCTATTAGGATTTTGGGTACGAAAACGAAGAATTAAACTCAACAGTGAGCCTCCTGTTCTGTTTTGTTCTGTTCTGTTGTGTGTACGTTTGTTTATAAAATATAATGGTGCATGCAGTTGAATTTTCATTTTTCAGCTACAATATTTATGCACTAAATTTAGTTAGTATATTGTGAATTGAATTTCATGATTGAGTGTTTGCTCGTCGTTTAGGTACGTGAGTGATGGATCTTCCTGACGATATTATCTTTGAAGAAATATTGCCAAGACTCTGTGTAAAATCGTTGTTGAAGTTGAGAAGTGTTTCCAAATCATGGAAGCTTTTAATTGATAGCAAAAGATTCATCAAAGTCCACCTCAATAATTCAATTAAAAGCTCAAGCTTTGCCCACCATATGATCTTTTTACGAAGTTTTCAAGATCAATTCAGGCTATTGTCTCTGCCCTCGTTGTTCGATAACCCATTTACTCATCCAATTACTTATAATCATGATCTTGGAATCAATTTTGGGCACGATAAGATTAATCTTGTGGGTTGTTGTAATGGCCTTGTCTGTATTCTTTATAATTGGGAAAATTTAATCGTGTGGAACCCAACCACAAAAAAGTTCAAGAAGTTGCCTGATCTTTGCAATCAAATGCAAGTTCAGAACAAAAAATATTTACGCTTTGTGAGATATGGGTTCGGATTGGATGAGTTGAATGATGATTACAAGGTTTTTGGAATAGTACAGGTTTTTGTAGGTGTCAATGAACCATGTCGTTGGCTTCATATTGCTTATAGTCTAAGGAAAGATACGTGGAAAGCTATTGAGGAAAGGGATGTTCCTCGATTTGATATTATGATAGAGAGAATGGGCGTGTATGTGAGTGGAAAACTTCATTGGTACTTGATCAAGGGCAATGAATATTATATTGAATCGTTCGACTTGAATAGCCATGTGTATGGAGTCGTTGAGCAACCAAGTTATAAGGAGGGGGTTCTCCGTAGTTTGGGAATGGTTGGGGGATGCCTTAGTGCACATTTTTTTCATCGAAATGGTGGTGGCTTGGATGTTTGGGTTATGAAGGATTATGGGGTGAAAGAGTCTTGGGATAAAGTGGTGACGATTCCATTATATGATGTTCCTCCTCATATCCCGACCCATCTAGCCACATGGCCAACTGGGGAAGTTTTACTGATCTATCCTTTAAAAGGAATTATCAAGATTTACAATCCGAAACGTAATGTGTTTAGATATCCCCAGATTATAACTGGCTTTGATGAGTTTTCGTTCATTTGTTGTTCGGGTATCTACGTTGAAAGTTTAGCCTCAGTTGCTCCTGATGACGATGAAGCCATCTGGTAAGTTTTCTGCTAAAATGGATGAATACTCTTTTTTTCATTTTTGATTAATTAATTTTATTTCCTGTAGAAATATGTCTGCTTGCATGAGCTGCATCTGGAGATGGATCAATGCTCTTGTCCTTCAAACTCATTTCCATTTTTGCAAATGAAGAATTCTGCATGTTTCGAGACATAAATGAGTGCAAATATTATGTTCGGTGTATTTCACCTCGTGTAGCATTTAAGGTTCGTCGTGTTTGTGTTTGTGTTAACCCTTTGTCTTGGTCTATATACATTTTTTAATACTTTAATCCCTTCCCTGCCATTATCATCCTTGAGCAAGGTTTCCATATTCTGTTGGTCCATTTTCATATTATGTCTACGTATTTTGTTAGAAAACATTATTAAATGTATAACCACAAAGAAAAATCTTAATAAGCAAGGTTTTTAATTGACATATTCTCTTTTATTTTCTCAACTAACTAAATTTGGTCCAGAAGAATGACATTTTTTTTTAATTTTTGCACTATGTCTGTGATTTGAGGGATTTAGGAAGTTTTGGTCAATAGTAAATGATAATTGTCACCTGTGTAAACATTGAATTTATGCACAACTTTGAGGACTTCTCAAATAAGTCTCTTTCAATTGATATTTTATAAATTTATCCACTTTATATATAACAATTGCAGTATTATTAAAATTAGAATGATTAATCAATGGGCATCTAACATTTTTGGACACTATATAAAACCTTGAAAATTTATACTTCAGCATATGATTAGAAAACATTCCATCAGATCCAACAACACACCTTTTTTACATCAACATGGTAAATACGTCTAATTAAGACAAATTTAACAATTCGCCTATCATAAACTCGGATCTGGGTCGCCCAAAAAATTCATAATTCTTGTTGTCCCTCATATCACCAAGAACCTCTTATCTATTAGCAAACTCACGTCTGATTTTTCAGTTGATGTATGCTTTTCTGAAAAATCGTTTATTATTCAGAATCGAGCTACAAAGGAAGTGGTGGCTCAGGGTCGATGTGAATAGGGAATATACTTGCTAGAGAGGGCACTACCTGCATTGGTTGCTGCCTTGAAGAGTGGTGTTGCAAATGCCTCCTTTAATTTATGGCAGTCCCGTTTGGGTCATGTCCCTTTTGATATTATTATAAACACTTGAATAGAGTAAGGCATCTTTTTGTTAGTTCACTTTCGCCAAGTCCTACTGTTTGCACCTCTTGCCAATTGGCTAAGAGTAAACGATTGTCATTTACTATCAATGAAAAACGTGCTTCTGTAGTTTTTGATTTAGTACATTGCGACCTTTGGGGTCCTTCCCCTGTTACTACTTCATCTGGTTTTCGTTATTATGTTGTGTTTTCGTCGATGACCATTCTCGTTTTTCGTGGTTGCATCCTCTCCGTGCCAAATCTGACTTTTTTGCCACTTTGGTCGCCTTCCACAAATTTGTGTGCAACCAGTTCTCATCAACCGTCAAGGTCTTTCAGAGTGATGGTGGTAATGAGTTCGTCAACGGGGTTGTTCGCACCTTCATGGTCGAGCATGGCATATCGCATCGTGTGTCATGCCCTTACACCCCTCAGTAGAATGGCCGCGCGGAGCGCAAACACTGTCAAATCACTGAGACTGGCCTCTCTATGCTCTTTCATGCTCGTGCTCCCATCGGAGTTTTGGTTTGATGGCTCTGTTTGGCACTGTGCCCATTTATGGCAATCTCAAGACGTTTGGTTGTCGAGTGTTCCCATACCTATGAGAATATGCCTTGAACAAGCTGTCTCCTCGAAGTCGACCATGCATCTTCTTGGGATATACAGTAACCTCCACAAGGGTTTTCGGTGTCTCGATTCCGTCTCCTCCAAAATCTTTGTTACTCACCATGTTATATTTAATGAAGAGTGCTTTCCCTTTTCAAGTTCTACTCGACCCATGCCGACCAGTGTAGTGGTCTCGTCCTTTTTGGATGCCGACCTGGACCCTCTCGCCTGGCCCCTCACCTGGGTCTAGTCATCCCACTTCGATTTTGCCCTGCTCGGCATGCTCCTCTAATCCTGGCGAGGATCCTCTTCCTCTACCCGCACCTATTGCGGAGCCTCCTTCTCCCACTGAATCGGTCGAGCAACCCTTGCCGATCATTGACCCTCCGGTGCAGCGACCATTGTCCAATCACTCGATGGTCACGCGAGGAAAATCCAGGATCTTCAAGCCCAAATATCCACTAACCTTGGCCTCCACTGCCTTGCTTAGTGCTCTCACCGCCTCCTCGAAACCCCGTGGTTTTAAGTTTGCTGCCAAGTCACCTGAATGGTTGGCCGCCATAAAGGAGGAAATCGACGCATGGCGCATCAACAACGCCTGAGATCTTGTTCCTCGCCCTCGAGATGCGAACATTGTTGGTCCTAAATGTGTTTTTTCGAACCAAGTACAAATTTGATGGTTCCATTGAGCGGCACAAGGCCAGATTGGTCGCTCAAGGCTTCACCCAAATCCCTGGCACAGACTTCTCTCATACCTTCAGTCCAGTTGTTAAGGCGACCACAGTCCGTGTTATTTTAGCTCTCTTTGTTCGCAACAACTGGCCACTCCATCAGTTGGATGTCAAGAATGCTTTTCTTAATGGCTATCTCCAGAAGCCGGTCTTCATGGCTCAACCCCCAGGTTTTGTCGATCCTCGGCTACCAGATCATGTCTGCAAGTTGAATAAGGCCTTATATGGTGTTCGCCATGCTCCCTTGGCCTGGTTCCAACAGTTCAGCTCCTTCCGGCTCGGCTTTGGCTTTAAGGAGTGCAAGTCTGACTCCTTGCTATTTTACTTATTTCAGGGTTCCTCGGTCGTCTATCTCCTCTTGTATGTGGATGATATCATCATCACTAGAAACGATACCTCCACACTTTCTTGCTTCATTGCTCGGGCGAACAAGGAGTTCGCACTCAAGGACCTTGGTCGCCTCAACTACTTTCTAGGATTGGAAATATCTTACACCTCGTCGGGCCTTTTTGTCGGGCAGTCTAAATATGCTAACGAGATACTTGAGCTAGCAGATCTTCAAGATTCCAAGCCTATTGCCACTCCCTTAACCGCGGGCGAGGCCCTTGTTAGCATTGGTGACCCGTTTTCGGATCCCACTCTTTATCGTTCCTTGGTGGGCTCCCTCCAGTATCTCGCCATTACTCGCCCTAATATCTCCTTCTCGGTCAATCATGTCAACCAGTTTCTCCATGCGCCGACCAACGACCACTTCTCGGCAGTGAAGAGGATTCTTCGATATGTCAAACACACTACCAACTATGGTCTTTCATTTACTCACTGACCAGACTCCTCCGTGGTCGCCTATTCGGATGCTGACTGGGCTTGCCGTGTGGAAACTCGTCGCTCCACCTATGGTTATTCTGTCTTCCTAGGTGGAAATCTGGTATCTTGGAGTGCCAAGAAACAACATACTGTTGCTTGCTCTAGCTGTGAATCGGAGTATCATGCCTTAGCGAACGCAGCTCTCGAGGTCGTTTGGCTAACCACTCTACTCCGTATTCTGTCACCTACTCGCTCAGTTCTCCTATCGGACAACAACAATGCCCTTTTTCTCAGTCAGAATCTAGTGGCTCGCAAATGAGTCAAACACATCGACATCGATTGTCACTTTGTTCGTGAGCTCGTCACCTCTAGCAAGCTATCCACCCAGTTTGTACCCACACACCTTCAGCTGGCCGCCATCTTCACCAAGAGCCTTCCTCGCTCGTCTTTTGAGTTCCTTCGTTCTAAGCTCTGCGTTTTTCCTCATCCCACGCATCGGTTGATGGGAGATATTAAGGATTGATTGAATCATTCCTTGTATATAGGGATTGCACATTTATTGTATATATCTTTTACCTAAAATCATGTAATTGTGTTGTCTTGTAAATCTCCTCTATATATACCAGTCATAACACACTCACAAAAGTTAACGGTGATCATATTTTATTGTTCAGAATATGATACAACCAGTATGTATTTTGAACCTAATTCTAATGTTATTTAAATTTTGAACTTTATTGTAAAATCTCTATGCCATATGGACCTAACTCCCTCTTCATCATTTTTTAATTTAAAATAAACACCACACTCTAAATTACACTCTTCAAATATTTCAAAATAACACCACATTTCATTACTTTATTAAACGCAATATCTATT
The DNA here is from genome assembly GCA_963675135.1 of Galeopsis tetrahit. Taxonomy (NCBI): domain Eukaryota; kingdom Viridiplantae; phylum Streptophyta; class Magnoliopsida; order Lamiales; family Lamiaceae; genus Galeopsis; species Galeopsis tetrahit. The sequence continues at coordinate 34,979,990 of OY776126.1, read as the reverse complement.
GCGCAAATTTGTTGTATGCCTGCTTGCTTGAGCTGCATCTGGGGATGGATCAATGCTCTTTGCCTTCAAACTCATTTCCATTTTTGCAACTGAAGAATTCTGCATGTTTCGAGACGTAAATGAGTGCAAATATTATGTTTGGTGTATTTCACCTCGTGTAGCATTTAAGGTTTCTTGTGTTCCTGTTCGTGTTCGTGTTTGGAGATTTTTAAATACTTTAATCCCTCTCCTGCTATTACCACCCTTGAGCAAAGTTTTTTTTTCATAATCTGTTGGTCCATTTTCATATTATGTGTACGTATTTTGTTAGAAAACATTATTAAATGTATAACAAGAAGGAAAAATCTTAATAATCCTCAAGCTTCCCATGGGGATGATGGTTTATAATTGACATATTATATTTTATTTTCTCAAGTAATTAATTTTGGTCCAGAAGAATGACATTTTCTTAATTTTAATTTGCACTACGTCTGTGATTTGAGGGATTTAGGCAGTTTTGGTCAATAGTAAATGATAATTGTCACCTGTGTAAACTTTGGTTTTATGCATACTTTTCAAACAAGAATCTTTCAATTGATATTTTATAAATTATAAATTTATCCACTTTATATAATTACAATTGCAGTATTATCAAAATTAGAATGGGTGAGAATAGGTATGTGATCACCGTTAATGAGGTGATAGGAATAATTCACTATTTATAAGAGTATTTACAATGAGATAATTAAGGTAAATACAACAACCATATCAAAGAGATAAATACAAAAGATATGGACTAAATTAAAATAAAATATATTATTCCTATATTATTATTCCCTACTACCCCCCGTCAAACGATGTTGTGGATGCAATCGATCGAACACAGAGCTTGGAACATAACAACTCGAAACTGGGGCGAGGAAGACTCTTGGTGAAGACGTCGGTGAGCTGAAGAGTAGAAGGGACGAACTTGGCGATGAGACAACCAGATGAGACCAATTCGCGAACAAAGTGGTAGTCAATATCGATGTGTTTTGCTCGTTTATGAGCAACTGGGTTTTGACTCTAAAACAAGGCACTCTTGTTGTCCAAAGCAGTGTGGGAGCCGAGGAAAGAAGCTAACTAAGCTCCCTAAGAAGTTGAGTGACCCAAATCATTTCTTGGGTTGTGTTCGCGAGCGCCCTGTACTCGGATTCACAACTCGAGCGAGAAACAGTGGGTTGTTTCTTCGCGCTCCAGGAGATTAAATTTCCGCCCAAAAAATTGAAAAACCGTAAGTGGAGCGACGAGTCTCAGTGCAACGGGCCCAATCCGCATCGGAATAACCAACGAGCGAGTAATCACTTGTCCGGCCAAAGGAGAGCCCATAGTTGATAGTGCACTTAACATATTTGAGGATCCTTTTGACTGCAAGGAAGTGGTCGGTGGTCGGCGAGTGCAAGAACTGACTGACATGATTGACAGCATATTAAAGATCAGGACGCATGATCGTTAGATACTGTAAAGCGCCGACGAGCGATTGATAAAGAGTGTGGTTGGCAAAAGGGTCCCCTATACTAACCAAAGTTTCCCCGGCTGCGAGGGGAGTGGAGACAGGCTTTGAGTCGAGCAACTCCGCTCGAGATAAAACGTCACGAGCATACTTCGCTTGGTTGAGAAAGAGACCAGTCAACGAGTGAGTGACCTCGAGGCCGAATTCCTTGTTGACACGGCGAATAAAACACTGAATAACATCCTGGTCTCTCTCTGTAACAATAAGGTCGTCCACATAAAGCAAGAGGTATAAAGTGATTTTACCACATCTGAAGTAGAAGAGAGAAGGACCTGCTTGGCTGCACAGAAAACCCAACAACTTAAGGAAGTCACTAAAGCGAACAAACATGGTCAGGAAAGCGAGGATCAACAAAGCCAAGAGGTTGAGCCATGTAAACAGTGTTCGTCAACCTTCCATGGAGAAAGGCATTGTTTACATCGAGCTGGTGCATGTGCCACTGATTTCGAACAGCCAGACACAAAATGATGCGAACAGTAGCGGCCTTAACGATTGGACTGAATGTGTGCGAGAAGTCATGGCCTGGAACCTGCGAGAAGCCCTGGGCGACCAGACGAGCTTTGTAGCGATCAACTGTACCATCCGCAAGAAACTTGGTGCGAAAAACCCATTTCGAACCAACAATGTTTGTGGAGGGAGGGCGAGGAACGAGCTCTCAAGTTTGATTAGCATGCAAGGCATCGAGCTCAGATTGCATTGCAGCCAACCAGTGTGGATGCTTAAGGGCCGACTTGAAACCCTTAGGCTCAGCAAAGACCGAGAGAGCGGATAGGAGGCCCGTGGTCGCAATGTCGGCAATGTGTCGAGGCTTGAATATACCAGATTTGGCACGAGTAACCATCGGGTGAGTCGGAACAGGAACTGGGCGAGCAGCAGGTGGAACAGCAGCTGGGCGAGCAGGGGACTGCTGAACCGCTGGGCAAGCATGAGGCTGTTGAACAACTGGGTGAGCAAGAGGCTGCGGAACCGCTGGGCGAGCAGGGGGCATGGTCAGGTCAGGTGGGTCAGGACAAAGACCACAAGGAGACTGGCGAGCAACATCAGATGGTTCCACGAATAAGTTGATCTCAAGAGATTCAATAAACGAGGAAGAAACGTGAGCTACCAAGAACGGGAACACAAATTCATCAAACTGAGCATGTCGAGTAGTGTAGAAGCGGGAAGCGATCGGATCGTAACACCGAAACCCCTTATGGGAGAAACTGTAACCCATAAAGATGCATGGAGCACTGCGAGGAGCAAGCTTGTGGAGAGCATAGTCACGAAGATACGGAAATACCCGACAACCAAAGGTTCTGAAATTTGCAAAGTTGGGGGTAGTGCCGAACAAGAGCTGAAAGGGTGATTTGTCTTTGAGAACAGGCGTGGTTAGCCGATTAATGATGTAGACAGCAGTGGAGAAGGCATCAACCCAATAATGAGCAGGCATGCTTGACTAAAACAACAAGGAGAGCCAAGTTTCAGTGACATGACGATGTTTGCGCTCAGCTCGACCATTTTGTTGTGGAGTGTATGGACAATAGAGGCGATGATGAATGCCATGGTCAACGAAGAAGCCACGAACGGGACTATTAACAAATTCTTTACCACCATCACTCTGGAAAACTTTGATCGTAGTGGAAAACTGATTGCTAACAAAGGTGTGAAACCGAACAAACACATCGAAGAAATCAGACTTAGCGTGTAGGGGATAAAACCAAGTGAATCTAGAGAAATCATCCACAAATATAACGTAGTATTTAAAACCATCATTCGAAGCAACAGGGGCAGGTCCCCACAGATCACAATGAACTAAATCCAAAACACGAGATGCTCGCTTCTCATTTAATGCAAAGGATAAATATTTACTCTTAGCCAATTGACATGGAGTACATGATTCGGGTGGAATCTACACGATTTAGATGCATATTTAAATCTCATTTGATGTTGATTTCATTGAATTATACAGTGAATATGATTGTTTAAGCCGAAATGAGAGAAAGGTTGTGTTTTGTCGATTGTGTAGGAAATACGATGGAATTTGGAGCAAAACACATACCACAAATGATCGTACCGGAAAGAGGAGTGCACGGTTGGATTCGTCTCGAAAAACGGAGTGGATTAGCCAAAGGAATCGAGTCAATCCGACATCCGAGGAGAAAGTTATGCATAGAACGAGAAGGGGAAGAGGCAACTCGGCCGAGTGAGTCAACTCGGCCGAATCTGCAACTTTGCACTCTACTGCGCACTCGGCCGAGTAAGGTTGAATGCGTAGCCCCTGGAATCGGACATCACTCGATCGAGTAAGGTTACTCGGCCGAATCTGCAATTTTGCACTCTACTGCGTACTCGGCCGAGTGAGCCAACTCGGCCGAGTAAGGTTGAATGTCGTAGCTACTGAAATTGAAGACCACTCGGCCGAGTGAGGGTCACTCGGCCGAGTCTCGGCTGGAAAGAGTTGCTACACGCTTCTTAAGTGTTCCACTCGGCCGAGTGACCCCAACTCGGCCGAGTCACCCCATTTTCGGTGCCAAACTTGTATTTTCTCCATTTTTGAGGGATCAACTTGCAATTATGCCATTCAAACCCTACCCAAACACTATATAAACTCCCTTTCTTGAAATCCAAGGGGAGGACCCCAAATTCCAACACATTCACACATAGTCATAGGTGTTCTTCATTTTTAGTTTAATTTCTTCAATAGATTAGATAGAATTGTGGTTTTTACTTCAAATCAAGCTACGATTATCACCGGGCATCGTCTATTACATCGTTTTGTAGCTAAATTCGCATGATCAAGGTGATATTACTCTATTTTGCAATTCAATTTGGTATTTTCTTAATTTCTTCAATCTCTTGTTATTTTATTATGAGTTTGATGTTATTTGTTGTTGTAGCCATGGGATTCTCTTCTAGAACCATGGGCTAATCCTCAATTGCCTTGGGTGTGGATGTTTTGATGAGAATTTAGTGAAATTGTGGATTAATTGCATGATTAGCTTATAATTTGGGTTTTTATGTTTCTAGAGTTGTACTTTGATTGATTCATTTGGTTGATCAACCCTATTAGCAAGCATGTTCGATTATGTTTATTGCAACGAGAGTTGGGTAGCATGATTGGGAGTGTGAGTGTGAGCTTTGATCAATTGAATAGAAGTTAATTAGTAATTAGCTCACCCGAGAGGGGTGTTAATGGCTAGACCGACAACCTTAGACACTAAACGAGTAGAGGTCGTCTAGGAGTTTGGTGAGAGGGCGTTTCATAAGCATTAGTAACCGTGTTGAAAGTGCTTATGAAACACTATCTTATGGGCTTATGGTATTTGGTTAGATCCTATAATTGCTAATCAATGCACGATGTTTACCTATGCCTTTCGAGGGGGTTTGCACACTTATGTGATAGCCTTTAGCTTGACCCAAATTTGTAGTAAAATCATGTAATTGGTTCACTAGTTCACTTAATTGCTCACAAAACGGAAACACCCGAGGCAATACACTTCTCTTGCACTTTCCAAAAGAAAGTTAGATAGATTGTCATTTCTTGTCACTAGTTCTCATTACGTTAGTTAATCTAGTTTAATACCTTTGTTCTTATTCCCAAAAACCCAAACAAACATGTTTAGTTACTACAATAGCATGATAACTTGCAACTTTAGGGACTCATTTTCACTTAATTAAGTCATTGGAACGAAAATCTACTTGGGGACACTTATCTTACTACTAACGAACCCATACGCTTGTGGGGATCGTATAGTTTTAAAAAGTGCAAAAATACGACCAAGTCAATGGCGCCGCTGCCGGGGACTTAAGCGAGTGTTGTTAGTGAGACTTAGATTTTGTTAAGTGTTATTGATAGTAGCATTTCTTTTTGTTATTTTGTTTTTGTTCATCTTTGTGGACTTTGAAATTTTTCTTTTGTAGGTGCATGATCACAAGATCACGTGGAGGAAATCTTGAACCATTAAACCTTGAGATCGAGGCACACGCAAGAAGAAGGAATCGAAGTAGGAATCGACAAAGAGTCATAGAAGAACCATTTGAGATGGAGAACATTGAAGAGATGAATCCTCCACCAAATGGAGATGATGAGCCTCAAAGAGAGAATCCTCAAGTTGGGAATCAACAAGGAGGTAATCCACCTCAAAACCCTCCACCAATTCTCCATAATCCGAATCCACCTCAAAATCACCTTTCATATCAAGGGTACTATCCTTATCCTTACCCACCTCCACAACAAGCCCACTTACCCTATCCACCACCACCTAATCAATATCCACCACCTCAACACCCTTACCCTCCACCTTACCAATATCCTCACCCTCAACACATTCAAGAGGAATACATCCCTCCCCCTCCACATATAGAAGAACCTCAACGTGTGTACCATGGAAGGCCAATGAGGGAATATTTTGAGCCTCAACCTAGGGAGCATTACGATGGGTTGGCAAGACCAAGGGTGGAGGCAAACAATTTTGAGATTAGTGCCTCTTTATTAAGGATGTTGAGGGAGAGACAATTTGAAGGAAGGACGGAGGAAGGATTTGAGGAAGACCCGAATGAACACCTTGCTCAATTCTTAGAGATGGCCGACACTCTCAAGCAAAACGGAGTGTCGGAAGATGCTAAAAAGATGAGGCTATTTCCATTTACATTGTCGGGGAAAGCCAAAGCTTGGCTACAATCAAGCATTCCCGCCGGAGAAGTGAGGACGTGGGAAGAGTTGAAGAAAAGATTTCTATTGAAGTACTACCCTCCTTCAAAGACTATGGAAGCCAAACAAAAGATCTCTACATTCCAACAAGGTCCAACGGAGGGAATCAAAGAGGCATGGGAAAGGTTTACGAATCTTCTCATCACATGCCCCCATCATGGTTTCCCAATAGAACAAACAACATGTTGGTTCGTTGGTGGGTTACGATTGGAAGATCAACACCACATTGATGCTTGTGCGGGGGGTTCAATTTGGATGAAATCGGTGGAGGAGATCAATGACATAATAGAAGAGATATCAAGCAATACTTTCAAGATGAGAGTAGACCGTGGAGCACAAAATCGGGTAGCTCAAGTGGATGTTAATGATAGCATGAGAGAGATGATGGCCACACTCATTGAAAATGTGAATGTTTTATCTCAATCAAGAGATAATCATTTACCCTTTGTGCAAGAGGACCCTCAAATGGGACCTATGGAAGAAGTGCAATACATGGGTCAACAAGGGTATCCTCAAAACTTTCAAGGGAATCGACAATATAAAGGGCAACCACCATATCAAAATCGTGGTCAAGGCTTTCAAGGTCCTACTCAAAACCGATTCCAAGGCCAATCCTCATCTTATCAAGGTCAATGGGGTCCGTCTCCTCAATTCTCAACTCCTCAAAATCAGAATTTTCGAAAGAATGAGAATTTGTCCTATTCCAATCCCAAAGGTGCTATTCAATATCCTCCCGGATTTGATCCCGGTGCAAAACTTCCAAATGGAGAAGGGAAATCCTCCACGGATGAGCTTCTTGCACTCCTCATGAAGAGAATGGAGACAAGTGAGAAGAAATCTGAAGCATCCGACTCCATCCTTGCCCAACTCATGAGTAACCAAAAATCTACCGACTCAATGCTTGCCCAACTCATGAGTAACCAAAAATCCACCGACTCGATGATTGCCCAACTCATGAGTAATCAAAAATCGATGGAATTTCAAATGGGACAATTGACAACTTCCATTGGATCTCAACATACAAAGGGTAAATTTCCCTCAAACACCGAGGTAAACCCACGTGAGCATTGTAATGCTATTACAATTTCAAGTGGTGAACATTATGGAGTTTCTTCAATTGAATTGGAAGAGGGTGAAGTGTTGAAGGCAAAAGAAAGGGAGGAAGAGGAAAAGAAGAGGATAGAAAAAGTTGGAAGTGGAAAGGTTGCTCCAAGAATTCCAAAGTGGAGAATTGCCAAAGATTTGAAAAAGAAGAAGCTTGAGGTACCTTGTGATAGATGGGGGGTGCCCATTACATATGAGCCACTTCCATACCCGGGAAGATACATGAAGAAAATGGATGAGAAGTTTGGGAAGTTTTTGGATATCTTCAAGAAAATCCACATTGATCTTCCACTTTCTGATGCTTTAGAGCAAATACCTCATTACATGAAGTTTCTAAAGGATGCAATAGCAAACAAAAAGAAACTAGTGGATGATGAGAAGATCAAGTTGACCGAAGAATGTAGTGCTATCCTTCAACGAACTCCTCCCAAAAAGCTCAAGGATCCGGGTAGTTTCACTCTCCCATGTGAGATTAGTGATGGTCCCATGATGAAAGCTCTTTGTGATTTGGGAGCTAGCATCAATTTGATGCCACTTTCAATCTTCAAGCGTTTGGGACTTGGAGAAGTAGTGCCCACATCAATTACTCTCCAATTAGCGGATCGTTCCATCACCCATCCTAAAGGGATCATTGAAGATGTATTGGTGAAGATTGACAAGTTTATCATTCCGGCCGACTTCGTGGTGTTAGATATGAAAGAAGATGCAAATATCCCATTGATTCTTGGGAGGCCGTTTCTTGCCACGGGGGGAGCAAACATCGATTTGAGAAAAGGAGAGGTAACATTGGAGGTGAATGGAGAGAAAGTGATTTTCTCCAAGAATAGCTCAATTGAGAGTTCCCCAAGAAAGAAGGAATCTCCCTCCATCCAAGAATGTGACATTTATGTGAAAGAGACATTACCAAAAGTCCCATTGAAAGATCCGGGAGATGATAACAAATTGAAGCAAACTCCCAAACTTGAGCAAAACTCAAGTTTGGGGGAGTTTTATAAGGAGAAGAGTTTTGGTAAGTTCCTTGAGGATAGTGAAGATGAAGAAAGGAAAAGGAAGAGTTTAAAGGAGAGAAAGATCGAAAAGGGTTTTGAAATTGGAGATAAGGTGGTATGGGGCACCTTGGGAGTGATGGAAGTCCTTGGAAAGATGAAGATCAAGGAACGGAAAATGTTGGTCATGAAGAAATTGGTCTATGGAGGAGGCATTGCGTTGGAAAGGGAGGAGGATGAAATGTTCATCACCGATGAGCACAATGTCAAGTACTATCATCCTCCATTCAAAGAAAGAGAAGTATGAACTTGTTAAGTTCCGTCCGGCATAGGACGTTAAACCTAGCGCTAAATGGGAGGCAACCCATTTTTACTTGTTTTATTTCATTTCTTGCTCATTTTATTTGCTTTGTTAGTTTAGTTTGATGTGTTTGTGAGTTTTGATGTTAGTTGGAGAAGGTTGGATCGAATGGACGATTGGAGATCGAAAGTGGAACTTTGAGCTTCGAAGAAGGTGTAGCTATAGCAATCGTGAGAGGTACGCCCACTCCAAACTTAGGAATTGCATAGCAATTACTAAGTTTGGGGGGGTAGTGGAATTTATATTCTTGTTCATAATATTGATTGTTTAGCTACTCTTAGTGTTAATTGTTGGGATAGTGGCCCATGTGTGTAGATTTGTATGGTTAGCACTTGGTGTCAATATCAATGCAACACTATTTTTCCAAATTTTTTATTGCTTTTCAATGAAAAAGTTTGGGGGGGTATGTTCGTTTTTACATTTTCTATTGACACCAATGTGTACTCTTGTGTATGTGTGTAATTTGAGCTTTAATGATCATTGAGACACATTTGATAGTGATTTGTTGTGAATTTGATTCCTTGAATGTGTACATGATTGTAATGAATCATTTTGTTTGTGTTGTTGTCATCTTGTTGCCTATGGATGTTTTGCATGCACAATGAGTTATGTGTGGTGGTGATTGATGAATGTTTGAGTCTTTAATGAACCGGTGAGAGTTGAGCTTTGAACCGAGCATTAATCCGGTTTATTTCATTTGTGAGTGAATCAATTCATTGCTTGCTTTTCTAGAACTTGCCCAAGTTCTTGCTTGACATCATGCTTGTGTGATACTTTGAGATAGGATGTAGGCCATCTTTCGTACTACACGTCACTTAGCCAAAAATTTCCCAATAACCAAAGTAATCTTCCGTAGTTAGCCCGTTTGAGCTTGATTTCTCATTCTATTGGCAACCTACAATGTTTAACCACTTAGCCTTTTAAGCCTTTGATATCCAAATCTAGTGGAGAAATAAAAGAAAGTAGTAAAACATGTGCTTTAGTGCCTTTGGTTTGAAGAGAAAATTGGCAAAGTTGTGAAAAGAGAAAAAAGAGATGGAAGTGAAAAGAAAATAATTGAGAAAGAAAAGAGGGACAATGAGCCCCAAGAGCTTAAAAAGAAAAGAAATTTTCTTGAAAAAGATGATGAGATGAATGCATTTGAGGAAATTAAATGAAAAGCGAGAATGAAGGTTGTAAACCTTAAGAGCATGAGCTTGAATTGTTGAAAAACAAATCTTGTTCTGATTGTTTAAGCCGAAATGAGAGAAAGGTTGTGTTTTGTCGATTGTGTAGGAAATACGATGGAATTTGGAGCAAAACACATACCACTATGTGGACCAAATTAAAAAAGGTAAGTTAATGAAAAAATAAAAAATAATCCTATAAATTTATTACACAAACTTTTTTTTTTTTAACACAACTCAAATGAGTTTTTCGCGTATCTAGACATGTTCAAACCGTAACCGGGAAACCGGCCAACCGGTAAAATCGCCGGTTTTTAACCGCCGGTTTGGCAAACCGCCGGTTACGGTTTAAAAACCGAACCGTAACCGTAAAATGGCGGTTCGGTTACGGTTTGACATTTTGACAAACCGAAAACCGCCGGTTTGGCCGGTTTTGACGGTTAACCGCCGGTTTGCCGGTTAACCGAAACCGCCGGTTTGCCGGTTAACCGCCGGTTTGCCGGTTTTTAAAAAAAAAAAAAAAAAAAAAATTTTTTTTAATACACAATTCTTCTATTTTTAATGTATAAATTTAATTTATATAATTTTTATTCAATTCTAGTAATGTATTTTCTAAAAAATGAGTTAAAATGAATAAAAAATGAACAAAAACGGAGTGAAAACGAGCGAAAACGGAGATAATATTTAAAAAATAAAAAAAAAGCAAACCGGCGGTTTTTAACCGTAACCGGCGGTTAAAAACCGTAACCGTAACCGGCAAACCGGCGGTTCGATTACGGTTACCGATTTTCGAAAACCGTAACCGACGGTTTCTAACCGTAACCGGCGGTTTCTAACCGTTGCGCATGTCTACGCGTATCCATACATCACCCCATATAAAAAAAAGCGGTCGGTGCGGACAATGATAAAGTTTGGAATTATTTTTTTAATATTATTATCGAATAACGCCGTTCACTTTCTTCATCAATGTCTGTCCACTCCATCACCTACCCACTTTTTTTTATTTCATCAATTATTTTATATTTTATTCGTCCTCTTTAAAGATTTACACTTATTTTTAATATAGAAATTACTCCCTCCTTCCCATGATTTTGTGTATGGTTTAACCGGCACAGAAATTAAGAAAATTGAATATAATAATGTGTATGGTAGAATAAAGGAGGGGTATTATTGGTAATTTATTGACTAATGTGAGTGAAGATTTGACTAAAGTTATAAATTGAGTTAAGTTGTGGGCCCAAGTAAAATAAAGGAGGAATAATATTGGTAAAAATTATATGAGTTATTTTCTTTTTTTAGAGTGTGCAGATAATGTTGGGACGCCCGTTAAGGAAAGTGTGCAAACCGGGGAGTACAATACATAATTATGTGCGGCGTATTGGTTCTAAAAAAAAAATTTATGTAAAAGATGTACTGCTGTAAAAAAGATATTACGGAGTATGACCTACACTGTATCCTGGGATTGGATTATTTACGCGTACGGTTTAATCGGTACTCTTTTTAAGAAACCTGGATTTAATGGTTGGTGATATAAGATAAATTAAGAGTATTTTGAGTGATTTGATGAGATATAAAGTAAAATGTATGTAAAAAAAAGAGTGGCAATTTTAAAAATAAAATGATGTTGGGAGAGTATTAATTTTGTTGCATATTTCCATATTAAGAGTGTGCAAATAATTTTGAGACGTCTCAATAAAAAAAAAAAAGTGTTCAAATAATCATGGACTGAGGGAGTAATGTTTATCTCGTATTAAACATTAATAAATAAAGAAATGTAAACTTTAAATTTAATTAATTTTAAAAAAATGTAAACCATCAAAAAAAAATATGAATGCATGAAATATATATTTTTTCATTTTAATATTTGAACAATATCAGCTAACACGAAGCACATGCTGTGTGGCCCATCAGTGTTTCCTAGTTCAAAATTATTGGTTCAAATTATTCTAATGCTCTATAGTGATTGGTTGGGTGGTTAATAATCGATTATAATTATTGAATTTAATAATAACATTATTTTTATATTTTGGTGCACTAAACTTTCATAATATTTTTAAGCTATATTTAATTATATTAATTTGAAGCTTACTAGACAAACATTTTTTTTTAATGAAGCTATTATTTAATTTAGAGTAATGCTTCAGCGCACCCATTGCAGCGTTCAATTTATGCAGTCTTGGACCAAATTTTATTTAAAAAAATTCAACCAAGTTATTTGTAATTAACGTTATTCTTTTCCTCAAATTATAATACAATTGATGAAAAAGTATTAGTTACTACTTAGTGTAATGAAAAATATCAACTTACATTAAAAAATAAGTTTTAAATTAAAAATGTAGTAATATTGATCATACGGATCTTAAAATATCATCGTGTATTTTGAAAGCGTGTCTTTAAACTAGTTGTATTTAGATGAACCCTTGAAATATAATATTAATGTTTTTCACAAGAATCTTATTTTGACAGTCCTTCAACGAGTATAACTCACAAATATACTGATATAGTGATATGAATGGTCATATATATTAAAAGATAAGTGAAATTTAAAATTTATATGTAGATAAATTAATGTTTTCAAATAAAGAAGTAAAAAAATGTCGAATCAACTCATGGACTTAAAAAAAAAATATATATATTTTGTATTTTAAAACAAAAAAATAATTTAAGAATCTTTTAAAATAAATATTGATAGTTTAAAATTTAAATACATTTCAATGCATTTTGTATTTTTATTAGTTACTGTAAATTAATATTTCTTTTGTATAAACTAATCTTTTCATAATATAAACTACTTTCTCCTTTTAAATTTATAATGCTCATTTTTTCGGGAATAAATTTTAATGAATATCCATTAATTTATATATAAATTAGATAAATTGTTGGTATAATCGAGTATTGTGGAATATATAAGTAATTGTCCGGAGGTGAATAGAAAGCAAGTAATGTGAGTAATATTTTTTAAAAAAGTGAATAATAAAATTAGGGGAGGGACTAATACTTTTCAATTTACAATATTTTTTTAATGGGTTTACCACTTTCATCATCATAATTAAATCGGTTGGTGGGCAAGTTTTTTCGTTTAATTTAAGATACATGTATGTCATAATCATTTTTGAATAAACTCTTTTTTATATGAAGTCCACATCAGGCCAACAAAAATCATTTATTTTATTCGTTTAAAAAATAGGAAATAAAAAAATAATTCAGGTTTTGTCCTTCTTCTGTTTATATATACGGTAAAGTCTGATTAGGCGTATAATCAATCAATCTGCAACTCTCTGAAATTGAAGAATTGAAGATGCTGGAATTTTTCTTATTGGGGTGCACGGGAGTTGTGATGTTCCTTCACGGAGCTAATTTCTTCTTCCATGCTCTTTCTTCTCAGCTCGCCATCCGTTCCATCAGGTTTTTTTCTCTAAATCCTCTTCCCCTTTTTCGGTACTTTCCATCTCATACTTGTTTATTCATTTTGTTTATTATTATTATAAAAGATAAACAAAAAAAAAATATCTTTGAAGGGCCAGAATAATTTTATGATTATTTATGGTATAATTAATCTAGTATTAAACAAACAATTTCGACAAGGTAAAGTCTAGTATGCACTCGAGTGCATGTTGTGCACCCTAGTTCATGTTGCATTTTTCAATTTTACTTACTTACCCTTTTTGGTAAATGGTGTTGCACTTTTTAATTATTACTAAAAATATTATTATACAGTTTAATAATTGAAAAGTGCAACACCATTTACCAAAAAGTGTAAGTCAGTAAAACTGAAAAGTGCAACATGGACTAGGGTGCACAACATGCACTCGAGTCCATAGCAGACCAACCCTTTCGACAAATGGGTAATTAAGTATGGAACGTCGGGAGGGAGTATTTTTTTTCTTTAAACATCTGTCTCTTTTTTTAGTTGAACATTTTCTTATTTTAAAAAGGGAGTATTTTTTTCTTTAAACATTTGTCTCTTTTTTAGTTTAATATGCACTCGAGTGTACGCCGTACACTCGAGTGTCATCTCGAGTGCCATGTCATCATTTTTTTTATTATTATTTTTTTAATTAATTATTTTATTTATCGCGAACCCACGTCATTACAATAGAGCAAGTACACGCCTATTAGGCTATGGCCTAATTTATTTAACAATTCTGTTTTATCAATACATATTCAATATGTTGGACTCGTATGCACAATAGTCCTACCCTTTTAAAAAACAACTTATACTCCTTTCAAATAACGTCTTCAAATATTTTTAATTTACATCATATGTAATTATTTTTTACACACTGATAAAATATTCTCTTAAAACAAATATCAAGCTGAGTAATTAAAAATAAATACTCAAAAAAAATTAAAAAATTTGTCTCTGTATGTTGTGCCACAAATTTGCACGAATGGATTGGATATCCTTTAGGTCAGATATCCAAATTCCCGAACTCGTACGAATAATTCGGGTATAACGCCTTCTCCAAAACGATCCTCCAAGAACCTGCAAAAGACGCGTCGGAGGGGAATCCGGCCCGGACACTCCGACGCTCAAGTCAGTATATGTGATTCGGGATATGATAAGGACTTAAGGGTCCTCTTTTTATCAATGAGGTTCTCGAAGGGAATCAGAATGCTCGTAAGAGGCGTAGTGAGTTGAATAATGTTAGAGATCGTAAAATATCAAAGTACCTAAGCTTACCTATTTATAGAGGAATTCTACCTGTGGGAAAGTTAGGTTTTCCCCTTATCTCGGGCATCCAGCCTTTTCTATCCTTGAACTAGTCCACTCGCCTTTGACAAGGTCTCTCGAGATCCCAGTCACTGAAGAAACGCAACCACTCTCTCTTGTGGGCTTCAGCCGTTGAGAAGAGGAAGAATCAGTCTTCCTCTATCCAATCTTATCCCGTTTTAAGTGAAACCTCTCCTGAACTTTCGGCCAACTAATTCCCCTCGGGATCAGGTCTTCCTGATACCTCTCCCCTGAGGTCCTTGGGTGGAGCTCCCTCCGGAGGGACACCCGAATGAGATTCTCTATTCTGAGGAGTTCTCTTTAAGCTCGTATCCTCTCCTCAATCCTATCCTCTATACACGTGTCGACTTCTTACGAAATGATAGTAACCCTGAGTTGCCAGGTTTAGATCATATGGTGGTTATTTTTAATTATAGTCCACATCAATACACAAACACATAAAGTCATAAATTAATGGAAAATTAAAATGTTAAAACATTAATAATCTTTAAACTCAATATAATAGTGACTATAAGTTTTAAACTAGCTAGTCATAAATCGACACATAAATTCCAATTAAGATAATAAGGGTGATAATTTAACAAGATATATTATATACAGATGCAATATATATACACATTTGGTTATGATGGTCTGTATCACACTATGTTGAGGTCAATGAACATTATTTATTCAAGATTCCTAGTTGATGTAAGTTATGCAATTGAATAATTAGAATCGACAAAAAAGTAGTATTTGATTAATCAATCAATTGGTAATGGAATAAATATACCATTTGGATATATGGGCCGGTTGTTAATAAAACAAACAATATTAATAAATTAATACTTCCATTTCAATTTTATGCTATTTTTTCGGATAAATTAAAATAGATATATTAGGGTTATGATAAAATATTGTGAGGTCCACTTATAAATAAAGTGATTATTTATTAATAAAGTTATACTAATTTAAATAAATAAGTAATGATTAAAGAGAATGAAGATAAAATAGTATAAATAATATTATTTAATTAAAATAAGAATAATAAAATTAAACAAGTAAAAAAATAAAATGTGAATAATAAAATTAAACGAAATGAATTTTATTTAATAAATTACTAGTACCTTTTAAGAGTACATGATATCAATTGAGCCGTACAATCAATGTATATATATAAGTCCTAAATGAATTTCGGAGTAATTGCAAAAGTCAATATTCATAGTATATACGTCATATTTTATTAATTTGAATAGTATATACTCATGCATGAATTTTAAAAGATATACTAATAAAAAATTATTTAAAAAATTATTATTCATAATTCGAATTTTATAATATAATTATTTAGTTCGGATAATTTATTGTGTTACTGGATTACAAAAAAGATAAATTATATATGAAATGAAGTTATTGTGGTACTGTGGAGTACAAAAAAGATAGATGGGCCATGAATTACTAATAAAATTATATATGAAATGAATTTATTTTATTGATTAACTAGTTTTATAGAGAACTTTAATTAAATTAATACTCTTTATTTTATAAAATGCATTGATATATTTAAAAAAAAGAATATAAAGATAATTTAATCAAAATAACATATTGGTTGATTTTAATTTAATTTTAGGTAAAACTTTCCATTTACAAACTAGGGATTATTTGTTTAAACAAAAGAGAAACGGAAAAGGTAATGAAGGTTCTTTTATTTTGTTAATTATCAACTAATTTATTTTCATTTGAAAATTTTCTATTTATTTGAATTTTGAAATTCAGTGTTTTCACATGATTTATTTAATGTGATATTTGAATTGTGTGGACTGCAGTTTCTTAGGATTTGTTGCGTGGTAGTGGAGAAGAGGCTATTCTTATGGGAGGAGGAGGAGACAAGCTTTGTTCAAACTAAATTTAGTACTGTTTTATAGTAGCACATAATCGTAATCAAATAAAAATGTAAATATCTGATAATTAATAAGACTTTGGTCACCAGAAAATGTGGCTAGTTGGTGTAAGTATTGTTTTAAAGTTTTTTCAAGTTTATGAAAGCAATAAGACTCGATTATCAAATCTTGTTTTCAAGAACTTGACATCCTTTTCTTTCTTCTTTTTCAACTCTGCTTCTTCACTTGAAGCACCAACTTTCAACTTGCTTCTGGATCTGGTAACCCTACCAGTTTCTTCTTCTTGTTCTTCTTCATTAGACAGTATTAATTTCCTCTTTTTCTGACTAGAACTTCCAGCAGCATCAGTTTTCTTTTTCTCAACAACTTCTTCAGCTTGTTGTTTCTGTTGCTTCCTCAGTTTCAATTTCTCATTCAGAATTGCAATCTCTTCTTTCAATTCATCTTGACTCACAACTAGTTGAGCTTGTTGTGACTGAGTTTGCTCCATTACTCTTCTTATCTTATCTTCCCCCTTTTTGGCTTCATCATGCCACTCTTGCATGGGAGTTAAGTGTTGTTCCATCTTGTCATGCAACACTTTAGATAAGTTCTTCTCTTGAAGTCTATGGAGATCATAAATCTTAGACATTGTATGTTCCATAACTCTGTCATAAGAATTATCAGAATTTATCTTATTCATTCTGTCAGTAGCTTCATGAAACATCTTCACAGCATCTTCCAATTTAGCTTGAAGCTCTGCATTATGCTTTTTCAACATTTCAAAGCTTGAGTTATCAGTTTCCTTCTCAACATCCTCAGGAATGATAGGATCAGTAGACTGTAATGGAATGCTTTCCATCTCTTCAGCATTTAAATCTTGATTCTCCAAAGCTTCTGTTTCTTCAATCACAACAGTGTTCTCAAACACTTCTGTTGCATTGTCAACATCTTCATCAATTTCCATAAAATCTTCAACAACATGATCTTCCTCATTAACTACCCTTTCTGCACTTTCCATAAACAAATCATCATCTGCAGTAGGAGTTGCAACCTTTTCCATAGAATATTTAATTCCTGTCAGCCTTTCAACAAGGTGAACTACAGACTCTGGGGTAACTAGCTCAAGAAATGAGTTAACACCAGCTGCTTGCATCTGCTCTGCTTCCCAATCATCAAAGATTGAAGCACCTCCCATACCTTCCATAATAGCCAAATTTTCTTTAAGAGTACTCCTCTTAAGATACACCCATGTGCCTATCCTAAGGAGTTTCTCAAACTCAACTGAGCTTTCATCCAATCCAGGAAATTGCTTCAACAAAGCCAATCTTAAATCTATCCTGATTCTATCCTCTTTATCACAGATAGTATAATCCATTAAATCAGCAGGTTTAGGAGCTATAAATTCAGGTTCAGGGGATGATGAAATGTCAATTGGTACAGTAGAAGGTTCAAATTCATGTTCAGTAGAGTGATCATGAACCTGTGTTGGGGAATGATGTGGTGAAGGTTGATGTTGAGGACTTGAAATAGGAGTAGGATCAAAATTAGTGTTCTGAGGGGATGACTGGGGAGTGTTCTGAGACACAGGAAAGTAGTGAGCTGATTGTCCAGAACATGAAGGTTGAGGGTTTTGGGGTTCAACTGGGCTTGGTTCAGAGTTTGAAGGGGTAGAAGAAACATCAACAAACTTTCTCCTAGCACTTCTCCTCTTAGTTCTCTTATGTAAAGCAATAGGACTAGGAACACTAACCTCTTGCTCTTCTGAACTTGCTTGCACCACAGTCTCAACAAATCTGACTGTTGGCTCTGAGGCAGCTGTAGCAGACCTTCCTCTCCTTGGTCTAATACTGCTCGGATCATGCCTCGCCTTCGATCTAATCTCTGGTTGATTATCATCAGATCAGTACATTGAAGCTCCAGATTCTTGTGCTTCAGACTCTTGGGGTTGCTCCAAAGGATTCTCTTGTTCAAATCGAACAGATTCCTTCTTCATCAAGAACTTTCCATGATGGAATTTCTTAGGATTACCCCAGTACGGCTTTTTAACCAACTGAGGCAACAAGAAACTCAACTTGTTTCCGAACCCTAATTTCGATTTAATCGAAAATTCCATTGTATCCTCATCGAACAAAACTTTTTCTTTCTCATTTAATAACCTTTCTAAAAAAAATCCTTGCCAATCACCTTGAACTCTGTCAATGATTGCAGCCATAATTCGGATCTTTGAACTTGATAGAGCATCCTGGCTATGATGTTGCCCTAACAAACATTTTCCGGCTATGTCCATCAAAAATTGAAGACCAGTAGGAAGAACATCCTTCTTCAGATTACTTAAGGACTCTGTTTCAACACCTGACCATCTTCCTACACATTCCTTCTCTTCTCCTGCTTTGTAGTTCATAATATCCACTGGGCCTTGAGGCAAATCCAACATGACTTCTAGGATTTCCCTTGTAATCGTGACCTTGTGCCCAGAAAGCATGGAGTGGACACCATTGCTATCTCCTTTAAGCTGTAGATAAAATTCCATAGCCTCCGGTTCGTATACATTAATAGGAGATGATTCAAGAAATTTCCTCAGCCCACACTCCTCGCACATTGTCAGAATCGCTTGATTTTCAGCATTGTGTCGACCATTGAAATATACAACATTTTCCACAAAAATGCCCTTTTCACGAACCCAGAAATTCGAATCAAATGTTCCTGCAACTTCGTTAGATTCACTGATAATATTGATAGTTGCCATTTGTAGAATTTTGTAGAAAACAGATTTTTCCAGTAAATTTGAGTTTATGAGCTTTCCAGAAATGCACTCGTAAGAAAGAAGATGAAGAGTGATCGTATTTGTCAAATTCAAAACCAATCTAGGGCTAGGATTGAATTTGATTATCACAAAGAATGGTTGAGATTAAGTCTCGAAATCCGTGTTTAACAAGAACTGTTCATATTCTAGTACCATTCTTAATTTTGGAGCCAATTTGTGTTTGATAAATACACCACAGTTTTTAGGTTAGAAATAGAGGAGTGTATTAATCTTCTCTATTAGTAATCTAAAATTGAACAATTTTTGACTTAGAGCATTCTAATCCAAAAGACTGTTCTGATGCAAATCAGCACAGTAGTTTCCAAAACTATTTCACTTCATTTTCTTACTAGTATATTAAGAAAATTTCACTTATCTAGATCAGCTGAGTACTGTGATCAGCTGAGTAACCTTTTTAGAAATCAGATCAGTAGATGAATCAGCATAGTAGTTTTCAGATCAGTAGATGGGTCAGCACAGTAGTGTTCAGATCAGTACCCAATTTTCATGATTTCACCTTTTTGATATCAGCACAGTAATCCTCAGATCAGTACTGTGTCAGATTAGTAGAATTCTGTAGACAGATTAGTAGTAAACAAATCTTTCTGTAGACAGATTAGTCAGTAATCAGATTAGTTCTGTAGAATAACTGAATTGTAATCAGATCAGCACTGTAGACAAAGAAGCTTTGTAATCAGTACAATTCTGTAGACAAGTCAATTTATTAATCAGAATATATCTGTAGACTGCTATAGCCTGTAATCAGATCAGATTAGTAGACTTTTCAAATCTGTAATCAGATCAGTTCCCCCTTCAGTGGAGAATTCCTCTTTTGTGCCTGTTTCACCTTGGTAAAAGTGTTAGTTCATCAATAATTGGTGAATTACAGTACAGATTAGTAAAAATGTGTTTAATTTAATGATCTTATCAAGGTTTATACTAAAGTGACTTAGTGTTCTGAGTCAACAAAAGGATCTTTAAGAAATCACAGATTCCCCCTTAATGTGTGTTCTTAGTGTCCCTCAGCTTTACCAGCTTCCTCATCGGGATTAAGGTCACTTTAGTAACCTTGTTACCTGTTTTAAGTGTAGTGATATGACATAGGGTTGTCTCTTCTGAATTTTGAGTTTTGATGTACTTCTCTTAGTTTCTGCTTCATATTCTTTTTGGTATAAGATCAGTACCTGAAATGTTAGCACAGTTCTATATACATATAGAATCCATATCTATCAACCCTAAACTAATGCACAATTCTCTGAATCTCACTTCAGCCAATGGTTTTGTAAAAATGTCAGCTCTTTGAATATCAGTATGAATCTTTTCCATCCTAATATTCTTCTTTTCCACATGATCCCTAATAAAATGATGCCTAATGTCAACATGTTTGCATCTAGTATGTAAAACGGGATTTTGTGTGATGGCAATGACACTATTACTGTCACAATATATAGGTACATTAGATTCTACAACATTGTAGTCTCTGAGTTGTTCTATTAGCCAAAGAAGCTGACTACAACAACTACCTGCAGCCATATATTCTGCTTCAGTAGTAGAAGTTGCCACACTTGTTTGTTTCTTTGAAAACCATGAAATGAGCTTAGTTCCTAAGAATTGACATGAACCTGAAGTAGATTTTCTATCTATTTTGCAACCTCCAAAGTCCGAGTCTGAATAACCACTTAAAGATATATCATCATTTGCAGGATACCATAATCCTCGATTAATGGTCCCCTTTAGATATTTCAATATCCTTTTGGCAGCTTCCAGATGACTTTCCTTGGGGTTTGCTTGAAATCTTGCACATACACCAACAGAGAAAGCAATATCAGGTCTGCTGGCAGTTAGATAGAGTAGAGAGCCAATTAAAGCACGATAGTGAGGTTGGTCAGAAGACTTACCTCCTTCATCAGGATCCATTCTGTATGTAGGTTGCATGGGCACACCAACTGTCTTACAGGTTTTAATACCAAATTTATCTAGCAAATTCTTAGTGTACTTTGCTTGATTTATAAAGATACCTTCTGAAGTTTGTTTTACTTGAAGACCAAGAAAATATGTCATTTATCCCATCATAGACATTTCAAATTTACTTTGCATGAGTGTAGAAAAGCTTTCACTCAAGGTTTTGTTGGGTGATCCAAAGATAATATCATCCACATAAATTTGAACAAGTAATATATCATTACCTTCTTGTCTTCTAAACAAAGTTCTATCAACCTTGCCTTTAGTAAAACCATTTTCAAGTAAGAATAGAGAAAGAGTAGCATACCATGCTCTTGGGGCTTGTTTCAATCCATAGAGTGCTTTCTTTAACCTGTATACTTGGTGACTATTCACTTCAAAACCAGGTGGTTGTTCCACATAAACTTCTTCAGCAAGTATACCATTCAAAAATGCACTTTTCACATCCATTTGATACACAGTGAATTTCATATGTGCAGCATAAGCAAGGAACAGTCTTATAGCTTCTAGTCTAGCTACAGGGGCAAAAGTTTCATCATAATCAATATCCTCAGCTTGAGAGTAGCCCTGAGCAACTAATCTAGCTTTGTTTCTTACTACAAGATCATTTTCATCCCTTTTGTTCTTGAAAATCCACTTAGTGCCTACAACATTATGATTACTAGGTCTATCAACAAGTTCCCAAACTTCATTTCTAGTGAACTGATTAAGTTCTTCCTGCATGGTAGGTTCTTCCTGGGAATCAAACAATTGTTTTCTAGTTTTAACACCTTTAGTAGAATCACCTAGAATCAGATCAGTAGAATGAGCAGACTTCCATGTCCTTCTATTCTTAACAGAAATGCTATCATCATTTACATCATGCAAATCATCATGCAGATCAGTATTATTTATATCAGCAGATTTGTTCATAGGAGAGCAGTCATTCAATTCTGGTATATCAGAAGTTTTAGATGACTCACCTTTGTCTTTTACCTTTTCTTTATCAGAATCTTGATCTAGGACTTTCAGGAAAGGATTATATGCTTGTACAGATTCATATATTCCTGTATCATCATCTTCATTGTTGATTTGAGGCTGTAGTTTGTCAATTTTCTTACTGAGCTGATGATCAGCAGAGTCCTGCACATTCTCATCAAAGACTACATGGGGTGTTTCTTCCACACATAGGGTAGAGTAATTAAACACTCTAAATGCTTTGCTTACAGAAGAGTATCCTAAGAATATTCCTTCATCAGCTTTTGCATCAAAAGCATTTAATTTACTTTTGCCATTGTTATGTATGAAACACTTACATCCAAAGATATGAAAATAAGAAACTCTTGGTTTTCTGCCTTTCCATACCTCATAAGGTGTTTTACCATGCACCTTATTAAGAGCACTTCGATTCTGGGAGTGGCAAGCTGTGTTCATAGCTTCTGCCCAAAATTTCTGAGGTGTGTTGAATTCTGCAATCATGGCTCTGCAAGCTTCTTTTAGTGTTCTGTTTCTCCTTTCTGCAACACCATTTTGTTGAGGGGTTCTGGCTACACTTGTCAAATGTTGTATGCCAGACTTAGAGCAATAGTCAGAGATGTAACAGTTAATAAATTCAGTCCCCTTGTCACTCCTAATCTTGACAATGGGATGACCTTTTTCAACCTGCAACCTCTTCAATAGATCTGGAAGTAGTGTTTGTGTATCACTCTTTTTGTGTAGAAAGACTACCCAAGTAAACTTAGAGTAATCATCTACAACAACTAGAGTATACCTTCTTCCATTCAATGTAGGAGGGTTGATAGGACCATGCAGATCCATATGTAAGAGTTCTAAAACTCTGCTTGTTGAAAGAGTTGGAATGGACTTAAATGAAACCTTTACCTGTTTACCTTTTTGACAGGAATCACATACTTGTGATTTGGAATAGATTTCATTGGGAATGCCCTCAACAAGATGTTCTCTAGCAATCTTGTTGATTATCTTAAAGTTCAGGTGGCAGAGGCGTTTATGCCAGAGCCAACTGTTTTCTTTAGGACTCTTAGTAATAAGACAAGCATTCTTAGGACAGCTATTCCAATTCACAATGTATACACTTCCTTGTCTTGTGCCAACAAGTAGAACATTGTGAGTCCTTTTGTCTATTATTTCACATCTTCTGGTTTTGAACTGAACTTTGTATCCCCTGTCACAGAATTGAGATACAGATAAAAAATTATATTTCAAACCTTCAACATAGGAGACATCTTGGATTTCAACATCTCCATTCTTGATGAATCCAAATCCTTTTGTAATTGCCATGGAGCTGTCTCCAAAGATGACTTTTGGTCCTTCCTTCTCATGATAGTCAGTAAGTAAGGCCTTGGTACCAGTCATGTGGTGTGAACACCCACTGTCTATGTACCAGGTCTCACCAACTGATCCACCTTTCTTGTATAAGTCCAGTCGATCCTGCAAGGTAGTGATCTTAATAATTTAGGTACCCTAGTTTATTGGGGTCCTTGGGGGTTAGTAGTGAGAGGTACCCAAATGAACATTGAGGATTTGAATAAATGGGACCTCTTCAGTTTCCTTCCAAATTTATCACAGAACAGTACTTTATTAACCAGTTCAGAATTATCAGCAGACTTAGGATCTATTTTTCTGAGATATCCTTTCCTTGGTTCTATCCCTTTTTCAGTAAGATCAGTATGTCTGTAATAGTTTGAATAAGGTCTGAAAGCATGTGGACCATACGGCTTATAGATGCGTTTTGGTCTTTCCTCACCAATGATATCATAAGATAAAGGTGGAGGATAAAGAACAGGTTTGTTATGATAATGAGGCACAAATCTCCTAGGTTTAGTTGAATACAGCTGAGACTGCCTTATGAAAGGAGGTCTAGGTTGTTCCCAACTTGCCTGTGCTTGTCTTGACCTACTGTTCTGAGTTTGTCTCTTCTGATTCCAGGACTGATCTGATCTGGTCAGAGGAGTATAACTCTTCTGGTATGGTCTTGACTGTATTGGTCTTAATACATTCTTTATTTTACCAACCTTGGTAGTAGGAGGGATGTATTTAGACTGTACTTTGAGTTTTGGATCATCATCATAAGTCATAGGTTCTTTTCCTTTATCTAGTTGCAAAGAACTTGAACTAGCTCCATTAGTGTTCTTAAATTCTAAATTAGAGGAACTAGGCAGATCAGTACCTATCCCACTTTTATCATTTGGAGCTCTATATCTGTCTGAGATAGTTTGATTAATCTTAGTAGAGTTAATCATCCCAGATAGCTTTCGATCTAGGCTCACTACTTCAGATTCTAAGAATCTATTGCGCTCTTCAAGTTTTTCACACTTAATCTTTAAATCATTGAATTCATTAGTCTCTTTGGCTTGAGTTTTAAGCATACCCTGATATAGTTTGTCAATGGATGCATACTTTTCTTGGAGTTGTGACAACTCTTCTGATAGCCTTGCATTTATGACAGCTATATTAGGATCTACTTTTGACTGAGCTTCTTTCAGATTAATGATTTCTTGCTTTAAAGATATATTCTCATCACTAATTTCAATGAATGCTTTGTTAGCTTGTAGAAGGTCTTCTTCAGTCACTCCTTGGGAATGATGAAGACTACTTCCTACACTGCTAACAGCAGCATCACTTTCATCAGTGTCAGAATTGTTACAAGTTTGAAAAGAGTTAGCAGATGATACCTCATCATTTATTTTGGCCATCATTACCAGTCCATCATCTGCTATGAAGGCTTCATCTTCATTGCTAGAGGGGTAGTCAGATGAAGACGATGGCAACTCTTCTGATTCCGAATCAGAATCATTGTAAGCCATCATTGCCTTCTTACCCTTGACATATTTTCGATCTCTTCTGGCTTTCCTTTCTTCTCAATCTTCAGAACTCAGATCAGGACATTCATAAGCATAATGACCTGGCTTATCACAATTATAGCAAACAGGATTGTTAGAAGTTCTTTTAGGAGGAGAATGTTTTCGGTTCCTGTCATGCTTGTCAATTGAGTTCCTGTCTTTCTTATCAGAATACTTTCTATCCCTCTTATCAGATGAGTTCTTATCTCTCCTGTTCTCATTAGAGATCTCATCCCTTCTTTCAGAAGAGTTTTGATCCCTTCTGTTCACAGAAGAGTCCCTGTTACTAGAACCCTTAGTTTCCTTATAGAATCTCTTGTATCTACCATACCTCTTATTAAGTCTATCAAATCTTTTGATCATAAGGCTCATCTGATCTTTCAGACTAAGATCAGAATTATCTAGTTCATCTTTTATGCTTGAGGCCTTAGACTTAGATGATCTAGGCCCCTTAGAGGTAGAGGCTTTAAAAGCTATGTCCTTAGAGGCATCCTTATCCTTATGAATCACAGTAATAGGATCTTCTTCATCTAACTCAAACTCATGTGCCTTGAGTGTTTGGAACATAGTTTCTGCTGGCCAAGAATCAATGTCTTGTGTGGTTTTAATGATCATCTTGACCATTTTCCACCTTTCATCCAAAGCTTTCAAGATTCTCAAGTTAACTTCTCTGTCAGTATAAGTCTTGCCTAACACATCAAGATCATTCATGATTTTGGTAAATCGAGTATCCAATTCATCAATTGATTCACCTGGCTTCATCTTAAATGTTTCAAACCTTTGGACAGCTGTGGATAATTTACTTTCTTTGATCAGTGTAGTACCTTCACAAAGAATAACCAATTTATCCCACATTTGCTTTGCAGTCTTACATTTTAACACTTTACCAAGATACTCATTTGGCAAGGTGTGTAAAATATAATTCTTAGCAAGACTATCCAAATTGTTTTGTCTCATTTCTTCAGAAGTCGGTTCTGACCTTGGTTTAGGGACCAGTGCTCCAACTGGTTGAGAAGGATCTAGAACAGCAGTGTTCTCCACCATGGTGACAATTGGTCCTTCAGTCACCACAGACACCATTAGATCATGGGTTGAGCTAAAGATGGCCTCCATCCTAAGCTTCCAGTAGTCATAATCTGCAATCTTGAACTTAGGCAGTTTGTTCACATTAGTGTCATCCATGTTTGATTAGACAAATAGGATTAGTAGTATAGCAGATAGATTTCAAGTATTCAGATAGTGACAGATATCAAGAAAGAGTAGCAAGATCAGTAAGTTTTCCCTCAAGATCTGCAAGGTTATCAAGAAACAGCAGTCCAAAGAACTACTGCTCTGATACCACTTGTTGGTCCCAAGTTGAGTTAAGATTGAGTAAGCTAAGAAAGTCTAGAGGGGAGGGGTGAATAGACTTTCAAAAATCTTTCAAAATATCAGAATATGCAATGCGGAATTTAGTCTTCTTATGTACTGTACTGTGCTTACTTAGCTCAGATCAGTACTTTCAAAACAATATGGGCCTTACTAGTTTATACTCAACTTTTATTTAGATCTTTACTTAGTAAATCTTAATGTTCTTAGTTAAACAATTATGAAACAAATATCAAACAGAAAAGTAAACAACACAAGATTTTATAGTGGTTCGACCAATAAGTCTACATCCACTCTCACAATCCCAGTTGTGATGTTTTATTACTCTTCTTGAGTTTCTTGTGGCTTAAAGTCCCAAGATTAAGACTGTGATCTTATCGATTACACTTCCAAGTGTATCTTCGATCTACTAGTAATTCTACAAGTAACTAGCACACTTGTTTTACAAAATACAAACTTAAACTGAAAAGTAAAACTTCTCTTTGAGTAGCCTTTGATTCTTCTCTTCAATTCAGTGGCTCTTCTTTTCTTTAATCTCCTTCAACTCTGTGAGTTCTTCTTGTGCTCTGTAGACTTAGATTGCTTGTGAATGCTTTATGATCAGTAGTCTTAGCAGTAGGAGATCACACAGTATTTATAGAACTTAGTATGACAGTTAGCAGTTTGTGAACTAACTCTCAACTAACTCTAAAACTGTTTTTGTAACTTCTTCTTGTAACCGACTTTGTAACTTCCTTCTTATTCCAAGTCAGCATATCTTCAATATATCTTCAGTTACACCTTAAATAAGTTATCCAAACTTATTCTTCAATTTTACCAAATCAGCACAGTAACTTACTGTTCTGATTTTTACTGTTCGGACTTTTACTCTGCTGAGCCAGTCAGCACAGTAACTTAAAAACTGTTCAAAACTCCTTCAGATTTCTTCTAATCTCTTCTTCAACTCTTCTTTGAAGTCTTCTTATTCTGAAGTAGTCTTCTGAGTCTTCATTAGTCTTCTGATCTTCTTCTAATTTAGTTATAATCTACTGTTCTGAATTTTACAATGCTGATTACAATCGAATACAACTTTACAAATATAAAACCTATCTATTGTTGGGATATGAATCCTAGAACAAGTCCTAAATGATGAACAAAAGATAAAAGATAAAGTTTTGATAAGCCAAAAGAAGACTTGAATATTTTCTAAGTATTGATTGATCTAGTCTAGTTGAGTTGAAGTCATCTTGTACAGATCAGTAGAATTCACAAGACAAGTAAGAATTCACAAGATAAGTAAGAATTCACAAGACAAATATTATTGAAAGATAAGTACGATTTATAAGTACTTCATAATTGTTGTTACTTGTATATGTTAAGATTGTTTCTGAGCTATAATTACTGTATAGAGCTCATGATATTTCTATGTAATAGATAGATTCATTGTATAGTTTATAAGTTGACTAAGCTTGTATTATGAAAGCTTAATGTAATGTAATAGTCTTGTTAGGATAGATGATAGGACTAGATTAGTTCTATTAGAAGTCTACTGCACAAGAAGAGAAGACCAGTCTACTACTCAAGACAGGTGGACTACGAGACAAGTGCATCTACTAGAATACACAAGACAAGTTAATTTGATAATAGTTATGGAAACGCGTATTGAAGACGAAGAATTAGTTATGGAATAACTAATTAACTGAAGAAACGCGTGGAAGAATAAAAGAATCAGTTACAAGTTAGTTTTCAAGAAAGGTTGTTACACAACTGAAAGTTCTTGAATTTGAAGTCTATAAATACCCCAAGGTATTCATTGACTACTGACTACTGAAATATTGAGAATTACTACTTACAAACGTTATTGAAGATTCAATCGAAGTTTACTCTCAGAGTTGATTGAAGTTCAGAAAGATAGCCAGAAGACAAGTGAAGAATCAAGAAGGCTACTACTGAAAATCAGAGAAGTTTTTAGTTTTTGTTTTGTTATTTTCAAGGTGCTAGATACTTGTAAAATTTCTAGTAAGATCGTAGACATATCTGGAGGTATAGTCTGTTGAAGATCTAAGTCTTCTTCTTGGGACTTTAAAGACAGGAACATACACTTGTACTCGATTGGAAGAGTTTAGTGGAAACATCACAACTGGGTTTGTGAGAGTGGATGTAGACAAGTTGTCGAACCACTATAAATCTCGTGTTTGATTTACTTTACAGTTTTGATTGTTTAAATTGCTTAATTGATTTAACTACTTAACTGAACTAGACAAGTTGAGTATAGAACAGAGTTCTCGAAACTAAGTTGAGTATAATCTTGAATTGGGCTCATTGATAATTTCGTATTCCGCATATTGTACTTTGATATTTCGAAAGATTTTTGAAAAGTCTATTCACCCCCCTCTAGACATTTTCACTAGCTTACTCGTTATTAACTCAACTTGGGACCAATAAGTGGTATCAGAGCAGTAGTTTACGAACTGCTGTTTCTTGATAACCGACTCAAGACTTAGGGTGAAGTCTTGGTCCTTGACTGTTCTTGTATACGTGTTCTTGATCATATTCTTGTATCATCTGTTTTTCGTGCTCCCTGTTCTTGACTTATCTGTTGTTCTTGATCATAACTCTACTTAGCACTTATTTCTTGAAATCATGTCTCTTGAGATCAGCGCCAACAAACTACCTAAGTTTCAGGTACAGGATTACGACTATTGGAAGCTAAGGATGGAAGCCATCTTCAGCTCCACGCATGACTTAATGATCTCAGTCATCACTGAAGGTCCGATAGTGACCATGATCCCAAACACTGCTGCCCTCGACGCAAATCAACCCGTGGGTACTCTCGTCAAGAAACCAAGGTCAGAACTTACCTCTAAAGAAATGAGACAGAATAATTTGGATAGCTTGGCTAAGAATTACATCTTACACACTCTTCCTAATGAGTATCTGGGAAAAGTGTTAAAATGTAAAACTGCCAAAGAAATGTGGGACCGCTTAGCTATCATTTGTGAAGGGACATCCCTAATCAAAGAAAGCAAGCTTTCCACTGCTGTCCAAAGATTCGAATCATTTCATATGAAAACTGGTGAAACAATAGACCAGTTGGATACTCGTTTTACCAAAATCATGAACGACTTGGAAGTCCTTGGTAAATCTTATACTCCACGTGAAATCAATCTTAGGATTCTCAAAAGCCTTGATAGTCGATGGAAGATGGTAAAAATGCTTGTTAAGAATACCCAAGATATAGACGTATGGACAGCAGAGACTATGTTTCAAACTCTAAAGGCTCATGAGTTTGATCTAGACGAAGATGAACCCATAGTAAGTAGTGACAGAGAACATGCTGTATCTAAGAACGTTGCTTTTAAGGCTAGTTCGTCTAAGATAGACATGTCTAAGACTAAGACTAGGTCTGCTTCTGTTAAAGACGAGATAGATACTGATCTTAGTCTGAAGGATCAGGTAAGCCTCATGGTTAGAAAGTTTGATAGGCTGAATAAACGTTTTGGAAGATATAAGAAGTTCTATAGAGAGCATAGAGGGTCTGCTTCTAAGAACTCGTCTGAAACCAGACGAGACCGAAACTCGTCCGAAAGGAGAGACGAAGTCTCGAAAGGTAACAGACAAGATAGAGAGTCTGATGGTAGGAAGATTACTCGTTCTGATAGACGAGATAAACGAAGGAACAACTCTCCTATTAAAAAGGCTACTAATGATCTTGTGTGCTATAACTGTGAGAAACCAGGTCACTACATATATGAATGTCCAGACCTGAGTACTGATGATCGAGAAGAACGCAAAGCACGAAGGGAAAGAAGATACAACCGTGGTAAGAAGGCAATGATGGCCAATAATGACTCTGACTCTGACTCAGACGAGTTGCCATCATCCTCATCTAGCTACCCGTCTGAACCAGATCACGATGAAGCATTCATAGTTGATGATGGTCTATGCTTCATGGCTAAAATCGACCAAGAGGTATCATCTGTTACTTCCTTTCAATCATGTGATGAATCAGATTCTGATGAAAGTGACTCTGCTAGTAGCCAAGTAGGGAGTAGTCTTCAGCACTCTACTAGTGCAGTTGAAGACGACCTCCTACTTGCCAACAAGGCATTCATTGAAGTCAGTGACGAAAACATCACCTTAAGACAAGAAATCATTGATCTTAAGGAAGCTCAGTCTAAAATAGATCCTAATATAACAGTCCTAAATGAACACTTGCAAGAAGAGTTGAGACAACTCAGAGAGAAGTGTGCATTGACAGACAAGTTGTATCAAGATCTACTTAAGACACACGCTACTGAGAAACATGAATTCAATGTTTTACAAAGTAAGCTCAAAAAGCTTGAAGAACGTAATAAGTTCTTAGAAACCGAGGTTGTCACATTAGACCTTAAACTTACTGACCTGGTTAACTCATCTAAGGTTAACCTTGAATTGTCAGATAGGTATAGGGCTCCTGCTGACAAGACAGGCATAGGTGCTGAGACACCCAGCTCGTCTACTCAAGTTCCTAAGAACCCTACTATTTTCATCTCAAGCTCTTTGACTAATGATAAAGGAAAAGAACCATTGATATACGATATTGACACTCCATCAAAAGGTACTGTACCAAAACAAGCTCAAGTTAACATTCCAATTACCAAAGGTGGTAAAAAGAAAGTTAATAACAAGCCTGTTCCGTTTAAGACAAGTCAACAAAGGACTAGGAATCGTGGACGACCAAATCAGGTCAGATACGAGGACTGGTATCCTGAGGAGACTAGTACTAGACAAGTACAGACTAGACGACAAGAGTCTAGACCTCCTTTCATAAGGCAGTCTCAACTCTACTCGTCTAGACCTAGACAGGAAGGTCCAAAATATCGTATACAACCTGTTCTATATCCAAAGAGTAGACCCGAACTCGACTGATAGGCCAGATAAGGACAACAAGGTCTTATTTTGCAACAAATATGGTCGAAAGCTTAGAAGGTCAAACTTGTTCAGGACTCCAATGTACATTTGGATTCCATTGAACTCGACTAACCCCCAAGGACCCCACTAAACAAGGAGGGTACCTAAATTATGTATTATCATCTATTGCAGGGTCGACTCGATCTATACAAGAAAGGTGGCTCAACAGGAGAAACTTGGTACATAGACAGTGGTTGTTCGCACCACATGACTGGTACTAAGACTCTCTTATCAAGCTACCATGAGCAAGAAGGACCAAAAGTGATATTTGGTGATAGCTCCATTGCTGTTACTAAAGGATTTGGTTACGTTCGGAATGGAGACATAGAGATTCAAGATGTTTCTTATGTTGAAGGCTTGAAATACAATTTACTCTCTATTTCACAATTTTGTGATCGTGGATACAAGGTGCAGTTCAAGAGTCAGAAATGTGAAATCATTGACAAAAGAACTCACACAGTCTTACTGGTCGGCATTAGACAAGGAAGTGTGTACATAGTAAACTGGAACAGTTGTCCGAGGGACACCTGTCTACTTACTAAGAATCCTAAAGAACTTGGCTGGCTCTGGCATAGACGCCTTTGTCATCTAAACTTTAAGGTTCTTAATAAGATAGCCAGAGACTACCTTGTGGAAGGTATTCCCAATGAAGTCTACTATAAGTCACATGTATGCACGTCCTGTCAAAAAGGTAAACAGGTAAAGGGTTCTTTTAAATCTATTCCATCCCTCTCAACCAGTAGAGTTCTTGAACTTCTACATATGGACTTACATGGCCCAATAACTCCTCCAACTTTGAACGGTAGAAGGTACACACTTGTTGTGGTAGACGACTATTCTAAGTTCACTTGGGTAGTCTTCTTACACAAGAAGAGTGATACACAAACACTTTTGCCTGATCTATTGAAGAAGTTACAGGTTGAGAAGAATCAGTCAATTGTCAAGATCCGTAGTGACAAGGGTACTGAATTCATTAACTGCTATATTAAAGAATTTTGTTCTAAGCGTGGCATCCAGCACCTTACTAGTGCAGCAAGGACACCACAACAAAATAGAGTAGCAGAACGAAGGAACAGAACTCTTAAGGAGGCCTGCAGGACCATGCTGACAGAGTATAATACGCCTCAGAAATTTTGGGCAGAAGCTATCAACACTGCATGCCACTCACAAAATAGAAGTGCTATCAATAAAGCACTAGGTAAGACGCCCTATGAGGTATGGAAAGGTAGAAAACCCAGAGTTTCATATTTTCATATATTTGGATGCAAGTGTTTCATCCATAACAATGGGAAAAGCAAGTTGAATGCATTCGATGCTAAAGCAGACGAGGGGATATTCTTAGGATACTCCTCGACTAGCAAAGCATTTAGAGTATTCAACTACTCAACCCTTTGTGTGGAAGAAACACCACATGTGGTTTTCGAAGAATCTCAACAGGACCCGTCTACCAACAAGATCAGTGAGAAAGCTACTGAGCTAACTGTCGAAACTGACAAAGACTCAGAGGTATATGAATCCGTTCAAGCTTACAATCCATTCATGAAAGCTCTCGAGTCAGACGACCAGAAGAAGGTGAGTGCTCAAGGTAACTCTACTAGACCAGTTGACATGCCTAAACTAGTCGACTCATCTACTCCCATTAAATCTTCTGATGATAATGATGTTGACATGCATGATGCTGTACATGATATAGATGATAGTATTATTGTTAAGAATAGAAATACATGGAAATCAGCGCATAATACTGAAAATATTATTGGTGACTCTACTGTTGGTGTGAAGACTAGACGACAACTCTTTGAGTCGCAAGAACAATCTAGCCCGTCTCTGTTTTGCTGGTGTTGTTTCCTCTCATCTATCGAGCCAAAAACCATTAATGAGGCATTGGCTGATAGTAATTGGATCATCGCTATGCAAGACGAGTTGAATCAGTTTGTTCGAAACGACGTCTGGGAACTTGTCGATAGACCGAAACATCATAATGTAGTTGGCACTCGATGGATTTTCAAGAATAAGAAAGATGAGAATGATGTAGTTGTTCGTAATAAGGCTAGACTAGTCGCCCAAGGCTATTCACAAGCTGAAGGCATAGATTATGATGAAACATATGCTCCTGTTGCTAGACTAGAAGCCATTCGATTGTTCCTTGCATATGCTGCTTACATGAAATTTACTGTATATCAAATGGATGTTAAAAGTGCATTTCTTAACGGTATTCTTGTGGAAGAAGTATATGTTGAACAACCCCCAGGTTTCGAAGTCAAAGGTAATCAGGTATACAAATTAAAGAAGGCCTTATATGGACTAAAGCAAGCTCCAAGAGCCTGGTACGATACTCTTTCTCAATTTCTATTAGAAAATGGTTTTACTAAAGGCAAGGTAGACAGAACCTTGTTTAGAAGACAAGAAGGGAAAGACATTTTACTCGTCCAAATTTACGTAGATGACATCATTTTTGGTTCACCTAACAAAGAGCTGAGTGAAAGTTTCTCAACACTCATGCAAAGTAAATTTGAGATGTCTATGATGGGTGAAATGAATTACTTTCTTGGACTTCAAGTAAAACAGACCCCTGAAGGGATTTTCATAAATCAAGCAAAGTATACTAGAAATCTTCTAGACAAGTATGGTATTAAGACATGCAAGTCTGCTGGCGTACCTATGCTACCTACATACAGAATGGACCCAGACGAACAAGGTAAGTGTACTGATCAAACTCATTACCGTGGTCTAATTGGTTCATTACTCTACTTAACTGCTAGTAGACCTGATATTGCATTTTCTGTTGGTGTATGTGCTCGCTTTCAAGCTAATCCAAAAGAGAGTCACATGGAAACCACTAAAAGGATTCTGAAATATTTGAAAGGAACCATCAATCGTGGTATATGGTATCCTTCAAATGATGATTTATCTCTAAGTGGCTACTCTGATTCTGATTTTGGTGGCAGTAGAA
The DNA here is from genome assembly GCA_963675135.1 of Galeopsis tetrahit. Classification (NCBI taxonomy): domain Eukaryota; kingdom Viridiplantae; phylum Streptophyta; class Magnoliopsida; order Lamiales; family Lamiaceae; genus Galeopsis; species Galeopsis tetrahit. Next base: position 34,945,698 of record OY776126.1, on the reverse strand, counting down.
TAGATAGGAAATCTACATCTGGTTCTTGTCAATTCTTAGGCACAAAACTTATTTCTTGGTTTTCGAAAAAGCAGACAAGTGTTGCTACCTCTACTACTGAAGCCGAGTACATGGCTGCTGGTAGTTGTTGTAGTCAATTATTATGGCTTATTCAACAGCTTAGAGATTATAATATTTGTGAATCAAATGTTCCTATTTTCTGTGATAGTAATAGTGCCATTGCCATTACACAAAATCCTGTTCTGCACACACGTTGTAAGCATGTTGATGTGAAACACCATTTCATACGTGATCATGTAGAAAAGAAGGATATTCGCATGGAAAAGATTCATACTGATTTTCAAAGAGCTGATATTTTCACAAAACCATTAGCTGAGGCACGATTTCGTGAATTATGCATTAGTTTAGGGCTAATTGATCTAGACCCTACTTGCCTATAGCTGTGTACTAACCAGACAGGTACATCAAACGAAGTATGGAGACAAGAAATAGACTAGAGCACTCGTCTACTCACGCAACAGACAGGTATACAAGGCTAGACAAGGTGACCAGACAACCCGATGAGGAAGCTGGTAAAGCTGAGGGTAATACTAAGGGAATAAACATTTAAGGGGGAATCTATGATTTCTTAAATATCCTTATGTTGACCCTTATGCTAGTCAATAGTCATCTTGTTCGAACCCTTGATCGTTGCTTTAGATTGATATTCATTTTATTTATTGTTACTTTACTTGTACCATCAATTACACGTTGAATGTGAGAAGATAGGTAAACGAAGTCGTTCGAGAATCAGAATAGACATGCACAGACGAAGGGGGAACTCGTCTTGTGTACTTAAGTCAACTCGTCTGGTGAAGCTTGAGTCTACTCGTCTGTTCTGGATGGACTCGAACAGACAAGCTAAGTTTTTTTTAATGCTAAGTGTTTAATCAAAACGGATTAAGGATATTATAGTAATTAGGTATTGATAGAATTTGAAAACCCTTGAATTAGATTTATACACTCTCATTTGATGTGGTGTATACATCCAGTTCTCACTCATCTACACTAGGACAGATGAGTTCACTCCTCTATTCTAACTAAGAAGGGGCGGATTTCAAAGTTTACAATATCAAATTACATAATACTCTCGGTTCCGTAACCGAATGCCAAAGGTCTTAACCGTCTTGATCAAAACCCAAGTTCTCACATGACTTAGTCACAATTTTTCTAACTTCCTTTCTCTCAAGAAGTTTTTCCTTTCCCTATTCTCAAGCAAACTAGTTACTGTTTTTTTGATGTCTATTCGATCAATCTTCGATCTTAGAACTAACATGCAGGTCACATTCGACCTAGGCCGGTACATCTCCGATAACAAAGTAAATGTTGAACCATCTGTGTTCTTCAAAGGCAATCACTCAGACGACGATGCTGAGATTCTGGCTAAATGCACTCGATGTGGGCTCAAACCGTATCTAGAATCATTTCCTCAAGTGGTCTTGGAGGAGGAGGTGCTAGAGTTCTATGCCAACGTCATCAGACAAGGTGATATTCTTGAATCCTTCATTGGTGAAGATCGTGTGCAAATCACTCCAGAAACGATGTTCAACCGTCTACAGTTGCCCATCGGAACAATTGACATTGAAAATTATGCTCTTGGACAAGAAATTCGATACTTGAGTATCTTCTGTGGGAAGAAGTTGAAACAGAAATCAGATGGCAAGTATGTTCCAGTCAAGAAGGGTGATCTTCTTAAGAAATATCGCACCTTATTGGATATTGCCAGCAAAATCTTGTTAAGTTCGACTGGTTCTCATGACTCTGTGACCTTTATGAAGGCAAGGGTTATGGCTGTCATTTTTGATGGTATCACTGAATGCAATTGGTTCAAGCTGATTGCAGATCGAATTATGTATTTTGAACGCAGTGTTCGAGTAGATGACAATACTCGGAATTGGGTGGTGTCTACTGCTGTTGGATATGGCAATAAGCTAAGTATCTTACTTCCTCTCCTTATACCAAACAAGACGAAATGGAGTAAAGGAAAGCCGTTCCATCCTTTGAAATTTTACTTGAAAAAGGGGGCAGTGAGGAAACAAGCTGCGGCTAGGCCATCTGCACCTAGGCAAGCCAGAATTGACCCCATGGAAGCTTTGCCGTATGCTGGTGCGTCTGGATCTTCAGAAGATGAGTCCGTTGAAGACAAGTCAGTGGAAGCTACACAAGACTCATCTGGTGCAGAAGACTCAGTCAGAGGAAGAGTCGACTCAAGAGCAGGAGTCGAGTGAACAAATACCTGAGATGTACACTCTCGTGAGAGTTGATTCGCCTACTCGTCCAGTCGAGTTGAGTACACAGGTTGGTACTTCTACTCAATCTGTTTCAATTCCTCTCTCTCTCCCGTCTACTTCTGTTCGAACCAAGGCTAGATCACACCGATCTAGGCCTAGACCTATTCCCTCAACCTCACAAGTGCTGACAGCATATCCGCTGAGAGCCAGCCTACCCGAAAACACTCCCAAATTAGATACAACTGATACTCCTACAGTTGTCATACCAAACCAAGCCATATCAAAGCCCATTGAAACCAGTGCTTTCACTCCCTCTCCCTCACCAGAATATGGTGAACCCCTCAACCCATCTACTGCAGACAAGACGCCAGTTGCCACTGCAACAACTGAGTCAGAGACCCCATCTACTCAGGACCCATCTGCTGTTAGATTTGATTCCCTGGTTTACTATCCTATGTGTTTGAGAGAGAAGCGTATTCGATCTCGAATGACCAAGAATCTGAAGAGGACGCTCTCAACTATCGAAGTCGACTATGAGTCAGAGCAGTTTGAAATTCTTGTAAGGATATGCACCTGGTTTGCTCTTAAGAAGTCCTCCACTGATGATCTTTTCGAAGTTATTCAAGGAATGGGAGGAATCTCCAATTTTTTGGATTGGGAGATGGAACAAAAGGAGCATAGTGGTGTAAAGGATCATTCAGAATTATTTCCGCCAAGAGCCTTGGTTGATCTTGTAAAAAGGCTATTAAAAATTCCTGATGGAATCCTGGTTGAAGAGTTCTCGTCTGATATTGGGACTCAGACTGAGCTAGTGGAAGAGATGAAGACAGAACTTGTTGATGTTGCTGTTCAAACATCTGAACCTTCTGAAGATGAGGCTGACAGTTCGGAAGAGGTTGATTCTTTTGACTTTGGGAAAGAAGATGATGAATTCCTGGATGCTGTCATGTTTAAGGAAGATGAACTTATTGAGGAAGATCAAGAGAAGGATGTTGCTGAAGCTCAGTTATCTACTCAAGGTTTGTCTGAAAGATATCTCACTGAGTTGAAGTCAGACTTGAAAGATGTTGTTCATTCTGCAATAGATGAGTTTTTACACTCAAATATGAAGGATGTTTTGATAGAACAGAATAAATCACTCGTTGACAGTTCCAGAGATTTATTTATTGGAGAAGTCAACAAGATGGACTCAGCTTTCAGAGCAGAGTTGACTGCAGAAGTTGAAAGTTTTTTACAGAAACAAGTTGAAGCTTCTGAGAAGAGGTCTATCTCATTTGCTAGATCGTTGGCTGAAGAATCTGGCAAAATGGAACGTTTATATCGTGTAAAGATTGAGATAGCTGATGAGCAGAGGAGAGAAGCCCAAGCTCAGTTGGTGAAGTCTCAAGCTATTCTCTCTGAGTTAACAAAGCAGAACACTCTTCTACGTCAGTCCGCTACTTATTTCAAAGATGAGTTGGTTGTTACCTCACAGAAGTTAGAATCTGCTGCTGATCGCCTGGACAAGATGAGTCGGGATCAAACACATCAAAGGCAGATAGAGCTAGCTGCTGAAGCTATGAAGGAAGCGCTAAAGGAGGAGATGACTCGCTTTACAAGTCTTTTCACTCTTACGGCTCATGATGAAGCCAAAAAGGGGGAAGAAGCAAGTAGAGCAGGGCAGGTCAGCTTATCTAAGCTGAGTGCTGAACCAGAAGAAAAGGATGCCGCTACTGCTATGCAAGAGCTAAGAAGGCCTAAAAGGAGGCTAGTTAAAACTGCTGAGTTAGAGCAAGTTGAAGCTGATGAAATAAAAAGACTGGAGAAAGGAAAGAATGTTGCATCTCCAGAAACTGAAATTCAGACTAGAAGGTCTAAAAGGAAGATAATGTTTGAAGAAACAGAAGAAGTTGCTGTAGTTGAGAAGAAGCAGAAGATTGTTGATCCTAATGATGAAAGTCGTTATGCAAGCAAGAAGAAAATAGAAAAACATATTGAAAGACTGCAAAAGCTAAAGGTGAATGAAGAAGAGATGGAAGATCAGTTCATTGACTACTTCATTGACAAAGAGCATCGACAAGAATGGCTCAAAGTGAAGAAGCAATGGGAACTTGATCATTGGATTATTCGAAAGTATGGTGAGTCTGAAAGTCCAGATGAGTTATATGTCATGTTTGACAAGTTCATGGAAGGACAGAATAAATTGCTTTGGAATTTGGTCATGAGGATATCAGCTGCTGCAAATTTCAACATCTTGATACCGACCTTTCCAAGATGGAAGACTCCTATGACAAGTTCAGGAAAAAGAGTTGATGTTAATCAAATCAAGAAGTTTGAAGAAGAACTGCTAGACAAGGAGAAGATTGAAGATGAAGATCAAGTCAGTCTAATTCACAAGAGACTCCTAGATGCATTCTGTGTTCCAAACCCAGAAGGAGGTACTCTTTCAGATTAAGTTCTTGATTGTTTTTTTTGCTCTGATATTTTTTATTCAAGTATGTGTAATCTACTGATCTATTTCTGAATGAATGAAAAGATAAGTATTATTTGATGTTGAAAGACAAGGTAACTACTTAACTAGTCTACTTATGAGAAAAGATTCAAGTAGTTTTGGCTTCATCAAAAAGGGGGAAATTGTTGGGATATGAATCCTAGAACAAGTCCTAAATGATGAACAAAAGATAAAAGATAAAGTTTTGATAAGCCAAAAGAAGACTTGAATATTTTCTAAGTATTGATTGATCTAGTCTAGTTGAGTTGAAGTCGTCTTGTACAGATCAGTAGAATTCACAAGACAAGTAAGAATTCACAAGACAAATATTATTGAAAGATAAGTACGATTTATAAGTACTTCATAATTGTTGTTACTTGTATATGTTAAGATTGTTTCTGAGCTATAATTACTGTATAGAGCTCATGATATTTCTATGTAATAGATAGATTCATTGTATAGTTTATAAGTTGACTAAGCTTGTATTATGAAAGCTTAATGTAATGTAATAGTCTTGTTAGGATAGATGATAGGACTAGATTAGTTCTATTAGAAGTCTACTGCACAAGAAGAGAAGACCAGTCTACTACTCAAGACAGGTGGACTACGAGACAAGTGCATCTACTAGAATACACAAGACAAGTTAATTTGATAATAGTTATGGAAACGCGTATTGAAGACGAAGAATTAGTTATGGAATAACTAATTAACTGAAGAAACGCGTGGAAGAATAAAAGAATCAGTTACAAGTTAGTTTTCAAGAAAGGTTGTTACACAACTGAAAGTTCTTGAATTTGAAGTCTATAAATACCCCAAGGTATTCATTGACTACTGACTACTGAAATATTGAGAATTACTACTTACAAACGTTATTGAAGATTCAATCGAAGTTTACTCTCAGAGTTGATTGAAGTTCAGAAAGATAGCCAGAAGACAAGTGAAGAATCAAGAAGGCTACTACTGAAAATCAGAGAAGTTTTTAGTTTTTGTTTTGTTATTTTCAAGGTGCTAGATACTTGTAAAATTTCTAGTAAGATCGTAGACATATCTGGAGGTATAGTCTGTTGAAGATCTAAGTCTTCTTCTTGGGACTTTAAAGACAGGAACATACACTTGTACTCGATTGGAAGAGTTTAGTGGAAACATCACAACTGGGTTTGTGAGAGTGGATGTAGACAAGTTGTCGAACCACTATAAATCTCGTGTTTGATTTACTTTACAGTTTTGATTGTTTAAATTGCTTAATTGATTTAACTACTTAACTGAACTAGACAAGTTGAGTATAGAACAGAGTTCTCGAAACTAAGTTGAGTACACCCACCACTGTATCTATCGCGGGAAGAGCAGGCGTCGATCAAAATTTCATTTCCAAAAATTGCAAAAACGATTTTGAGTGTGGAAGAACTTAAAAATGGCCGATAGTGATGCAAAATTGACTCGTGGGGGTGCCAAATATTCATTAGTAAGTTGTTTAACATGTTTTGAAGGTTTTTTAGTTTTTAAAAATGGAAGTTTTTTTATGTGTAGGGTTTTGTTGTATTTTGGTAGTTTAATCTTGTTTTTTTTTTTTTTTTTTTTTTTTTTTTTGCATAATATGAGTTTATAATGGTATCTAGTTTAAATAGTATGCATTTAGGACATACATTTTGACAATATGAATGACATTTGCTTGAATCGAAAAAAGCCCTTATTCGCGTCTGGTTTCGCGAAGAAGACGATGATGTTCATGTTTTTTTTTCGAACATTGGTCATTTGTTTTGAAGATAATTTCGAACATTGATCATTTGTGTTGAAGAAATTTTCGAACATTGGTCATTTGTGTTGAAGAAATTTTCGAACATTGGTCATTTGTGTTGAAGTTATTTTCGAACATAGGTCATTTGCATGGAATAAAATTTCGAACATTTGTCTCTTGTTTTGATGTTATTTTCGAACATTTGTGTTGTGAATGGAAGTTAGTTTCGAACATTGGTATTTTGCATGGTAGTTATATTCGAACATTTGTATAATTTTTTTATTTTTAATTTCAGGATTTGAATGATGATAAGGATGACGTTTGGGTGGATGAATATGGAGTTGAAGAGGAATATGATGATGATGATGAGTGGTTGGAAGAATCTACTATTCAACAAATTGAGAATGATGATGCTATGGATCCTGACGTCCGGGGTCGTGAAATAATTATGGACTACACGGACGTCTTCACGAATATGGCTTTGTTTGAGCCTCGTGACGCACTCTTATCTTGGGTGCGTCGTACGGGAAAACAACACAACATAATTATTGTTGTGAAGCGTTCGGATAATGGACAAGGGAATAAAAAGGCACGTATTTTCTTAACGTGTGAGCGTGGCGGTGCGTATCGTGAAAAGAAGAAGCCCGCGCCTCCTAAGAAGAAGGCTAAGAAGAATGAGGGGAAAGAAGAAAAGAGAGTAAGGGTTACGGGCACCAAGAAATGTGGGTGTCCGTTTTTGTTGAAGGGTACAGAAGAAGCTCAATGTGAGTGGAGATTGGAGGTGAAATGTGGTACACATAACCATTCAATATCCCATTACCTTGAGGGTACAAAAGAAGCTCAATGTGAGTGGAGATTGGAGGTGAAATGTGGTACTTTCATGCCACGCGAAGATGTGAGAAGACAAACACTCTTAACGAGTTGTTTTTTGCACATCCCATCTCACTCCAATTAGTGCATGCTTTTTCGAAGGTCCTCATGATAGATTGCACATACAAGACGAATAGGTACCGGTTACCTTATTTGGAGATCGTGGGAGTTACATCGACTGGGATCACATTTTGTGCTGCGTCGGTGTACCTAATGGATGAGAAAGAAGATAATTATCAATGGGCATTGGAGGTGCTTCGAGACGTGTTGAGCTCATCTTCTCTTCCGGATGTTATTATCACGGACCGTGAACTTGCATTGATGAATGCGGTTGATTCACGTGTTTTACAACACTAAAATAAACAACCGCAAGTGTACGGTGTCTATCGTAGCGTGATAAGCACGAAGTCGATCCCACAAGGAGGTTAAGCGTAAAAGTGTAGTTTGTTAACTAAGTTCTATTTAGACGCAATCGATAATTTGAATGATGTGAATTACTCTAAGATTACCTACCAAAGTGTCACAAATAAGTAATAAAGAGTAAAGGAAATCGATCTACTAGCATGCGAATCTATAAAACGAAAGTGAAACGGATGTAAACTCAATTAAGAGAAGGTAGGTCCCAGAGCACATGCAATACTAGTGAATCCATCTATGATTAACTCCCTATTCAAGTGGTATTCATGCTTTGTCTATAAGATTGATCACGTAATAATGAATTAAAAGTTCTTTCGATCCAAGTAATTCAAAGGAGATATCACACAACTTAGTATCTCTACCTAAATTGCACAATAAAACCCAATCAAGCTCCTAAGATCATCACAAATCTTCCTAATCATTGATCATCTTTCGATCTCTCAATAAAATTAGGTCAAATGCTTGCAATCAATCAACCAAACTAGATTTCTCAACCTAATTCAATTAACTATGATCAACACATCATCATTGTACACATAATGACATGTGTTGCAATACAAACCAAGCACCCAAATAGAATTAAGCCACACAAACACCAATTAAGTAGAAGATTAATTCATAAACATCATCAAGAGTATTTACAAGGCTCTAGAACCAAAAGTGTTCTAGCCAATGACTAACATAATCAAATTACACAATCCAAATGTAAAAAACTAAATCAAAAGAAAGAGAACAAAGAAGCTTAGTCTAGAATGTGGTGGGGAATGAAATTTGCAAGCTATTACATCCTTCCTTCCTTGAATTGATGGAGAATTGAGAGAATAATGACCAAATCACCTTCAAGTATGTGTAACTATGTGTGAGAATTGATGAATTGGGGAAGAATGGCTTGGATTTCAAGAAAAGGTGTTTATATAGTGTTTGGGTAGGGTTTAGATGGCATAATTGCAAGTTGGTCCCTCAAAAATGGCCAAAATGTGAAGATGGCACCGAATTTGGGGTGACTCGGCCGAGTGGATCACTTAAAAAGCGTGCCACGATTTTGTCTAGCCGAGACTCGGCCGAGTTGAGGTCACTCGGCCGAGTGTGCAGTAAATTCGAAACTCGCAGATTCGGCCGAGTTGGCTCACTCGGCCGAGTGCGCAGTGATGTCCAAAGTTTCAGATTCTGCCGAGTTGAGTCACTCGGCCGAGTGTGCAGTAAAACCAAAAATCTCAGATTCGGCCGAGTTGACTCACTCGGCCGAGTTGCTTTGTTCTTCGATTCCGGTCTTTTCTCGTTTCGTGCATATCTTCCGCCTCGGATGCCGGATTGACTTGATTCCTTTGGCTAATCCACTCCTTTTTTCGAGACGAATCCAACCGTGCACTCCTATTCCTGATCCAGTAAAGTATGGTTGGTTTTTTGCTCCAAATTTCATCGTATTTCCTACAAAATTGACAAAACACAACCTTTCTCTCATTTCGGCTTAAACCACCATATTCAATGCATAATTCAATGAAATACACATCAAAACATGCTTTACATGTGCCCCTAAAACGTGTAAATTCCACCCGAATTAGCGGTGGCCAAGAAATTTACAGAAGCCCGTCATTTTCTTTGTACATTCCACATTGATCGGAATGTGTTAGCCAACTGCAAGGGTGAATTTAAAGATGTCAAAAAATGGGAGGTATTCAACTTTTATTTCAACCGTTTATGGAGGTCCGATACCCAGCCTGACTTTGAAGAAGCTCTTCAAGAGTTCAAGTCCAAATTTCCGAAGAAGCCAGTGAATTACGTGTTGAAGTGTTGGATTACCCCTTATAAAGAGAGGTTCGTAAGGGCTTGGACGAATGATTTTATGCACTTTGGCAATACCACAACCAACAGGTATGTTTATACTTTTGTATTTATTTAAAGTAATTCTTTTATTTTGTAAGTTGTTTAACGTTAACGTTTTAAATTTTCGCTTATCAGGGTAGAAAGCCATCATGCCGCCTTGAAAAGAATGCTCGACAATTCCTTAGGAAATTTTGAGACATGTTGGGAGAAATGCCACACTCTATTCGAGGCATGCCATGTTATAATTAAAGCCTCCTTCGAAAACAGTTTGAATGTGGCCCAACATAGGTTCTCGTCAAACGTTTTTGATTATTTACGAGGGGTGGTGTCGTTGGTGGCTCTAGAAAAGATCTTTGCTGAAATCAAGGTTATCAAACAACCTGGATTTGATCCTAAAGAGTGCCAACATATCTTGAGGAAGGTATACGATTTGCCCTGTGGTCATGAGATCGAGGAGTATGTTTACTGTGACAAACCGATACCCGTGAATGCCATTGATACCTTCTGGAGGAAGCTAGATATGGAGCCTACCCCAACCACCACACTCGTGGATGACCCTCCTATCATCCATAACAAAAATCGGTTTGAAGATGCCGTAGACGATATGGTTGAGGTTTATAAGAGATTCTCAGCGGAGGAGCAACTCATCTTCTTGAAGCGTATGAGGGAGCTTGCAAACCCCGAGACTGCGAATCTTATTGAGACACCCCCTAAGGAAGACACTCATGGTCGACCTAAAAAAGGAAAGAAAAAGAAGAAGTCGGATGCATCCACCAAACGTGAGCCGAGCCTATTTGAGCTAGTAGAGAGTCAAGTTGCAAGTTGCTCGGTACAAAAGGAGCATGCGGTGATCACAGTAGATAACTCGCTCTCATCCCCGTCCTTCCAAAAGAAAGGGATTCCACAAAAACAACCGGTAATTCTCAGCCCTTGCATGTTTATTTTGGTGTTGTTGTAGATGTATAATATTAAAGTATAATATGGTCGTAGATGTGTTTATTTTTTTGGTGTTCTTGTAGATGTATAATATTTTTGGTGATTTGGTTGTAGATGGGTGTATTTTGGTGATGTGTAGATGGGTAATATTTTGGTGATTTGGTTGTAGATGTGTGTATTTTGGTGATTTGGTTGTTGATGTGTTTATTTTTTTGGTGTTCTTGTAGATGTGTGATATTTTTGGTGATTTGGTTGTAGATGGGTGTATTTTGGTGATTTGGTTGTATATGGGTAATATTTTGGTGTTTTGTAGATGTGTAATATTTTTGGTAATGCGCGTAGGTATCCCGTCGGCGTACCCGACAACCCCAAGGAATTGACTTCATCGACAATTTACCGATCGAGCATCTACCCTACATTATCGATATCAAGAATGTAAAGGGTGACGGACACTGCGGTTTTCGAGCAGTGGCTGGGCTTATGGGATGGGATGAGGATGAGTGGGCGAGGGTTCGAATGGACTTGATGAGCGAACTGTCCCGCAATCTAACGTTGTACAACAACGTGTTCTTGTTGAATGATTACGTCCATGTTGTGCTTCAAAAATTTAATTGCTTTACGGAGTTTGCACATAAAAAACATTGGTTCATGTTGCCGTACATGGGATATCTAGTGGCGTCACACTATAATGTGGCGGTGGTGGTTCTTGATACCCGTCTATCCCTTACGTATCTGTCGTTCAACAAATAACCTCCTCAAGAACCGAGGAGTATTTGGTTGGGATTAATTAATGAGAACCATTTCGTCCAGGTATTTGATTGCATTGATTAAATGAATTTATTTACACGTATATGTTGCATTACGTATATATAACACATAAATCTCGAATGCGTGTAGGTTACGATGGGTGCTGGGCGCACTTTGCCCCCGGTCATTACTTCGTGGAAGCATGAGGGTCAACACATTTCGGACGGATGGAAAAATGCATATGCGTCCGGAGGAATTAATTAGATGATAGTGTATGGATGTAGTTACCATATTTTGTTAGTTTTTGTGGTTAAAAACTTTGGAATACTTTTGTCTTTTTGGTGTAATTTGTGTACAAATTGTCAACAAACAACATTTATAGATAATTTGTGTACAAATTCTTGATGTGTAATATTTTTGGAACATGTATACGGTTTCAACGTTACAGTGGATGACTGTGTAATTTAATTGCTCTATTTTTTGAATGGTTTATCGTCCTTGAATGAGGCACTACAATTGTGTTAAGAGTATAATATGGTGTATAAAACCTATAGTTGGGATAATTTTTTTTCAAAAAATTGACTTTTGTTCGAAAATAAGTTCCCAACAATATGTCCATGTTCGAAAATTTGTTCCGCGTGTTTTACTTGGTCGAATTTTAAAACCAAAAGTTTCTGTAATGAACTTTTTTTCGAACATTGGGGCCATGTTCGAAAAAAAATTCCCAACAATTGGTCCATGTTCGAAGAAAAGGTCACAACAATTGTTCCATGTTTGAAAATTTGTTCCGCGAGTTTTACTTGGTCGAATTTTAAACCAAAAGTTTCTATAACGAACATTTTTTCGAACATTGGGTCCATGTTCGAAAAAAAGTTCCCAACTTTGTGCCAATGTTCGAAAATTTGTTCCGCGAGTTTTACTTGGTCGAATTTTAAACAAAAAATTTCTGTAACGAACATTTTTTCGAACATTAGGGCCATGTTCGAAAAAAAGTTCCCAACTTCGTGCCAATGTTCGAAAATTTGTTCCGCGAGTTTTACTTGGTCGAATTTTATACCAAAAGTTTCTGTAACGAACATTTTTTCGAACATTGGGGCCATGTTCGAAAAAAAGTTCCCAACTTCGTGCAAATGTTCGAAAATTTGTTCCGCGAGTTTTACTTGGTCAAATTTTTTCGAACATTAGGGCCATGTTCGAAAATAAGTTCCCAACAACGTGCCAATGTTCGAAAATTACTTCCGCACATACTACAAATGTTCGAAATTTTTTATTGTTCGGTAAATTTATCCCGGACGGTCTTCATTTTTTTGAAAATTTATCCCGTACATAGTGGGTGTCCTCATCCATATAACTTTACCACGTGGGTGTTGTCATCCGAAATTTGTAAAAACCATACAACATTATATATAAACCATACTATAACATTATAAAAACCATATAAAACCATACAACATTATATATAAACCATTCAATAAATACAACATAAAGTAGTCAAGTTACCATACAAGTTACCATACATGTTAAAACACTAAATTATCATAAAAGTTACCATACATGTTAAAAAACAACATTGTCAAGTTTTTGTTCAAAATGATATAAAACAAGTAACGCCTCAAGAACGCCTAGCCCTTCCACGTCCCTGACCTCTTCCACGTCCACGACGTGCACTTGATGATGATGGTGCCTCTTCTCCTACGTCATCCGAAGTTTGTCCACCAAGCTGCCTCACAACTTTTTCAACCTTTTGCATTACCCCATCCATTGTTAATGGCTCGTCGTTCCTCCACTTGTGCAACAACATGTTCAGCTCAACCTTTGCAAAATCTACCAAGTGCCATGACTCGGCCCTACGTGGAGGCTCACGAGGAGGAAGTCTCCTGTTAGAAGGATTTGAAACGAAAGGACGACCGTTGGCGAGGTACCAATCAATATAACCATCATTGCAATCCGAATCTTGGATACAACGCTCACCAAATCTATCCTCCGTAAGCATGTGTGCGTCCCACGTAGAAAAGTACTCCGCCATAGCACCCCACACTAGCTTTGTTTTCTTGGATGTGGAACCGGTTCTCTTAACACGGGCAGCAAGCGGCTTCTCAGGAACAGTTTGCACGTACCCGAACTGTCTGAGCACTCTATCCGGCATGTACGGCTCAACAATATCTCCGCACACAATGCACCCATGAAAGTAAGATACCTCATCCAATGGATAGTTTTCTCGTATGGAACGATATGGATTCTAGTTAACCTACAACACCAAATTAAATAAAAAATGCGTATTTATCTTAAAAACAAATAAACAACAGACAAATATATTAATTTGGTTAGTAACGTACCTCGCTTTCTAGGAGGGTATCTAATCGCTCTCTAAAGCCTCTTACTCGGTCGACGCAGGGGCCTGTATGAGCTTCGGGTGCATAAAGCATCGATAGTGGATTCGTAAGGCCAAAATCTGGATTATGAGGCGGCAAGATCAAAGTAGGGAAGTGCTCATAAATCCAAGCCTGAAAGTACAATATTAGGTCAATATCAAATGAAAAATAGGAAATATTAACTAACTTATTTAAAACACATTAATACCTCCAATAATGTAAGGTAACCACTAATCTGCCTACACTTGAACTTTGACGATATCCCTAATTGTCTATACAAATAGGCAAGTGTTGCGGTACCCTAAGCATAGTTTGAAGATTCTGTCATGTCGTCTGTATATTGCAACCATTGTACGTGAACACGAGTACCACTTTTGTCCGGGAACAAAGTGGTCCCAAACATGTACAACACAAACGCTCGTGCTGAATACAACACCTCATCCTCGTTGTCCGAGGACATCATGGGCACAAAAGTCTCCCTTAGCCACGCTAGCTTCACAGAACCCCCTCGTTGCCCACTTAATGATTCCTTGGCTTCTACTAATGATAAACCCAAATATTTCATCAAATAATCTGAAGCCAAAATATGTTTTTCGGAAGTAGACTGCACCAGGAGACCATTAACTTTCAAACACGTGATACAGTGGACATCATCAAGAGTGATTGTCATTTCCCCGAAGGGCAAGTGGAATGAGTTGGTCTCTTCGTGCCATCTCTCAACGAAGGCTGTGATAAGGTTCTTGTTTGAATACTTGTAAGTTGCACGTCTAATATGAATCAATTTAGATCCTCTCAAAAACCTCCGCCAATGACGCCAATTTTGTTCATCATCGAACTCCCAGTTCAATAGTTTGGTCACATGACAGTGACACTTCAACACATCTCGCTCCTCATCTAACCATATGTATTTGGCTACATGCTCTTGGAAGCTTGTGAGAAGGGGAGGTGAGGTTACAATTTGCCGATCAACTTTCTCAACTCTTCTTTCTTTCTCTCCCTCATCGTCTCCACCACCAGCTCCCTCCGCCTGTCCCTCGTCCTCTCCATCTCCCTCATCGTTGCCCTCCTCCCTGTCTTGATCATCTACCTCCGGTTCTTGTGGAACGACCTCTTGTGGAACAGCCTCTTGTGGATTGGGCTCTTGTGGAGCGGCCTCATCGCTAACATGTTGCTTCCTTTTCCTGTTGGAAGCAGTCGGTCGAGCCCTACTAACACCCTCTAAGAAAACATGAACAATATGCCAAAAATATGAAACAATTAGCAAACAAGCAATGTTCGAAACTGAAACCATAAAAAACAAGCAATGTGCGAAACTGAAACCCCAACAAATGTTCAAAAATTTGTTCCAAACAAACAATCCATGTTCGAAAATTATCCCCCAACACACACGCCATGTACGAAAAAAAGTTCCCAACAAACACGCCATGTACGAAAATAAGTTCCCAACACATAAGCCATGTTCGAAAATTATCCCCCAACAAACAAGCCATGTGCGAAAATAAGTTCCGGACACCTACTCAATGTTCGAAAAACCAGAAGAAAACGTTTAATTTCTTCCTAAACCATGCCAATTAGATGCCCATTGGTTTATTTCCATCCTAACACATCAAATATTGATACATTGTACACATAAACATGATTATAACACAAAAACCTACCTTAATCAACACATTCATGAATTAACACAAAATTCAAAAAACAAAACCTAAATCATGAAACCCTATAACAATAGAATCAATGTTTCAACAAGAAAACACGTGTTATCACAACACTAATTCTAAATATAAGCAAGAAGAACTAACCTTTAACCATTTTTATAAAAAACAAAAAAAAAAAAAAACGAGTCCTCCTCTTCTTCTAAAAAAACGACGTGTCGCCCGTCTTCTGTCTCTCTCTTGTTCGATGTCGCCGTGGGTGTCCTCTCTTGTTCGATGTCGTCGTGAGAACGGAAAGAGTGGGGGAGAAGTTTGGGGCAGATGGGGGAGAAGAGGTGGGAGTGGGGGAGAAGTTTGGGGAAGATGGGTGGGTGTACCGAAAGGAGAGAGTGGAGGGAGGGAAATAAATTTTAAGAGCAATTTTGGCTTTTCCACGTGGGTGTCCTCATCCGAACGGTGTGTGTCCTCATCTCGTGGGTGTCCTCAATACAATGGTGGGTGTCTTTAACCGCGCCCTAAATTAAAATGCAGGCCGAGTCTTGAAGGCCCATTTTGGTGACAATAGGCCAAATGCAATAGAAATCAGCCCATTAATAGAAAGGGAGGGTCAAATGCGCAATTGGAGGCAGCACACCAGCACCTTTCATTAATGAGTTTGTTTTCATTTGTTTAGTTATTGTCTAGTTTTATTGTGTGTGTGTTTAGAATTATAATTTTTAACTTGATTTTGATTGTTTAATTTTATTGGAGGGTACATTGATTGAATTATTGAGTATATGTTTTATCAATTGCATGATTTCAATTATTAATTCGTATGTTGACGAATGATTATTGCGATGAGAGTTGGTATTCATGTTTTGTGATTTAAGTATATATTAGTTTATAGCAACGAGAGTTTGGTAAATTCATTAGAAACCCCATTAATTTACATTAATTATTTGAATGAAAATTTAGGTTGTGTTTGGATTGAGTCATTTGAAATGCAAGGGATTTAGAAATGAATGGATTTGAGAATTCATAAATTTCAAATCCATGAAATTGAAATCCCTTGTTTGGTAGATTTATGGAGGATTTGTCAAATATATAGATTTAAAATTCATTTTTTTTAACAAAATTTAATTGATATTTCATTTTTTTTCTCATTTATTTTTTAATAATAAAATAATAAATTATAATACACCAAAACATAAATTCATTTTATACCGTCGCACAAAAAAAAAAATTCTCTCAATTTTAACTAAAAATTTTATTCATTATTTTACCCAAACAGGGGCAGTGGATTTGGGCTATGGATTTAAAATCTATAGGCCCAAATCCATCAATCCAAATGCACCCTCAGGTAATTATTGAGGGGATTATAGGAACTTGGTTTTTAGTATGCAAGCGGAAAAACATGATTAGGGTTTAGAATAGATAGATTAGGTAGAACTCCCTTGTTGTGTGATTACCTGTGTACGAACGAATCTATTCATCCTCTCGATCTTAGGTGCATAATTAGATATATACATTCTTAGTGATTGTTTTTATCGTACACCAACTAAAGAATTAAACGTCCAAGTTGAGCTTTAATCGAATTTCACATAATGAAGAACACCCAAACACTAATTCTCACTATTTGATTTTGATCATCACTTTACTTGCTTTTTCTAGGTAGTATTTATTTTTATTGAATTTTACATTTAATTTTTGTCGCACAACTCAGCTCTTTCACTATAATCATGGGTCGACACATTACACTAAGGTTAAGTAAGCAAACTAATCCCGTAATTCGATAATTTAATCGAACACTTATCAATTATTATAAGGACTCTCTAACACTTAAAAGGCGAGTAATGAAAAAATACGGGTGGCATTGACATTTCACTTGAGTATTAGTAAGACAATATCTATGCAAATTTCTTTTATAAAGGATCGATGGTGGAACAACATATTTTTCGTATTAAAGTTTCTGGAGATAAGATTTTTAATTTTTAAAATATGATATTGCAAGGTCCTTTTTACCTTTTCGTTAAAAGTTTTTTTTATTCATGAATAGCCAGAGTCAATTCACATCTAATAAAAACACAAGCTTGTAAGAAGTTTCATGCAATGTTCATTATGTCATATTTCAATTCTTTAGCATGCGTTTTAAACAAAACACAATATGAAGATGGTAGTATAAGATAAAATGTTAGTACTCATAGTTTAGGGATTTTTAATTAGATGGAATTATATTAATCATATGTTTTGAAACATATATGTGCCCTCAACGTGCGATAACTAGTCAAATTTTTAAAAGTTTCTTTTTTGTTGGTTGATGGAACATCGTCATATTTTCCATATTAAAGTTTGTGGAGATTATGTTTCTAATTTTTTTTAAATCATTCAATTATTAAAATATGATTTTGCAAGGTCATTTTTTTTGCCTCTGTGTAAAAGTTTTTTTTATTGATTAGCAAGTCAATTCAACTCCAATAAAAAACACAAGATTATAAGAAGTTTCATAGAATGCTGATTATATCATATTTTAATAATTTAGTTTCGTTTTAAATAAAAAAAATACTCTGAAAATCTTTTAAAATAAAAACCAATACTTTACATATTTTTAGATGCATTATATTAATCATATGCATTATATTCTTTTTACATGGAAAGCATCTCTTGAAACTGAGGGAGTATTTGGTAATTAAGTTGTATATGAAAGATTTAGAGGGAGTATATTTTTATAGAGACTAGGAATACAGTTCACTCCCGAGGAGATAGAATTCTAAGATGTTGAAATATCTCACAAAATTTTGCACACTTCAAAATTGAAATATCTTCATAACTTTTTCTTTAAAATATACACATATTTATTCATATGTTACTATTCTTCTACACTCAATTTTTTATTTTATTTATAAAAATTAACAAAATTATCCTCAAAATTCTATTCATTACACATTTACAATTTTTTTTAACATTTTCTTAAAAAAAATGTACAATTTCAAATGTTGCGTCGAAAAAGAACGTCTATGGATATCAACCGTTCCTTTGCGAGCGCTGCGAATCACGGGTTTTGAATCGCTCTTTTTCCTTGACAATCTTCACGTACAGTCTCCTCAAAGATCCCGAAATGATCCGCAAAAGAACACGCCGGAGGGGAGTCCGGCGCGGAGTCTTCGACGCTCAAGTCAGAATCTTTCTAGGAGAATAAAAGAGGAATTTCCCTGTAATTCTAGGGAAATTCTGGCGAAAAATCTAATGTTTCTTCTCAATTCAGTGTATATCCTGTAAAAATGTGTATATTCTCTAAAAACGTAAATGATAATGTAAAAATAACCTGCTTATATACCTGGTCCTCCCTTTTCGGAAAGAGGAAGACTCCTTCTCCCTATATTTGCTCGCCTCTTCCTATAAATTCGGCCCACCTCTTTGAAGGCTAGGTCCAACTCCCTAAATACTCGGGCCTTCCATATACCGGCCCCTATCTTCATGGATGGACTCTTTCTTTTGACCGAGTTAGAAAAGAATAACCCCTACTATGCGTTCCCTTTGGGCCAAATCCCTGGGCCCAAAGGCTATCAATTCTCGAATATGGGCCCAAGGCCCAATTACTCTTATTTCCCTGTTCAGGCCTAGGAGTGTATTAATCTATCCTTCAATCTTATCGACCTGATTAAGACCATTATAATTTATCCCGTTTCCACGTGTCGACCTTTCCAAGAGTGACATATTTTATCCGCATCAACCACTCCCCCCTACTCTCGTAAAAAAAGATAAATTTTTAAGAGAGTAGGAAAAATAATAAGATAAATTATAAAAGAAATGATCCATTCCTTTAATTACTCCCTTCTCATACTTCCCTTGGAATGTGGCACATTTCGTTCTCAATAATTATATCAAAACCATCATGCCTTTTCCACTTCTACACGCTATTTTTGATCTCGAGGTCCGTGTCCAGGCGTCTGCCCGAGGACCAACATCCAGCCGCCCCTTTTTCAGCCACGCGCCTTTTCATTGGGAGGTATTTAATTCTCCTCGATTTTTTCCCTCCCTCTCTTCATCATAATTATTTCAAAAATTATATTCGCTCCATAGAAACCCTTCTTCTCTCTTCTTTCGAACTTATCCATCCTTCCCCATTTTCGTTTCTACTTCCGCGACTAACCTCTTCACGCACGTCCACCGGCCATTTCGTCATCTTCCCAAACCGACTTTGTTTCAGGTATCTTTTCTTCCTCCTCGCTTTTCTTTTACTGTAACCTTATGTCATCTTCTATTCAAACCTCGTCGGACTCCATATCTATAGAAAGTTCCACTTCTGACTCAGTCTCTATATTTCCTGTAACCAACCCTGCCTTAAAGGATAAAATTTCCGGTTCTTCGATTCTCCCTCCCGAGCGCGTCGCCGCTTTTCTCCACTCAGGAATCTTTCCCAACGATTATACGGTTAGGGCTGCACATAGGAAAGAACGTCCAAATTTTCCAGGTCCTAACACCTTAGCTTTCTGGGAGGCCCAACTAAAGGCGGGCCTCCTCTTCCCAATTCACCCTTATTTCTCCGAAATTTCCACTTACCTCCGCATACCTCTAAATCAATTCACTCTTAACGCCAGCAGTGCGATGTTGGGATTCTATATTTTGATGAAGGGGAACGGTGGCGAGCCCTCAGCCCAACTCTTCTTAACCCAGTATATGTGCAAGTTTGCAGATGGGTTCTTCTATGCTTGTGGCCGTCCTTCCAGGACCGGGAAATTCATGGAAAAGCTCCATGAAGGAGTCCAGGACTGGAAGGATTATTACTTCTTTGTTACAAATCCTTCTCCTTGGGAGTTCCCTCACGAAAAGTGGATTTATGAGAACCCTGGGGTGCCCTGTCCTCCTCTCTCTGTTTGTTCTTCTTTAAATTTGGATGTGATGGACCACTTAAATGATAATGTATCCGCCCATGGATTTTTTGATGTGATGAGCATCTGTAAGAACCCTAGGGCCTTATCCCATTTTGGTTTTGGTCGTCCCGATTACCCCCTAGGTCCAGATGATGGTAATGTCATTTCTTTCCCCTTGGCATCATCCTCAAAATTGACACGATTATTAACATCTTTTCATATATTTTTTGCAGCTATGAGTTGGCTAACTCAGATCTCCCGCGATGCTACTCCCCTCTCTATGGTAACTAAATCTCCGGCCCCCGAAAGTTCCACGAAAGCTCTTGCTCCTCCTTCCCCAGTGAAACCTTCCACCGGGTCAGTTGCTAAACGTACGAGATCCTCCACGGAGAAGGCTATAGTTTCTTCCTTGCCTCCTGCCACTGATGCTTCCAAGAAGAAGAAATCTAAGATTAAATCCTCCCTACCTTCTCCGGCTAATGTCACTCCAGATGCCTCTGGCGATATCGGGGTTGATCAATTTACTGCTTTCGTAGAGCGTCACACTCCTACTCCTTCCATGAAGGCCCTCAATGCTTTATCCGCAGAAGAACGAATTGTGCACGCAGCCCACAGCTTCTCCCAGGTAAACTTCTGGCACAAATATTATTTTTTATAGCTAATGAGAAAGGAAGTATAGAGATCTTACTTCTTTACATTATGCGTAGTTTGGCCTCTTGTACTCGGACGTATCCGAACGAGCCCTCCAGTCCCTCTAGCTTCAGGATGATCTCCAGAGCCAAGTGGAATTGGAGAAGGTGAAGAAAGAAATTCTGGAGGGAGAATTACAGGAATCCAACCAGGCACGGAAGGCGCTCCAGGCTGAAAAGGTGAGGCTTTTGGAGGAGGTCTCTTTACTCAAGACTCAGCTTGGTGAGCGGGTTGAACGTTTGGAGGCTACTCTCCCTTTGGCTGGGGTGAAGTTGCGCATTGATTCTCTTTTTACCTCCACCATGGGGCAGAAGTTTCTAGGTACCATGCATCGAGAATGGTTGGAAGCCTTTCTTAAGAGTACCAGCTTCTTGGGGGCAATGGGTGCATATATTCCCCACTTTATTGATCATGGGTTTTCCAATGCCGTGGCCGAACATTCCACTCCCGAATTTAATGGTCAGTACACTCGTGCCCTTCGCTTGGAGGAGTTAGCTACTCCCCCTAAGTTTCCTGGAGATCCTAATGAGGACATTAGCACTCCCTGGTGGCTGCCTGGGATGAGGAAGGCGGTCTCAGAGCTAAAGAAAACTGCTCTGAAGTTGGACGATCTGGTACCGGCGAAGGATTTGCCATTACCCATCCATGTGGCTAACCCTGATCCTGTAGCGACCGTGACAGCTGATGTTCTGGAGGAGAAGGCAGAGGGGGGCGGTTCCAGTGGCCAAATTGATGAGGCAGAGGAAGGTTTCGGGGGGAAGGGTGAAATTCCCCTTTCTTCATAACTCTATTTGCTTTTTTCCATAACAATCTGATACTCAAACACTTTTACTTTTGTTGGGGCCTTTAGGGTCTCTTTTGGTATTTTCAGGAGACTCCACACTCCTGCGTTTTTATGTGGAGGGCCAAGGCGTGATGCCTTCGGTCTTGGATATTTACTTTTGCTTATCGTACCTGCACATTATTTCTTCGTATGCATATATATATATATATATATATATGTCTCTATCTTAGCTATTAGACATATAATGTATTGCCTGTTCAGCTTTTCCTTTACTATGAACTTAACATGTTTCTAACATTTTCTTGACACGTAAAGGCTCTAAAGCTCAATAGAGAAATTTTAGATAAAGATATGGGGTTTATGTTTCTGTACTTACTTGATGATTCGATCATGCTCCCAGTTTCTCCCCATAGTTAGAATCTGTAGGGATTATACTCTCCCAAAAGTTAGAGTTTTATAGGGATTATACTCTCCCAAAAGTTAGAGTTTTATAGGGATTATACTCTCTCAAAAGTTAGAATTTGTAGGGATTATACTCTCCCAAAAGTTAGAGTTTTATAGGGATTATACTCTCCCAAAAGTTGTTTATACTCATAAGAGTTCTTAGGGATTATACTCTCCCTGAAGTTGTTTATACTCGTAAGAGTTCTTAGGGATTATACTCTCCCTTAAGTTGTTTATACTCGTAAGAGTTCTTAGGGATTATACTCTCCCTGAAGTTGTTTATACTCGTAAGAGTTCTTAGGGATTATACTCTCCCTGAAGTTGTTTATACTCGTAAGAGTTCTTAGGGATTATACTCTCCCTAAAGTTGTTTATACTCGTAACAGTTCTTAGGGATTATACTCTCCCTAAAGTTGTTTATACTCGTAAGAGTTCTTAGGGATTATACTCTCCTTGAAGTTGTTTATACTCGTAAGAGTTCTTAGGGATTATACTCTCCCTGAAGTTCGAGGTCATTTTGATGATCGACAGGCTAGTCGTATCTTCCGCTCCATATCTCCTACTCCCCCTAGCTTTAGAGGCTGTCGTGGATGAAGACCCTAGGAATTATCTTTAAGCATTTCTCTCTCGAATCTTTGTGTGTAAGTTTTCCTGTTTCATCCAATGAGGTTTATCTAATCCTCTTAAGAATTTCAGGGTGTGGCCAACCTTGTAGGAGATGAGACGTATTTCACAGTATCTCTATTATCTTATTGTTTCAGCCTTCAAAACACATTCATTATTTCCACATTACGTGAACACATAGCAATCATCCTCGCACAATTTTTAATGTATAATAAACATCTCATCATAAAACTGGAATATAAGAATCATCTCATCACCATATTGACAGGTATTAAGGGAAATCACTGAAATTTTTCCTAAAACGGTGTTCCATTGATCAAAAGTGTTCATCAACATAGGCAAATAAGGGGAGCCTATGCCGGCCTCATTAAAAACCTCTCCGTGGTAAAACCCTAAAGGGAAACCCACGTAGAGGGGAAAAGAGTGCCGATGAAGCAATGTATACAATTATTCGAATGAAAAACAAACGTTTAAACTTGTTCATAAAGGGAAAGATAGTAAAGGAATAACACCTTCCTCAAACATAAAATCTCTTCAAGTGACACACGTTCCATGGTCGTAATATTTCTTTCCCCGTCATGTCCTGGAGTTTGTATGCTCCGCCTTTGAGTACCTGTACCACCTTGTATGAACCTTCCCAATTAGCCTCCATTTTTCCTGTATTTTTCAAGGCATCTGCTCTTCGGAGTACTAAATCTCCAGCCTTAAAGGAACGAGGAATCACCCTGCGATCATACGCTGCCTTAATCCTACTTTTGTATCTTTCTGCTTTCAACCTTGCCATTTCTCTTTCTTCCTCTACCAGGTCTAGGGCCTCCCTCATCAGCTCTTCGTTCCTCTTCTCTTCAAAATACGTGATTCTGTGTGATCCTAGCCTGGCCTCGGGAAGTATCACCGCTGCTGCTCCATACACCAAATAAAAGGGAGATTCCCCTATAGCTGTCTTGGGACTAGTCCTATAGGACCAGAGGACGTTGTCTAGCTCTTTCACCCATCCTCCTCCTACTTTATGTAATCGCGTTCGAATGCCATCCACTAGGGTTCTATTTGTAACTTCCACTTGTCCATTGGCTTGTGGGTGGGCCACCGAAGTGAACCTCTGTATAATATTCCATCTCTCGCACCACTTCCTCACCTTCTCTCCATTGAATTGTGTTTCGTTATCAGAAACCAAGATTCTTGGCACTCCAAACCTGCAACAGATATGTCTAGCCAGAAAAAGAATTACAATATCTTCCTCTATTTTGGCCAAGGGCACAGCCTCTACCCACTTACTAAAGTAATCCACGGCCACAATTAAAAATTTCCTTCCCCCAGGTGCTAAGGGGAAGGGTCCGACTAGATATATCCCCCACTTAGCAAAGGGACAGGGCGAGTACATGGCTCCCATCTCCTCTGCAGGGATCCGTATTAGAGGTCCGTTCTTCTGGCACCTCTCACATTTCTTCACAAATTTCCTAGCATCTCTGATTATACTAGGCCAATAAAAACCTGCTCTAAACACCTTCTTCACCATAGTCTGGTAACCTTCGTGGCTAGACGCACAACCCTCATGGATATCTTTGATTACTAGCTCTGCCTCTCTTTTCGAAAGACATTTCAGGTAGGGTTGAGTGAAGGACCTCCTGTATAACTGGTCCCCTAGGATACAATATTTTCTTCTCCATGCTTTGGCTTCTCTGGACATTGGGGTTACCGGTTCTCTGTTCAGTTCTTCCCATATCTCTCTCCTCCAGTCATCTCCTGCTGTTATCTCTCCGACCAAAGCTTCGGTTGCTAGTCGGTCTGCCACTAACAGGGTTATCTTTCCGTGTCCCTCGAATTCAGTAGAACTAGCTAGCTTGGATAGCCCATCTGCTTTTACATTCTCTTCTCTTGGTACCTGTATTACTTCAAAGGTGTGAAACTTGTTTTTCAACTTCTTTACCTATCTAGATAGGCGATCATCCTTTCATCCTTGGCAAGGTACTCCCCCATGACCTTTTGTACCACCAATTGTGACTTGGAATATAGGGTGACTTTATGTGCCCCTAACTCTGCTGCCATATTGGCCCCTCTGATCAGGGCCTCATATTCTGCCCCATTATTTGAGGTTGAGAACCTGAATTTGACGGCTACTTGTATTTCCTGGCCTTCTGGATCAACCAACATTATCCCGGCTCCACACCCTACTACAGATGTTGAACCATCAACGTACACTTTCCAACCTTGTTCTTCCTCCATTCTGGTAGTCTTTTGAATAAAGTCTGCCAAAGCTTGGGCCTTGATGGCCCTCCTGGGTTCGTAATCAATATCGTATTCCTGTAATTCCACTGCCCATCTAACCATTCTTCCCGATAAATCTGCTCTCCCTAGTGTCTGCTTTAAAGGGAAATTAGTCCGCACCATAACTTTATAAGACAAGAAATAGGGGCGTAACCGCCTGGCTGTCACTACTACTGCTAGGGCTGCTTTCTCCACCTCTGAGTATCTGATCTCTGCCCCCTGGATGACCTTGCTCACGTAGTATATAGATTGATGTGTGGAGCCTTCCTCTTTCATCAGGGATGTGCTCAAGGAGTGTTCCCCTACTGAGAGGTATAAGAGCAAGACATCTCCCTGAGAGGGCTTCGTCAGCTTCGGAAGTTGTTCAAGGTGGAGCTTGAGTTCCTCGAAATCTTTTTGACATTGGTCGTCCCATTCGAACCTCGACCCCTTCCTTAATGTTCTGAAGAAGTGGTGGCTCTTTTCTGTTGACCTTGCTATGAATCTACTAAGAGCCGCAATTCTGCCATTCAGGGTCTGCAATTCCTTCCGATTCCGAGGGGGTTGCATGTCGAGAACCGCCTTCACCTTAGCAGGGTTAACTTCTATCCCTCTTTGAGTCACCATATATCCCAGGAATTTCCCTGACCCTACTCCAAAAGAACATTTAGTTGGATTTAATTTAATACCATTCTCTCGGATTACCTGGAATATCTCCTTCAGGTCGCCAATGTGTTCCTCTGCCTTGACACTCTTAGCCAGCATTTCATCCACGTAAACCTCCATGTTCCTGCTTATTTGTCCTCGGAACACCGAGTCTACCATTCTTTGATAGGTGGCTCCTGCATTTATTAGTCCAAAAGGCATACGTACATAACCGAAAGTACCACATGTCGCTATAAAACATACCTTTGGTATATCAAGGGGGTTCCACTGGATTTGGTGATACCCTTGATATGCGTCCATCATGCTGAGTAATTCAAATCCAGATGTGGCACCTACCAATTGGTCGATTCGGGGCAGGGGATAATGATCCTTGGGGCATGCTTTGTTCAGATCTCTAAAGTCAATGCACATTCTCCATTTGCCAGCTCCTTTAGATACTAGCACTGCGTTTGACAACCACTCAGGGAATTGCACCCTCTTCACATGCCCCGCATTCAACAACTTATCGACTTCCTCTTTTACAATAAGGTTTTTCTCCTTACCAAAGTTCCTTACTTTTTACTTTACTGGCCTGGCTTTGGGATCTACATTAAGATAATGCATCGCTATTTCTGGAGGGATACCAGTCATATCTGTCGAGGTGAAGGCGAAGATATCCGCATTCTCCTGAAGGGTAAGTACCATCTTTTCCTGCAGTTCGGGACTCATGTGTGTACCTATCCTGGTTGTGAATCCCTCCTTTCCTGGGTAAAGCTCAATGTTCATTAATTCCTCATCTGCTTTTACTTTGGGTTGCTCTTGCACCAGCTCACCCACTTTCTGTTTTTTCCATTCAGGGTCTTCACCCTTGAATCTCTCCATCCCTCGGACCATGGCCATGTCCGCTATCTTAACCGATTCTACATAACACTTCCTCGCCTGGTACTGGTCTCCACATATCTCTCCCACACCCCCTAAGGCAGGGAATTTCATCTTCATGTGGAAGGTGGAAATCACGGCCTGAAAGATATTCAAACTTGGTCTTCCCATCACCACATTATATGAAGATGGGAAGTCTACTATCAGAAACTCTATCACTTGCACACGTCGGTTAGGAGCAGTTCCTAACCCTACCTGTAATAACGCTGAGCCCAGGGGTTGAATGGCACCCCCTGAAAATCCATAGAGGGCTGTCTCCACTGGCCTGAGTTTTATGTTTAATTCCATCTTCTTAAAACACTCCAAGAACATGATATCGGCAGAGCTCCCCGTGTCTACAAAAATCCTGGCCACGTCATACCCTGCTATATCCGTCGTAATGACTAAGGCATCGTTATGGATTTCTCTGGGTTCCCCAATATCTTCTGGTCCAAAATGAATATCAGGAGCTACTGTCGTCTTCCCTACCTCACGACGTTCCGTATTCCTTTCATTTTTCAACGATCTGACGCTCTGCTTCCTCTGTCTGAAGGAGTCCCCATCAGCAGGGCCGCCCATAATCATGTGAATAGTTCCCCTCTTTTGGGGAGGGGGTGGCTGATCCTCTATGCTCTTCCTCTGTTCTCTTCTATTATCCTCCGGCTTGCCCTCGGGGTCCTTTCTCTTTTGTCCTCTGGGACCTTGTCGGTCCCTGAAAATAAATTCCTTTAAGTGGCCTGCTTGAATCATTCTTTATATTTCGTCTTTCAGATGCCAACATTGGTTGGTGTAGTGGCCATAGTCGTTATGGAATCTGCAAAATCTGTTTGACTTGGGGTTCTGTGGGCCCCTGTTTCTTGAATAAGGGAACTTCATATCGGGATGGTCCCCTGCCACTTCCAGAACTTCTGCCGGCTCTATCCTCAGAGGGGTATATCTCCTCATCCTTCCCCTAGAGCTCCACGGCGCAGCTTCTTCTCCTTTTGCATTTCCCAGCCCCCTCGCATTCCGGTGTTTTTCTGGACTGGGCCTCCTCGGCACTATTTCCCTTCTTCGTTCTCCATTCCCCACTATTGTCCTGGTCTCCGAACGTTTAGCTTTCCTTACCTCTTCCAGGGTGAGGTATTTTTCCGCCCTCCTTAATAATTCATCAAAGGTTCGTACTGGCTTCTTGGCTAGAGACGTAAACAGGTCTCCATCTCTTAGCCCGTTAGTGAGGGCATTGATTTTGACCTCTGAAGAAGCTGTTGGTACCTCTAAGGCCGCTTGGTTGAATCTTTTCAAGAAAGCCCGAAGACTCTCATTCTCCCCTTGTCGCATGTTAAACAAGGTAAGGGTGGCCCTAGGTTGCCTCCTAGCGCTGGCAAATTGGTGCAAGAATAGTTCACTGAACTCCGACCATGAATGGATGGTGTCAGGCCCTAGCTGGGTAAACCATTGTTGTGCCGCTTTAGATAAGGTAGTTAGGAATACCCTGCATTTAACGCCCTCTTCGTACCGGTGCAATAGGGCGGCATTCTCGAACTGGGCCCAAAGGCTATCAATTCTCGAATTTGGGCCCAAAGGCTATCAATTCTCGAATTTGGGCCCAAGGCCCAATTACTCTTATTTCCCTGTTCAGGCCTAGGAGTGTATTAATCTATTCTTCAATCTTATCGACCTGATTAAGACCATTATAATTTATCCCGTTTTCACGTGTCGACCTTTTCAAGAGTGACATATTTTATCCGCATTATCAAATATGCAAATTTCTTTGAAACGGAGGAGGATAGAATTATCTCTATCCATTAAATTTCAAGAGTCCTGTACCCAAAAGTGACCACCGCATGGAGTGTGTCAGTGTGGGACCCCTAGATCTTTTATGAGTCTTCATCCTTATCCTCTTTCAATAATAAACAAGTAAAAATATCTTCTTTCAACATTTCTTCTATTTCCACCGTCACTTTTCCTACAACCACACCCTATAATATACTGTAATTCAATTAATTTTTTTTTTTTTTTTTTGAGCAATCTGTAATTCAATTTAATTAAGACGTGGGTTGTCGGCAGTTGAGTAGTTGTTTAGGAACTAATTTAAAATAAAAATTTAAAGGTTGAGAAATTAATATAAATTAATTAATTTTTACAACTATATAAATTCGGAATTTTAAATATGACAAAATATTTTTATAGTATTAGAGCTTCAAGCAACGTTTCGGGTTCAATTATTGCTAAATAATTTTGTGAAATACTGAC
Organism: Galeopsis tetrahit; assembly: GCA_963675135.1. NCBI lineage: Eukaryota > Viridiplantae > Streptophyta > Magnoliopsida > Lamiales > Lamiaceae > Galeopsis > Galeopsis tetrahit. The sequence continues at coordinate 34,916,968 of OY776126.1, read as the reverse complement.
AATAGGCAATGTATGAAACTAAGTATTTTTTTAATAAAATTCCAAGAATTGGTAATATTTACTGAAAATAAGTTATAATTTAAAATTAGTTTTAAATGTTTTTAAATTAATATTTTATTTTTCAAAAAATGAGCTTAAAAACATAAGAATATTTAAATAATCAAGTAATACAAAATTATTTCACTTACTATGCTTTCTTAATATATTTGCATCGATGATTTTTTTCTAATTGTATATTATTAGTCAGTTAAATGATTCTTTTAATCATTATGACTTCTTCCAACTACAATTTTATTTTGTAATTTGACAAATTTGAGGTGGATTTTATTAATCTAATCTTTTAAAGTTTGGAAAAAATATTATGAGCTTTTCTTTGAAGTGTGGCCCATACAAAATATTACTATTGTATATATAAAGTGTTATTATTTAAAAATTAAATATATTTTTTAAGAGACACCCTCTCATTGCACCTGCAATATTAGCACATTAATTTAAAGGTAATAAACTTGCAATTTTTTAACAGATCGAATCGAGTCAAATGGATCTTTCACAAAAAAAATTGCACAAAGAAAATTAGAAAAACTTACTTTCAAATTCGTTTTACTGAAAAAATATGTGTTATTATAAGAACGAGTAATAGATACTCGTTCAAAAAATCGCACAAAGATAAACAGAAAACATGTTCTCGGATATGATAGATTATAAGAGCAAATATGACATGTACTCCTAATACATACTTGTCCTTAGTAACACGTGCAAGATATTGAAAACGTATTACTGAAAGAAGAAACGTGTGTTGTTACAAGATCAAAATCAGTAAAAAAACACAAAAAAATAGTCTAAATTTAAAGAGATGAAGAACAAAATAAGAAAACACGCACAAAAAATATCAAAATTAAAATGAAAAACACTTACAAGAAACTAGAGACATGAAAAAGAAAGGTTTGTGCATGTGAAGAAGGAGAGGCGTGCTAATGGGGAAAAAGAATTAAGAAAGAAATGTGCGTTTTTTGATCTGTTAAATATTACATATAAGTGTGTCTTTTAAAAAAAAAATAGTAACACTTTATGTACAAGACAATAATACTTTTTACATATAATATTGACACTACAAAGGAAGATTTTATGTGAACTCGGATTTATAAATGTTACTTATAAAATTTTGGTATTTTATAATAGTTGGGTCTTCCTATAGTTACAACAAATAATTTTTCAAATATCATTGTATAATTAATCTCAAACGTATGATTTTTTTTTATATGTAATTTGAACTTCGCACTAGTAATATGTAATTGCACTACTAATAAATTAAATTATTAAATTTAAAAAATATTATATATATATATATATATAACTTTTCAATAAATGGTTAATGTAAAATACTAGTAGTTGGCGTGGAAATAGAAAGAAGAAGTTGGAAAAAGTGAAAGTAATAGTAATAGATATTTTAGCTAGCAAAAGCTGCAGGCTTGCTATTTATATCCATTTAGGCAAGTTGTTGAAATGATCATCACACTACTATCACTTCACCAAAGAAACCAAGACATCAAGAAAATGGTGCTTCTCGATCACCTCTGGGACGACGTCGCTGCCGGCCCTCAGCCGGAGCGTGGCCTCAAACACCTCAAGAAAGTTTACACCAAGCCTGCTCTGAACATCAAAGGTACCTTTTTTTTTCTATTTAATTTGTCACATGACGCTTTTAATTTAATTACATGATCGATGCTGTATATATATATATATTTAGAGATTGGAGGAGAGAGCAGTACTAGTAGCAAGTTCCAGAGGTCTCTGTCCATGCCGCCCAGTCCAGGGACTCCCGGAACGCCGTCACCTACGGCGGCGCGTAAGGAGAACGTGTGGCGGAGCGTGTTCCACCCCGGAAGCAACCTCGCCACCAGAAACATCGGAGCTGCTGATTACTTCGATCGCCCAGAGCCCAATTCCCCCACTGTTTATGACTGGTACTTTTTTTTTTTTTTTTCTTTTTTTTAATATAATTTACTAGTAATTAACTACTACATAATTTGTATTTTCGTGTACATCATATATAATAATAGATCTATCTATCCGTAGGCTATATATAAATTTCCGGTCATTTGTATTGTCCATACTTAATTGTAAAATAAATCATCCCATATTACTTAATTTTAAATAAATTACGAACTTTAAATTTTATTGCAAATTACATATAGTTTTTTCAGCAACTATCCATGTATGACGAAAATTAGTTTGCAAATGACTAATTTAGATTAACCATATGTAAAGTTTAAGATTTATTTTACATCATGACAAGGAGTAAATAAATGATTAAATTCAATAATAAAATACATCTACCCTAAACAGACGTAGTTAATTAATTGGTGAATCATATAAACATTTTGTCGATTTATTTATCTTTAATTTTGTATGGTACTATTTTATTTTAATTATTTTGATGAATTGATCATTTTGTAGGCTTTACAGTGGGGAGACTAGAAGCAAACACAAGTGAAGAAGGGATTTTGGGAATTAAGGAGGCGGCAGCGGTTGCATTTGCATGTAAATAGTGGTTTAATTTATGTTGTATGAGTTTTTGGAAATTAATCTCTATATTAATTTCCTATGATTATGTAATGTTTTCATTGTAAATATTGACGATCTGAGACCTCGTACGTTTTGACGGTGTAGATTTGTTTGCTATTACAATCATCATGTCATGTGCAATAAAATAAAAAGAGTTGGATCTCATCAGATGTTTGTCCATTTCTGTTCATCCTTTGGATAACTTCTCCTTCATACTTATCTTCCTAAGGATAACACCAAACAAATTTAAAAATGATTTGATTTTTAATTATATATAAATATCTTTTCCAGATACAATATAAATATATGTATAATATATTATTTTTGGACAAAATGTACCCCAAATTTTTATTTTTAAAAGTACATCTATATACAGTAATTGATCAGCTGGGAAGTTTGATGGATTTATTTTATATTAATTAGAAATAAAGGAAAAACAAGAGTAATCATTAGTATGTTCAGTTGTTATTTGAAATATAATTTGATGTATGTAATTTTCTACTATATATCCCAGGTTAATTGATGATAAATGCAGCTCTACTTTATATGGACAAAAAATTATATGTATGAAAGTTAAAAAAAAGAAAATTCAGGGTTTGAACCAAGTTAAAATGGGATCAAATAGATTTGTTCAAAAAAATTGCACACGACAAATAAAAAATTTATTTTCAGATCTATCTTACGAACGTACTATAAAAATTACTTATTTTTATAGTAACACAAAACTGAAAATAATTTTTTATGTTTATTTTACACGAATTTTTATGAGAAAATTTATTTAAATGGATTTTGACACGCCATTTTTTCTATTATTCCTTAAATAAAATGAGTATTATATTGCACATAATTTCTGACTATGGTAAAATGTGAAGAGTATCCAATGCTAAATACTTGGCAGATGTATGATCGATGCATATAATAATTATTTAATTATGAGTGTGTGGGCCTTATAATTGATTTTTGGATTGAATTATTAGTCAAGATAAGATCGTTTGGTTGTTGTTTTCTTATTGGAGAGTGACCACCAACTTATAAATATTCTTCACGTGCTGTGATTATGTCGACATTATTGGTAAATTAATTGTTGCAGCTTGCATGTATAGTACTCCCTAGGTGTTGCAATGCTCATTTAATTTAGACAAGAAACGGAAAGAAAATGAAATCCTACATTTTTTAAATAAGATTTACTAATTACTTATATTAGTCGTCATTACACATATACTTCTTTTATTAATAATTTAATTCGATAATAGAGATAGTGCAATTATTAAGGACTGCTGTCTCATGAATTCAGTTTATATCATAATTTTGTCTATGAATAGAGAATTCTGTCAATTCCACTTATTAGTCAATATTTGAAAGGGTTTATTTGAACCTACAAAAATACTTAGAAGTTCAAATGCACAAATAAATACTTCAAAAACTTACTTGTACCTGAGGTAATATTTCAGGGACCTGCATGTACATTTATTTTCCCTTGTCGAAATTCGAGTGTCTACAGCAACTTCTCAAGTTTGAGCCTCCGTCTTTTGTAGGATGTAAATAAAGAAAGAGGTTTACATGTTAACATCAACTTCATTGATCATTACAGAATATGCAAATCCAGAAACAGACCGATCATGTTTCACGACAGAATTGCCAGGCCAATCAATAAATCGGAATATTGGGCATGACCTAAAGATTAAACACAAAAGCAAATGAACAACTTACACAATATATCTAGTTTCTCCTAGGGTGTATTTTGGTACTTTTGATTTGAACAAATATATACAGGTGAATCTACTGGACATTAAGAAAACTGAAGTAAACCTTTTACATCGTATTCTGACAGGAAGACATCGGATCAATCGTATTCAGCTTCCTTCCACTTGCACCTTTGGCCGGTATGCTAAAACCTGGACATAAATACAGAGTTGAGTTGTTATCAAAACAGGAGATGTTACATCATTGTAAAAAACGGAATCCGAATCCCATTTAAACCAAGATTATGCACCAGCCCAAGAACTACAAAAACAAAGGTTGTATCTTGTTTTGTGAGGTTGGGCATATGGATCATATCTCACAATCATATTCTGTGTAGACAAATCTTGTCATTTATATTAAAGTATAATAACATCTTTTTAATAGTTTCTTACCAACCCTTTAGATTGATAATGATTCTCTAATTCATAGACAGTCATGTAGAGCATCTAAAGTATCTTATGTACATGTCCAAACCATTTTAAGACGTGTATCCAGAGGGGGATCCTTGAGAGGCAAGCCCCAAATTTTTTAGTTGTATATATAGGGTTAATTGCACAAAAACCCCCCCTTTGGTTTGAATTTGTTGCACGAAATCCCATCATGGTTTGGAAAATTGCACGAAACCCCCTTGTGGTTTATTAAATTAGCGAATTTCCCATTTTTTCAGAAACGAGTTAACAAATTTTACCATTTTTTTTATATTGCCCTACATGATATAGTTTCAAAACTTCAATATTTGGAAAGGAAGGAAATAGAGAAAATAGGTAAAATCGTGAACTCTTTATTTTATAAAAATGGGGGAAATTCGCTTAATTTAATAAACCACAAGGGGGGTTTCATGCAATTTCCAAACCACGAGGAGGTTTCGCACAACATTTTCAAATCACAAGAGGATTTGATGCAATTAACCCTGTCCCTGTATAAACATACTAATATGTAACTATGTAAGCATTGATCCTTCTTATTTAGACTTAATCTGTGTGTTTTTGTACTCTCCCAAAAAACTTGGATCTGCTACTACGTGTATCTCTATTTTTGTCATCTTATGGGCTACCACTGCTTTTTTTATTCTTATGCATTAATTACTTAATTAGAATAATTGTTCATTGTAAAGCTTTCTATGTGAGGCGAGGGTAAAGTCTTACCAGATGTTGCTGAGTAAACCTGGCATGAATTTCCTCCAAGGTTTGATGCTCGTCCAACAATTGCAGCTCATTCTGATAAGAATCTAAGTTGATAGATTCTTTTGTGAGCATCAAAGAGTTGTTTACAGGACGAAAATCCTTAATTATTAGCATCTCAATTTCACTGCCGTCCACAGATGTCTGCATAGCAACATACTGCAAGAGATTTGGTTTTAAAACTATTCAGTTCTTGACTGGAAAAATAAAAGAAAAGATAGGTAAAGAATTAGAATGAATGTGAGGACCTGACATAAGTGTCTAACTGATGATGTGGGGCTGCAGCATAGGTAAGGTCGCTTCAAGTTGGGTATCTTCTCCTCATGCAACGATACGATCATGAGACTAGTTTTCAACTGAAAAAAGACAAGAAAAATGAACCCATCGTCAATTCCTTTGACATAAAAAAATAGATGGCACTTCAGAGATGATCTAGCCATCTCAATTGTGCCATTCAATAAGTAGTGCACAATTGAACAAGATCAAATTTCTTTTTGGGTATGTTTGGTTTGGGATTTAGAGGAAAATCTAGTGGATTTCAATTGATAAATAGCAATGGTGTATGTGTTTGTTTTGAAATTTAAATAGGGTAAGGTTTAATTTTATTTCAAACAGATGTGTAAGAGCTGTGTGATGTTGCATTATAATATTGTTGTTAATTGTAATTGTAAAGATTGAATGATTGTGTAATTATTAGTATGTTTTATTGGAAGTTACAAAGTGAAAATAAATGGTGTGAAAAGTGATGAATAAAATAAGAGTGGGGATAAAAACCACATTTTCGTTGAAGAGTCATTGAAGAGGGTGTGGTGGAGAAAAAATGGTATTTATAGGTATTTGTTGGGGTGAATATATTGGGTTTTAAAAAACCGGATTCTAAAATCCAAAAGTAGAACTTGATTTAGATTTCGAAATCCCAAATCAAATATTCCTCCGCTGTTTCTTCTTCTCCCAGCCAATTAAAATATCAACATCATACTAAATGAAAAGACTCTATTTCCAACATTATCAAAGTAAAAAAAATTCTAGTATTACCATTTCATTGTCTTCATCATGTAAGGATCGAAGACGATTGGTCATCTTTGAAAGCCGATTACTCCTAGAAATCCTGTCATTTGTCCAATTCTGGCCACCATGTTTAGTACTACTGCGCGTGCCACCTCTTCCCCATGCAAGAAATTCTATACTTCCATCTGCATTTGCTCCTGATGATGGTTGTGAAGTTCGAGCTCGTCCCCATCTTTTATATCTTTTCGATTTCGGTTCGGCAGAATTCTCATCATTAGAAGAGGAGTCTTCGCTATCATAATGCCCATTAGCTCCTTCCTCTTTATCTGATTCATGATGATCAACACCACGATGGTTTCTTCGAGCTCTCAAATTTTGATAACTGCCCTGTCTCCTTGCAAGTGTTGCTCTTGCTGATTTTCGTTTTTTTACAAGAGCTTCTGTTTGTCGACGTAAAGTCTGGGCAATTGAAGCTTGGATCTGTTATGAACAGAAAACTTAAGCAGACAGAATTTTGTTTTAAGGCAATTCAGAAATAGAGATGCACTGCTTGAAGGCAATATCACGAGGTGGCTATTGATACTGAGAAAGAGTATTCATTGCAAAACAAATCACAAACTTTTCATGTTTTTTAATTACTACATTTGCAATTTGTTATATGACCTTTCAAATTATTGCAATTCTATCACATGACTTTTCTGAAAAGTCCTGCTAACGTGGCAGTGTACGAAATTGCAAAAAAATAAAATGTTGTGATCAAATTGAAACAATAACAAAAGATTATGAATTTATTTGCAATTTTTCAAATATTTTACAGTCAGCATAAGTTTCCGGAAAATTGTCATAAGTTATAATTACAAATTTTAAAAACATATGCTGTAACTGAAAAAACGTGACAAGATCGTGATTCTTTACGCAATTAACCCACCATAGAAAGGTTTGGCATTGATCACTTTATTGAAAAAGATTAACCAAATATTATTCCACATTGGCACTCACAAGTCACAACCCATTGAAGGAACCATAATCTGAAGCATAAATGAATCACACACCAGGATGGCAGGATCCACGAGTGAATGGAGACTTATATCTAAATCATCAGCAGTTTACCTTCTTATTGCGAGCTCTCTCCTCTTCATGGAAAACCAACTCCTTCTGTAAGACTAAGAATGGTTAGTCATGAAGCAAGCTTAAGAATACTGAAGAGAAATTAGAGAATTCTGAACTATTACCTCTTCCTCATGCTTATCAAAATCTGGATATAGAGCAGCAATCAGGGCATCATAATTGGGATCATCTCTTAAAGAACGACGACTAGCACAATGAGTGCGGCAAGCAGGACATTCATTGTTCCTGCACACAGAACAAATTTAAATAGAAGGAAAAAACTATATAAATAGAAAGAACTCTTCAATAGCAAGTGAACAGAGAAGAAGCACAGAAAGTACCCAAGGCGCATTGATTTGTCAATGCACTCTCTGCAAAAGCGATGTAAGCATCCCATGACTGTTCTAGTCTTCCTAATGATACCTGTCCAGTGAGAAGTTTAAACAGTACATCACAAAACCGGGGTGGACAAGTACACAAGAACAACTCATAAGCCAATAAGGAAATGAAGATATTCAATGTGATTGTTAATCAATTTTATTATTACAATAAGATTTTAACGTAGATAACCTTCAATAAAGAATAACTAATTAAAGCTTCAATAAAAAATTAATATCAAGAATTAATTTTGTTTTTCAGCATAAAGCTCTACACAAGTCAATATGATCCCCCTTAAATCTTCTTACAGAAGCAAGAAAAGCAGTTTAGGCAAACTACGTGCAGCTGGAATATTTTTCAAAAGAACTGAACTGGTTACGGGAAAACTATAAGCATATGTCTGTTGCTATTCAGTCACACACACACACACATATGGTTTTGATATGGAGACAGATGGTGGGTTTCTTATGGAGCCCAACACATGCATAAACTACTTGTATCATGCTAAAGTGTATAGTGTTTTATGCATGTGCTGGGCTCCATAAGAAACCTATAGAAATAGAAACTTCACTACACACATCTACTGCAGGAAGAACTTCTGCCAAAAAAAAAAAGTCCAATTAATCACATGATGCATGTGAAATCACCCATGAGCACTCAATACAGCTATTTCATTGGACTCTAACAGAGAGTGCAAGAATAGTACAACATTAATTATAAACTTTTACAACACGCTACTTTAATCATTTAGTACATCATAATGGAACCTCACAAAAACAGGGAAGACTGCAGCTTCTTGTTCAGAACTTACTTTCTCACTTGAATCTGACATGCTTAAAAATTATAAAAGCATACCTAAACATATTGCACACTGAATTTCCTTGCGTACTTCAGCCAGTTCCACGAATATAAATCTGAAATTAACAGTTTAATAGTTTATTGGAGAACTTTTACTCAATATCACTTTCAAATAAGGCCATACGTACTACACAGAAGTGGAAAAAAACAATGTTTCTTCTGCTATGCTAATTCATTTCACAAGTATTGCGAATAATTTTGAAGCAATTAATAGCTGTGACAGGAACTATTCTGAAGGTCAGCATTGATTAACACTTCCTCGATTAAAATATCGATATAATAATGCAGCATTACCTCGAAGCAGATCATGCCAGCATGAGCAAACATGCCATGATCAAGCAATCAAATGGAAAACAGCATTGCAGGCACCAAAATCAAAAATCAAGATTCAAATCGACTTTGAGAAGAATAAAAAATAATCAATCTAAAAGAACAAGCCAGGGATCCTTTTCATGCCACCCATGTAAAGAAATTATACCACAATATAAAGCATCTCAAGCTGCACATTTTACGCATGATATATCTTTATAATCCACGCAGAGTACGTGCAACAAAAATAGCATATTCATCTACAACACGAACAATTGTGCCTAGGTTTTCATACGTAATTGTAATCCCACATGTATAAACTCATATGCACAAGAGGATAGAGATAGATTACTCGTCTTTTTCTCCACCGCTAGAGTAAGAACTACCGTCGGAATCTGAGAATCAGGAGCAAAAAAAATTAAATAAATAAAACTACAAACAACTAAAATTAGAAGAAGAAATGCTAATAAAACTTGAATATATCCAAATGCATGTCCCTAGACCGCGAGACGCGGACACGGAGAAATTTACAAGCACTCACCAGATGCGTTATCAGTTTGTTCATCATTATGATTATCACTGCCATGAAGCGGATCATCGCATTTTTCTAGATCGAGCGGTGGCGTAGGAGAAGGAGAGGAAGAAATGCTTTCGCGTGGGCGCATTTGAGCAGGCATTTGGTGGCTGAGATGACGCCGCAACTTGTAACGGCGGCGAAGGGCGGAGAAACGTAGTCAAAGAAGAAAGAAACGCAATTGATTACATTTATTCTGATTTCTGTAAATACAAAAATAGGGAAAAGCGTCAAATCCCCAATTACATGCGACTTTTAATTGTCTTTTTTTTTTTTTTTCACGATACAATGACAAAATAACCCTCCATTACCTATATCAAAGGCTCTTTCTCATGTGGGTTATTTTTTTCTTTCTTTTTTTAAGTTCGTTTCTTTCTTAATTCCCATGTTTGGTTTATTACATTAGACAGGATATATTATTTTATCCCGATAATTTTCATGTTTGATTTACTTGAATTTAGTCCGTGATTATAATTGATCCGAGATTGTTTTCCTTGATAATCATGCACTTGGGTGTTTATTAGTTTTAAAGAGAAGTTGGGATAATTTAATCCATCAATTCAAATACAAATCTCAATTAAAAAAATAATGCAATCTCATTTAATCTTATCATACCTGTAAAGCAAAGGAGGCCTTATATTATTCAGTTATTTATTTTATGAAAAAAACTATTTAATTATGAGTAGAGATGCACAAAAAAATTGAACTGATAGGTTTGGCGGTCTATAACCCAATTTATTACTTAACCGAACCTTCATGTAAACAGTTTGATTTTGGTTCTAGGGGTGTAAAAATCTCCAATTAATATTAACCGGGAAAATCAACGGTTGAATTAGAAAATCGTCATTTAAAAAAATAAATCAATTTTTTAAAAAAATAAAATCAATCATAGCTCATATTTTTCACCCCAATGTGATCAAATTATTAATTTCTTCTGCACTACACGCGTATTTGCAATATGGTCTCACCTGCTCTACATGTGTATTCGTAAGATAAAGATCAACTCACAAGATAGAAGACCTGAAGACAAAAGTCCTAGAAGACAAGAAAATGTCCAAGACAGAAGATTTGAAGGATCAAAAGAGAAAGAGACCATCGAGTGTCCGACAACTTGGAATCTAAGCTCAAGCTGACTGTGACTCGTCCGATACCAATTGAATATAAGATGACTTATAATGATCAAGTTTGAAAAAAAAATATTGCTCATCCAAGATAAATTGAATATTCAGTTCACGTATCAAATGAATCATAAAATCAATGCTAGTTAAAAGATCAAATGAGTTCAAAATAGAAAACTAATAAAAACAAGAATGAATTTAGTCATTAGTATATCCGTTGGACCATTCTATTTAACTAGTTGATGTGAACCAATGAGAAGATAACAACTTATGGGAGATAAAGTTGAACTAATCGAGTGAAGAACATTTTGTCTAGGTTCATACAAAAAAATACAATAACATGGTATTATGGACGATTTTTTCGAATTAATGTAACACAAACCTAGAGCGACTTACGATTTAAAAAAATAAAAAATAAAACCCACATTAAAGAGGTGAAAAACAAATATATAATAAAAAGACATAAAAAAATCGGGTTTGAAGAACATTAAAAAAAAAAGAACAAAAATTCTAATTAATTAAAGTAACATAGTGTTGTTTTGTTCTTACAATAAGGGTGATCACTATTAGGTCCCTTGTTGCTATGACCTATAGCAACCCACTCCCACTCAAAAAAATGCTGCAGGAGCTCCCAAAATAATAGGGGATATGACGTTAATACCCCTGAGTAAATTTAGATTTTAAAATTAAAACAAGTGTCTTTCTTACTTTTTACTTTTTAACTTCCCAATGTTATCCCACCTTCTTCCACAAAATAATTCCGGCAACTCCCATCTCAACCCCACATTTAAATTGTTTGTTATTTTATAAATCATTTATAAACTTTTTTTGATTCCCTTCACAATATTCGCCGCAGAGATGAGGTGGTTGTCGTCGAGGCGGAGGAGCTCCTGGACTAAAATCGAAGTGGCCGTTCGTGGCGGCACAGTCGATCGAAAAAGCGTACCACCACTGATCGTCGGTGCTTTTCCACCGGAGACGGTGGCGACGACATACGGGCTACGGAGAACGACCAGATTTGGGGCTTTGGGGTGGGGGTCAAGAGACGCAATTTTCAGGCGACGGTGGCGACGACATACTACTTGGAACATGTTTGACGACGATTGCAATTTCTGGTAGTGAAGAGTCTTAGAGGAGTTATTTTTCTGATTTTTTTTATTTTCTGACTGGAATTTGAAGAGGAAAGGGTTGGTGGGGGTGGATTAAAGATTGAGAATGGTTGTTGGGAAGAAGGAGAAGAAAAACTTCTGGCTTTGATTTCAAGAACCATTCTTTTGTCTAAGATGATTGATTTGAGTTCAAAAAGTTTTATCTATTTATTAATTTATTAATTTATATTCGCATTGGGGCCGGTGAAATGTAGTGTTGTTTCCAAATTTCAATTCAACTAAAAAAATGGCTCTTGCATTTGATGAAACCATTAAGTTTTTTGGACTTTAAAAAGTCCGTGGATTTAGAAAATCTATAGACTCTATGCAGAGTTTGACTGACTTTTTTATTGATTTATATGAATTTTTATAGATTTGACAGGATTTGAAATACATATTTTTTTATTGATTTACATGGATTTCCATAAACGCCCCTAAAACTAGTTAAAAAAAAAATTATTATTCATCATTATTATTCTCATCTTAATTTCCACATAGCATTCAATACTAGTTCTCCATGCATTAGCTTCAGTTCTAATTCAGTTCTAATTGGCTTTGAGAAAACAATTTCAACTTCTAATTCAGTTCTAATTGTTCTAATTGGTTTTGAGAAAACAATTTCAACTTCTAATTTAGTTCTAATTGGCTTTGAGAAAGCAATTTCAAATTTTCCATTTTCCTCTTCCACGTTGAGATGTGGCTTTGAGAAAGCAACTTCCTCCGTTCCAAAGAACCTTTCACACTTTCTTTTTTATTCTCTTATTATTCGATAAACATAAGGTACTAAACCCTAAATTGAATTGGAATATCACATAAGTTGTTAAACTTAAATTGTATATAAGGTACTAAACATAATGTCATAAATCTTAAACTTAAATTAATTTTGAATATTACATAAATTATTAAAAGTTAAATTGAAATTAAATTTGAATAATACTCTGTATTACATAAGTTACTCAACTTAATGGTATACAGTAGAAACTCTATAAATTAATAATTTTGGGAACACCAAAATTTATTAATTAAAAGAGTTATTAATTTATTTATAAATTAATAATTATTAATTTATATATTAATTAATATTTTATTAATTTATAGAAACACTCTTTCAAACTTCAACTTCTAATTATTTATTGTATATCAAATGAAGGGTCTAATTTAAAAGAATCATTCAATCTTCCACATTATTATACTTCTTGTGTTCATTGTATCACTTTATGAACATTAAAAAATATTTTCAATATAAATATACAAGATCAAAATATGCTAACACAAACAAATCATACACACAACATGACTTCTCATCTTACAGGTGTGAAAAAAAATAACAATGACCGACGAGATTCGAAAAGCATTATGTAAGCACAACAAGGATAATTCAAGTCTCACTCAAAAGCAATTGCAAGAATTAGTTCTCAATAACTATGGTGAAACTTTTAGGTGAAATTGATAAGGAAAACTAGAGACAAGATTTAAGGTGAAGTTGATAAGGAAAATTAGAGACGAAATTTAAGGTGAAATTGATTTCAACAAAAAAAACAAAAACAATTGAGTCATTTTTTAAGAAACATTCATAAATCATTCATGTAATAGGTAGTATATATGGAATTATTAATTTATATTTTATTTGGGGTCTATAGAAATTACAAAAAATGTATTATCTTATAATTTTAGCGAGTTTATTAATTTAGCACGCTATCCCCGAGTCAGGACCGGCCAAAAATATTATCTTAGAGAGTTTATTAATTTATCGAGTATTAATTTAAAGAGTTTCTACTGTATAAGGTATCAAACATAAATCTTAAACCTAAATTGAATTGGAATATTATATAAGTTGCTAAACTTAAATTGAAATACATATAAACTAATCCGTGAAACATTGCAATTACTATGAAAGTAAACTAATCCGCTTAAATGGAGTATATAAGATACCAAACATAAATCTTAAATCTAAATTGAGTTTTTTTTAATATTATATAAGTTACTAAACTTAAATTGTATATAAGGTAATAAACATAAACCTTAAACCTACATTGAGTTTGAATATTACATAAGTTATTAAACTTAAATAATATATAAGATACCAAACATAAACCTTAAATCTAAATTGAATTTGAATATTACATAAGTTACTAAAACTTAAATTGAAAATTGAATATTACATAAGTTACTAAAATTTAAATTGAAATGGCTTTTGAATATTATGTAACACGAATATTTGAACACAAATATTTGATACCCCTCATTACATTTTTTCTTACACATTGTTTAGAAAATGTAATATTCAAACTCAATTCAATTTAGAGTTTTCATAAATTACTAAACTCTAAACCCTAAATTGAAATTGATACTTAGGAAGATTCAAACTCAATTTTCAATTGATGTTCCCTAAATTTATGTAACATTCAGTTTTCAATTTAAGTTTTAGAAACTTATGTAAATGATGACTCAATTTAGGTTCTAGATTTATATGGTATTAAACATATTGTAGAGAAAAAATGGTTACATATTTAGATTGAGTTTGAATATTATATAAGTTACTAAAATATAAATTTAAATAGAGTTTGAATATTACATATGACGAATATTTGAACACAAAAGGTAAATATCTGAACAAATTAAATGGTGTCCTATTTTGAATATTTCTCATTAGTACCTTACATGATACCCCTCGTTACATTTTTTAGAAAATGTAATATTCAAACTCAATTCAATTTAGAGTTTACATAAGTTACTAAACTCTAAATTGAATTTGAAAATTATGAAGATTAAAACCCAATTTCAATTAATGTTCTAGTAACTTTGGTAATATTCAATTTTGAATTTGTAGTAACTTATTTAATATTAAAATTTAATTAAAATTTATGTTTGAGTAACATATGTAATATTCAAACTCAATTTAGGTTTAAAGTTTATGTTTAGTACCATATATACCATTTTAAGTTTAATACTTTATGCAATATTTAAATTTTCGATCTAGATTTTAGTACTTTATATGATATTCAATTTACATATTTAAATTTGATGAATGAATGATACAATTTAAGTTTTAGTAACTTATGTAATATTCAAACTCAATTTAGGTTCAAGGTTTATATGGTACTAAACATAGTGTAGAGAAAAAATGGTAACATATTTAGAATAAGTTTGAATATTACATAAGCTACTAAAACTTTTAAATTGAAAATTCAATATTACATAAGTTACTAAAACATGAATTTAAATTAAATTTGAATATTACATAGAATAAATATTTAAACACAAAGGGTAAATATCTGAACAAAGGGTGTCATTTTTTGAATTTGTCTAATGAGTATCTTACACAATACTCAATAAAATTTGGAGTTTACATAAATTACTAAACTCTAAACTCTAAATTGAATTAGAAAATTATGAAGATTAAAACACGATTTCAATTATTTAATCAATTACAACATTATAAGCCAGAAATTACAAAAACATTAAACCAGAAATCTATGTGAAAGTAAAAAGGGATTCAATACATATATAATTCCATTATTTAGAAATTAAACACATTAAACCAATTAAATCTCTGAGAAATTAAAGAATTTCAGTGACACTCAATCCTATTTAATCTTTTTTCACATACTCATCTAAGCTTAAGGCACATTCCACCAAACTCAAATCTCATACTTATATCCAAGCTTAAAAATTGAAAACACACACAAGAACAGGGGCATAATGGTAACTGTGAAGGGCATAAATAAACCAATAAATCACGATTTCAAATCAGAGTTTCTGGGATAGAAATTAACACTTTACTACAGATAAGAATAACACTCACATAGTTAAACAATGTATCAACAACCAATCGAAGCAACCTGCAAAAGAATCTCCTTAAATCCATTAAAATAAAGCTCGATGTACGAGATCAAAGCAAGAAATAAGCACTTTTAAGCAGCTGAATTTATCTCCTTCTAACTACATACTAGGTTGAAAACTCACGACAAAGCCTCCTCCAAATCAGAACTACGGATGAATTGAATATTAAGAAGGAAGGGGTGTATCCGGCATAATTAATTACAAAAGAAACTCTCTCTTCTGTCAGAGTACTTGTCTCGATATTCAATCTTGCAACGCTTAGTGTTCAACTTTGCAACACTTAGTGTTCAACCTTGGAACACTTAGTGTTCAAATATTTTAGTTTTAGTAACTAACGACTTGCTTTCTCCATTAATTAACCTGCATCTGCAATGGTAAAAAAATATTATTTACAATAATGGAACTATTGGTGAGAACATAATTCAGCTCAACTGCCTTGATTTCTTAATTGGAAAAATTAGTTGGGAGGAAATTCTTACAGCAGGGAAACCTCCATAATCCCCTGCTTCATGAATGTTCTTGGTGACACATCTATTAGAAGCTAACCTAACCTGCATCTCGAGGTCATCTGCTGCGTTAGCTTTAGAGCAGCCAGGTGGTGATACTAAATATATGAAGATGAAAGTAAAACTGGTAGAAATGAATGTGTCTATTATTTCAGAACAAAAGGGCCATCACATTTTGAACTTAACTCAAGCAGATGGAAGCAACTTGCAAGGAGCCAAAAGAAAAATAGAAAAACAAACTAGAGTCACACACTCACACATGACTACATGAGTATTATTGATGGCCCGAATTAGGATACATCAGTTATGAGAAAAATATAGCAAAAACCTAGATAATAGATGCACACCTAACGATATGATAGACAATTTCAAACAAAATGAGGAACTCGTGGATGTTGTAATCTGGTCCCATTCATCCCTCCCATCGCCTCAGAAACTGGCTGGCTCAAATGCTCACCCATTCACACCACCACCACATCAAGAAAAAATAGTGATCACAAAAAGTCCTGGTATAATCACATAAACAGACAAAAAGTGATTTTTTGTGTTCTTCACAAACAAGAAAAATACTACATCTTCTCCCCCCCCCCCCCCAAAACACCAAAATCTAACTCAGTTCCAATTTTTTTTATGTACAGATATAGAAACAAAAGCAAACACCACAAATCTAGAAACAAAAAATCAAACACCACAAATCTAGGAACAAAAATAAAAAAATCAACAAATGCACAAAAGAATCCCCAATTTTACCTCAAATCAATTCCCCCATTTCCAGAAAAGACTTCAATTGCAATCCCTTGGCCATGCAACTATGAACATCTTCAAAATATTTAGCAGGCAGTTTCTTAACAAAATAAGATCATAAAAGGCATTAGAAAAGAAAAGGAGGAGCTGATAAAAAGAAATTGGGGAAAGCAAAAAAAGGAGCAACCATTTTATTTTACCTGAGGAATTGAAACATCATTCCCATCATTCAACTGCGTGTTCTTCTCTAGAGTTCCCATCGTCTAAAACACGCAGAAAACGATGCTTACATTCGAAGTACTTCTGTGTCTGAAAACCTCCAATCGAAACCCTAGATCCGTCGCTTGCCCATCGGTCGTCGTCGTCGCACTGTTCCTCCTTTTTTGTAAAGTCCCAAGATCAATTATAAAGTCCGCCATGGTCGTCGTCGTACATAGGACTAGGGCGGAAGCCTAGATCCGCCGCTTGCCCATCGGTCATCATCGTCGAAAATCGCAGATTTGGGGAAAATTAGAACAATGGGAGGGGTGTTGAACGAATTTGAATTTCAAATTGTGAGAAGAGGGGAGAGAATCGACGGCCATACCTGGAAGATAGAGCCGATTTGACGTCGCCGGAGGGGGAGTTGTCAGCTACATCGCTTCGCTTCTACGGGAGCCGGGACCTTGATTTTCCCGCAGATTGGACGTCGCCGGAAGGGACTTTTGCCCCTGACAGAAGCTTGCGCGGGGAGCCCCTTTCCTCCACTTCTCCTGCAAACTAAATAAAAAATGAAAAAGTAGAAATTATCAAATAAATGAAAGTGAAAGGATAAAAGAGGAAATTCAATTCTAACTTGGGAGTGGGTTGCTTTAAATTTCAATTTGAGAAATTCAAAGGAGTGGGTTGCTTTAAATTAAAAAAAGTAGGATCTAGTAGTCAATATTCTCTTTTTTTTAATTGAATGTTAACATTTAATAGTGTAAAAAATATAGTCACTAATTTATACTCCCTCAGGAATTTGCACCCCTGGATGGCACACATTTTAATAAATGTGTAAGAAAAAATTAGTTTTGTAAATTTTTATGAATAAAGTAAAGTAAAAGGTAGGTTGATTGTAAAAAATAATGGCATATGGGTAAATATGTGTATATTTTGAGGGTGAGAGTTATGATAATATTTCCTTTTATGGAGTGTGCAAATTGGTATGAGACATCCATATATAAAAAGTGTGCAAATTCCTATGGGACAGAGGGAGTAGTTTTTTTTTTAGGGTAAAGTCTTATATGGAATTGGTTTCTTATAAGAAACTGAGTCCATACCCACCTCCTTGGCCTGACCCGACCCGTCCACTTCAACCCACATTCATCAATTCAAATCATATAAATACATGGCATTAGAACCCTAAACCCTAGATTCAGATCATACGAATTACCCATCAATTCTGAAGACGCACTCTCTCCGAACTCCAATCCACATAAAAATTGTGTTCTAACAGTAACATAGACGAACGACGAGATCGAGAGAGATGGACCTGAGCAAGTTTGGCCTTTTCAGACCCATCACTTGGAGAACTATATGCAGCAGCAACGGGGGCGGAAGCTAGGTTTTTTACACTGTGATTACTAATTAGAATAATAATTATTCAGAATTATAAAAGGTGAAGACAAACTTTTGAGTAATTTCAATGAGGAGAGAGATGGCCTTAAATCGGAGAAAGCGATGTGTGTTGAGAATGCGCCGACGTGTACGGCGGAGCTAGTGGTGTAAATGAATTTGGCTCAAAAACTCCAAATTCACGTTTATTTTAGTTTGTATTTTTTTTTAGACAATATTTTTTTTATGAAGTTTTATTTCTTGTCATAACATTATATATCACTGAAAAGTGTAGCTCAATATAACTAAAATGTGCAACATAACATTACTAAACAGTGTAAGTCTCTATAACTGAACAGTGCAACAAAATTCGACATTACTAAACAGTGTAAGTCTTTATAACTGAACATTGCAACAAAATTCGACTAAAAGGTGTAACATAACATTACTAAAAAGTGTAAGTTACTATAACTTAAAATACTAGTTTTTTGCCCGTGCTTTGCACGAGCCTATTTTAATTTTATATTTTGTAATTTGTAAAATATATAAGTGAATGTCCATAAATATATATTAAAACATTCTTACATAAAGAGTATGGAACACTACAATTGTTTTCATATTTTTTTCTACTTTGAGTGGGGTATTTATACATAATTCAATAATTTTAATTTAAGTAAAGTAAATAAAAAAAAAAAAAACAACCTATAAATTTTACAAATGTCTTTTTTTAACCTCCTATGCAATTTCTACAACCTCCAGACTCCAGACACCCTTTCCAGGAGATTCAATTAACACGTAACATTTCAAATTATTAAGGAAATTTATAGTCATAGAAAATGAGATCAAAGAACTCTTAAGGGTGTTCCAGAAGGTGTTTTAATATAAAAGCACAATCTTGCATTTCTTTACCAACATCAGAATATACATGAAAGACAAAAATGTTTATAGGGAGACCTATTGATCAAAGTAAGTAACATTTAACACCATGTTACAAAATAACTAATTTCAATTAAACGCGAAAAATCATATGCTTACAGAATGAATTCCTTTTATGGTGACATCAAATGCACGCGTAGTTCCATTTGTTGCATTAATCCAATCAACGATTCTTTGTCTATATGCATATTGATTATGATCTATCTCACCATAAGTGTAACTAAGTGAATCCCAGAACTCCCCCACAACAAAGTAAGGCTCAGTTGCTTCCAAAATCTCCTCCCAAAATCAAGTCTCCATCCATCTTAACAAATTTAATCTTTGTGTGTCTAAGTAGCACACAATGTAATCACCTTGTGTAGCACCTCAGTTATATAGACTAAATTCTATGTAATTTGCTATCTATCAGTTAGCATAGCTGAAATAAAGTGAATAAATTGGGTAGAATGTACAAAAATGTAGGCACAACGAAAATTGTAAATATATATATTCAAGATTGAAATTTTAGCATTCAGCAAGTATTGAAGAAAAGACAAAGAAATTTAAACTAATAACTAATCGGCACAACCATTCCTTAATGTCCTTTCTCATAAATTCTTGAGAGTGATCAATGTTTGGAGCTGCATGGAAGTTATCTCCACTACACTTAATGCCATTTCCCGTGGGATATAAAACAGAGACAACTCTTGAGAGGTGCAGGCTGGAATATTTTGTTTGCAATTTTAATAACACATGTCAACTATGATTACTTAGTTTCAAGTACTTTAAAAAAAATAAAAAATTACCCTGAATTTTAAGATCGAAATCAAGTGGAAGAATATGACACCTGGAAATGTGGATCATCAACAACAACTGCATGGTCGTCTTATTTAAGCGACCGTCGAAAATGTTCCAGACACCATTCTTACTTTGATGTAGTGCACATCGATGGTTTAAGACAGCATCTCCAAGGGCTTTTATCTCCTCACAAGACTCTTCAATTGTTCCATATTTCCATACCTAACAGATATTACTATTGTCACCACCAATCACCAGGAGGTAAGGGAAATAATTATTCTAAGAGTAGTAGTATGAATGGTAACTTGATCGTCAAGCGGGAAAATATTCTAATGTCTTTAACATTATCCTGCATTACAGCTCAAGCTTTATGAGTGAATTGATTTTTAGAGATCAGGGGATAACATAATTACTCTTTATATATTCCTCTTAATGAACTAAGAGAATGCATAAATAAATATAAATATCATATATGATACATGGAGTATAAGTTGTACAAATCCCTGGGCATGTAACCTTTGGGTGAAACAGAACCAGTAGGTGGAGGTAACCATATCACAGTGAAATCAAGTGGTGATAATTCTGAAACTTTATCTTTCTCGTCCATTTCTTGCAATTTAGCATTAGCTTCCATTTTCTGAGACAATCGCTTACCCATTTTCAGCTTTATTTCCTAAGGCAAATCATTTAATTGCTAAAATACGAATACCAGTTGTCAATATATCATTATCCATGACATTGATATAAAAACACCATCGCCTGGAATTTGTAAATTCATTACCATGAAGATCAAATCACACCTCAAAGAATTATAAAAATTAGTAGGAAAGAGCAATACTATGCCTAAATAATGATCAATAGATAACAAATAAGTTCACATTACAACTATATGAGAGAAGGTCCTCAAAGAGGACTTGCTAATACGATAACAAAGTCCACTTGACAGAACAATAAAAACAATGAAACAAACTCTAGTGTGCATTCATATTTTTCCAGCTTTTCAGCCGTAAACAATAAATTCAAGATACCAAAACTAAAGTAGGAAAAATAAACAAATAGAGAATAAGTGAAAGCGTTCATCAGGCAATATTTTCAACAACCTAGTTTCAAATCTAGGATTGTGCTTGCTTATTCAACTTTAATTAATTGATATTTCTAGATCAAAACGACAATAATTCCATTTCTAATTACAATCAACCAAATAAGCTAAACCCTTTGGAAACCATTTCTCATCTAACCAATCGCATCTCCAAACATCATTCTTACCAAGAACACCCTCAATAACCAAAACTAATAACCACCTACAGTTAATCATATCATTCGATTCAATAATGTAGAATCGCATTTCACACACAACATGTGAAATATAGATCAATCAATAAGCAAATAAGATCTTAAATAAACAGGAAAATTACAAATCTAATAGCAATATAAAACCTTTATGTGCTTAGCAATAAGCTCTTTGGAAACGCCACCCTTCTCATTCATTGTGATAATTTCAAATCCGTCAGTGAAAAATCGAGAAGGAGAAAATGAATTTTGGACGGCGGCGATCTATTTCTCTCCACTCTTCCTCTTCTGCAGAAGACAAAGAAAGTTGTCAAAGTTACAAAGCAATGACATAATTTTGACAATGACTTGAGATTGGCATGAAATTTTCTTACCAGAATGAGAAATCAAATGAAATCCAGAAACAGAGTAGAAGCATCTCTCCCATCTCGGTCCTTATCTCTTCTTCCACTAAAAAAACAGTTCTAGAATTTTATTTGTTTCACTAATCCCGGGAATTCAAAGAGCCAAAATGGAGAGGGAGAGATAGAAAGCTTACGTTACAACTTTTAATATGATAAAACTCTCTCTTACAATTCTGTTACACGTGGCAAATGAAAAGAATAAGGAAAATGACACATGGCAGCAGCAGGAGAGCCACATTCTGCTTTTATATATATAGATTACCTAATCAAATTAAGGCGCACAAGATTGATCATAAAATAACAATCATTAAACTATTGTACCAAAGACACGATGCAATCAAATGATGAAGGGTCTTTTTAAGAAAGGCCAAAATGTGTTATCAAAGTAAGGATTCAGGATTGCAAATCCTAGGAAATTTTTCTTTTTAATAAACATTAATTTTTATTAATGTAGAAAGTGCAAGGGATGAGGAATCCTTTAGAAAAAATACAAATGTAAATTACAGGGTATAACACCACTAAACAGAGAATATGAAGATGCAAATGAATGCATTAAAAGAATCATAAAGCATCTCACAACAGATACAAAATGATGACCTCAGAAGTTCAATAAGAAATCTGCTAACCAGCATTGGACCTTCTTCTTCTACATGATGTCCAGGAGGCCTAACAATAGCAAATGCATAATACAGGTTCCCTTTAGCAACTTTCTTTGCAACCTACGGTAGCAAATGCCCATATATAGCTTGAGACACAAAATAAATGCACATGGTAATAATTTTATTATGAATCTACTTAAAATATAAAGAAACCACACCACTGGTGCATAACAATGCACTTTTTTTTTTTTTAGAAATCTCAACTGTAAGTCTGTAATACCAACTTTTTTTTTCTGGCAAATAATAGAAAGAAATCTAAAAACAATTATTGGAGACTTTCTGAAAATTAAACGGATTTAATTGTATACACTTAAATTTGTTCTCTGAAGGAAACTTTAAGATGGAACATCGGTAACATCTGAATTGCCACCTCCAAGAAATTTCAAAGACTCTGATATAACATTATTTATGATTTATGAATGAGCTAAATGTTCCCAACTAAATAATCTAGGACATTTTTCTCTTACCAATCTTTCACACCTCTATGACACAACCTTTCTTCAACGGCTTGGTGGGAGCAGCGACAACAGCAACTGCTTCAACTTGTAAAAAACACGGACAATCAAAAGGAATTTGTCGAAATCAGCAATTAAAAAAATCCTCACCTTGAAGGCAAATAAAAAAATTTCAAACCTAACTAACAGTCCATTTAGAGCACACACAACTTACTTCTGAGAATAGGCAATTTGGCAACCTCCACAAGAAGAACCGCATGCCTAAAAAATACCCAAAATCAATTGAACATCTCAGAAATAAGATTCCAAAACAAAAACATGGAGGAAGAAAACCAAATTAAAAAAAAAATTAATTGTACTCGTCGTATGTATTACCCAAGTACTTTGCGGAGATCATATTCTCTTCAACTCATAATAAATTATGACAAATGAAATAAACGTAATTTACTTCTGAGACCTTGAAGAGAAATCGTGAAGCGTGTCAGCTACTATCCATTCCTAACCTGCACTCTGTCAATACTAAATAACATTGTGGATTTGATCTTGATTCATGCCCATAATTTGGGATTAGTTTAGTTGACCTCCCTTGTATATATTAAGCAAATTATTTACTTTCATAATATGTATACGTTCTCTTTTTTTTCAGAAAATACCTTATAATGGAAATGGTATCAGTCTTGTGCAACTGAAACCCTATCCTTAAGCGTCCCTTCTCTTTCATATCTCAGTCGAGGCAGAGGCGAACAGATCTGCACAGCATTTCTCCAACCATATACGAAAAATAAAACACATTTTCGTAATAGAAAGATCCTCTCAATTAGAAGACCAGCAATCCTAATTCCCCAACCCGAAACCAATCTCCCAGAAATCAGAACCAAAACCACCAATTCCCATTTCCATAGAGGCAGTCCTACGTTTGTTTGTTTTTTCAACCATTTAAAAGTTAAACTAAGAAATAATGCAACAATAATCAATATAAAACTCACTAATTGCATTACCGAAAGTGCATTGTACTTCAATTTCTTGTAATTGTGCGGTAAATCATCTCCAAGAAACGGATCATCCTCGTCAAAAGCTGCGATTTACCCAATATTTGAGTGTGAGATTTCGGGTGAATTTCCTCCGGTTGGTCAAGCAATCGAGACTTAGTTGTTTTGGTTCTTATGAAACTCCGAAAAGAATTATTAGAGCTGCAAACGGAAATAGGGTTCAGCATTGGACCGACGGTTCGCGTACGGCTCAACCTTGTTATGAAACGAAATAGGTACGTCTCTCGGGCTCTCTGGTTTCATAGCCAGCGGCGATTCCGCGACGAAATCGAAATTCTTGGAGGAACCCACAATGGCGGCCGATCTGGTTACGGTGGGGTTGCGATCTACTTTCACAATTTGGAACCTGTGTGATGACACATAAATGGTGAAAGATGAATCGGTGACAGCAAGAGTGAGTTGTGAGAACTGAGAAGACGAAAGGAGATGGAAGAGAATTAGATATCAAGAGTGTGTTATGACGCGTCAATGAGGATGTGGCATGAGGTGGCATACACATGTCAAACTCTGGAGAGCCACGTGTCAAACTCAGGAGACACTTTTCCTCCTTTTATTATATAAGATTATTCTAAATTTTAAGTCACTATAACTGAAAAGTGCAACAAAATTCGACTAAAAAGTGTAGCATAACAATACTAAAAAGTGTAAGTTACTATAACTTAAAATATAAGTGAAAATATTATTGCAACACCACATAACCTAACGGTGCAAAAAAACATGTTAAAAAATTGTAAAATGCATGTTACACTTTTCCTTATTTACAACATGCACTTTTATAATAGAAAAAAGATATTTGGAAATTATTGGACGTGGGAGTTGAACACTTGACTTGAAGATAAAATGGTCTGTGCTTAACCATTTCAGCTACAGCAAACTACTTAAACATATTCCACGTAATATTTATTTATTGTTGACCCTATCCATTTTCTAAAATGGACTCAATTCCTTATAAGGAATTGAGTCTACAGGAGACCTACCCTTTTTGTAGTGCTCATTCGATATAAAAAAAGAAAAAAAAAAGGTAAGGGTTTTATTGTACTCAAGTTCTAGCCTTTAGAGGATCACGATCGAATTTTAAGGAAGCGTATTTGGCATTTGGCAGTTGGCTCCTGGCTCCATTCGTTTGCAACATTGGACTCCCGAATTCAACCTGAATCAGGTTTAAACTTCGACTACACATACCTGGATTTGTCTGGTTAGTGTTCCGATTGAATTCAGACAGTCTGCGATCATTTCTACAACGTCTTCGAATGTTGGTACGTTGGTCAAGATGGGCGGTCTTAATTCGGTAAAAATTATGACACAATACGCTAGGGTCTTGGTCGAGGTGGATATGAAACAACCACTGTTGGAGCGGGTGGTTTTAGAACACGGTGATCAATTTGTGACTATTGTCGACACTGTCAGATTGTTGGGCACATGACTCCACAGTGCAACAAGGGAAAAGTGTTTCCATCTCATGTGACCCAGGCCAACGTGGTAGGAGCACTTTCTGCACCCGCCCATCCGGACGTTCACCCAGGCCTGCCCCCACGTACGTTTCCCCTTCTACAGTGGAGAATCTTGACTCTACTTTGGTGCTCACTTCGGTCCCAATGAGTAATTCATTCTCGGGTCTCTCAGAAGACATCATGGATGAATCTTCTGACACCACACAAGAACATCACACAACCTTATTACTAGATTAATCAGTTACCTGACACTTCACAAAGCCCCCGGCTTTGGATTCCCTTACCTCGGCCCGACCGTATATGGTTATTCCACGGGACAAACACATCTGCTCCATTCTAAAGAAACCCATCAGGGATGCGCCCTTACCTAGGGTTGGTTCGTCACACCATCCGACACCCGGGAGTGTGATAGACGACTTGAACTCGATAGCCACTGAAGTCTTACTATCGATTGACTAGCACCCAATGCTGATGAAATGCGTTTTGTAGCCAAGTACAAGGGAAGATTGGTGGATGATTTCGACTCACCTTGATTTTACACACTATTTGATTTAGAGTTTGGGTAATGGTTTTGTTTATGTTTCAATTTTCTCACACTGTTCTCGTTTTGCTCTAGAGGGGTATACGGTGTACCTTTTTTCCTTTAACTAGCCTCAAGTTTTGTCTCTAAGGAGAATTTTTTCATACAATATTTTAACGACACCCCGACCCCTCTAATTCAACTTGTAAACTTATGTCTCCATGCCACGTTTCTTTTTTCTTTTATTTTTTTATATACAACTTTAATTATTAGCTTATTATTAGACATGACCTTTTAGATAACTAATATATATATATATATATTACAGTATAATCTTTTTCCCTAATATTTTAAATTTGTGTATTATAATAATGTGGTCTCCATTTCAAAATCTTATTCATTTTTATATAAATATTGAATTTTATATATAGAAAATATTATTTTATTATAAAAACATTAATTAACTAAATATGAATTGCGAAGTATTTCAGCTACATAATACAATTATGACATGATCGGTATGATTGAATGAATTTGAACCTAAATGGAATGAAGGTTGGAATGGAATGACATATAGGGCTGGCAATTCGTGCTATCGTGTCGTGTTTCGTGTCGACACGATAGTGACACGATAAGGCCAAACACGAACACGACACGATAAGGATCTGTGTCGACACGACACGAACACGATAATTTTCGTGTTGCACACGACACGATAATTTTCATTTCGACATGACACGATACGATAACGACACGTAACACGATAACAACACGATAACGACACGATAAGAAAATAAATCAATTTAAAATTGTATTAAATATATAAAAAATAATATATTTATATAAATATAAAAAATTATCGTGTTATTATCAGATACGTGTCATTATCGTGTCGTGTCATATCAGGTAAATAACAGGTTAACGGGTTGTTAACAGGTTAATGGGTTACCTGTTAATTTTATCGTGCTTAACGAGTTGACACGAACCTGACACGAAATTTTCGTGTCGTTATCAGGTCGATCCGATAACGACACGAACCTGATAAGGCCAAACACTAACCCACAATTTTCGTGTCGGATTCGTATCATGCTATCGTGTCGTGTCGAAAATTTCCACCCCTAATGACATAAGAATGATCATTCTTATGGTATTTCGTGGGAATGAAATGTAATACACCACAAATTTATTTTAAATTATTATTATTGAGTGTTGTTAAAATTATAGTACTCCATATTATTAATTTAAATTAATATTATTATTTTTAATAAAATTATTATTATTGATTATTTTTAAAAATATATTATTTTTATTGTTAATATTTTAATAATTATTATTGGTAGAAAAGTTATTATTATTAATATATATATTTGTCTTATTATTGATTATATTATTTTTAAAAATCTATACTTTATATAAAAATAATATTTTTATTTTTAAATAAGAATATTATCATTATTTTTAATATTAAATAAATTTAAAAAATAATATTATTATTTATATTATCAAAAAATATTATAATACTTATTTTATATTATTAAAAATAATATATTGGATATAGTATTTATATTTTTGAGAAATTTTAAATTATTTTTATGTTATTATATTTATAATTTAATATTATTGAGAAATATTATTATCGTTAAAGTTTAATACAATATATTACTATTATTTATATTTTTTAAATTTATTATATTATTTTTAATTCTTGATATTATATATTATATAAATATTTTTATTATATAATTTTTTTATTATTAAATAAAAGTAATATTATTGGTTGAGTAAGATATGATTCATAAACTCTTTTCAAATATTATATTCTTATTAACTATTTCTTATTATTTTAAAATTGACTAATTAAATTAATTTTTATTTTATTTACTTAACTTTATTGTAGTATTCATTTTATTCTTTAGTTTAATTTATTTTTGAACTATTTAATGTACTTTTGAGTAAAATACAATCTAAAATGTATTTTTATTGGGGTGTACAATTCTTTATTAAATTAGTATTTTATAATTACTTTTATCTTATATCTCAAGTAATTTTTCCTGCAATTATTTTAAATTTATTATAAGTTTAATGTATTTAAAAAATAGAGCTCGAAAATATATATGTGAAACTTATTATATAATTTTATACATAATATTTATTATATAAATAATTATATTGTTTTAAAAGATTAACAAATTTGTTATATATACATAATACACTAATTCTATAATATAGAATCCCCTTATATACTAATAGAGAGTTCAAATTGATGATGTGTCATTTTGTGGTTGATTTGGCTTATGTGTCATAATTTATTGAAGTTGTTAATTTTAAAAAGTATGATGTGTAATTAAGTTATTGGTTGAGTAAGATATGATTCATAAACTCTTTCCAATTATTATATTCTTATTAACTATTTCTTATTATTTTAACATTGACTAATTAAATTAGTTTTTATTTTATTTACTTAACTTTATTGTAGTATTCATTTTATTCTTTAGTTTAATTTATTTTTGAACTATTTAATGTGCTTTTGAGTAAAATACAATCTAAAATGTATTTTTATTGGGTGTACAATTCTTTATTTAATTAGTTATTAAATTGTATTTTATAATTACTTTTATCTTATATCTCAAGTAATTTTTTCAGCAATTATTTTAAATTTATTATAAGTTTAATGTATTTAAAAAAATAGAGCTCGGAAATATATATGTAAAAATTATTATATAATTTTATACATAATATTTATTATATAAATAATTATATTATTTTACAAGATTAACAAATTTGTTATATATACATAATACACTACTTCTATAATATACAATCCTCTTATATACTAATAGGGAGTTTAAATTGATGATGTGTCATTTTGTGGTTAATTTGGCTTATGTGTCATTTTGTGGTTGATTTGACTTATGTATCATAATTTAGGTTGTTAATTTTAAAAATAGTTAATTACAAATTAAATCACGACTTTTCGCTCATTTGCAATCTAATCTAAACCTTAAAAGAATTGCAAATAAATCACAAACTTTAAATAT
Source organism: Galeopsis tetrahit (assembly GCA_963675135.1). NCBI lineage: Eukaryota > Viridiplantae > Streptophyta > Magnoliopsida > Lamiales > Lamiaceae > Galeopsis > Galeopsis tetrahit. The sequence goes on along the minus strand of OY776126.1, from coordinate 34,887,732 downwards.
TATTGTAAATTAGACTTCTTACAAGTCTACTTTGTCCCTAAATTATACCTTTTGATATTTGGTTTGATTGAAAAACAATATTGTTTTATTAATGTGTTGTTATGTCATTAAGAAGTCTGAATTATGTTAGATTCCAACACAATTAAAATTGTCAAAAAGACTAAATTGCAACTATATTTAAAGTTTGTGATTTATTTGCAATTACCTTAAAGTTTAGATTAGATTGCAAATAGGGAAAATGTTATGATTTAATTTGCAATTAACTAAAATATTTATTTATTTAAGGTGTTGTGGTTGATATTGAAGGTTGACTTACAATTTATTAAGAGTTATTTTAATATTATTTAAATTATTTATTTTCAAAATCTTATAATTTTTTTAAAAGTTATTTTCATATTTATTAAATGTAAGGGGTTGTGGTTGATATTGAAGGTTGACTTACAATTTATTAAGATCTATTTTAATATTATTTAAATTGTTTATTTTGGAAATTTTATAATTTTTTTAGAAGTTGTTTTCATATTTATTAAATGTCAACGTCTCATTTCGTTTGATTCTCACAAATTTTCTTTGAAATTTGCTTTATAAAATTAACTAACATAAGTGTAATTATTTTGTATAATTCAAAATATTATGTTAGTTAAACTTTTATATTATAATACAACGTTATAATAAATATAATTGAAAAAAATGTTAAACTATTTTAACAAAATAATTATAATTCTGCGAAATAATTTTTTTTAAATATAATTATAAAAATATGAAAAATTAAATTAAGTAAATAAATAAAAAATTATTATTAAATATTTAAAAATATATTTGACATTCGGTGTAATACACGAGTTCTACACTAGTTAATTATTTATTAAAAAGTTGATTCCTTAACTAAACTCAGTTGGATTGAAAAGAATGAGAATTTCATACTTTTGGAAATCACCATTCCATAAGAAATGATAATTCAATTCTATAAATCATACCAATCATAAAATTTGGAATAGGTCCACGAATGGTAATCACCATTTTCGAATATGTTTTTTTTTGCTCCCTAATCGTTCGTCTCTTATAAATAGGATAGTGAAAATAGAATTGCAGAGGCAGATGAAATAAGTCAGTCACGACTCCATCAACACCCTACTCCTAAATTGTAGGTCAAATAGAGGCAGATGGAATAAGTCAGTCACGACTCCATCAACTCCCTACTACTAAATTGTAGGTCAAATCGAGTAAGATGGAATAAGTCAGTCACGACTCCATCAACTCTATACCACTAAATTGTAGGTCAAATCGAGTATGATGGAATAAGTCACAAACGACTCCATCAACTCCCTACTACTAAATTGTAGGTTAAATTCAAAATTTGGAACACGTCGCTGAGACCCCGGTATCAAATTATGTTTAGAGAGTGGAATCAAGAGATCAACGAGAGTATGTTTATCTTATTTTTATCACCTTCTTAATCTCCCAGCTGCCGACGCCAAAGAGACGACCTTTGTCCAGTCAATTCTCACGCACCAAAATTGTTCGATGAAATGACCGAGAGAAAGAAGTCAATTGAGATTACTCACAATTCGGTCCTAGAAATCGCGCTAGAAGTCCTTTGAGCCGTGCCATTGAGAAGTTCTTTGAGCCGTGCCATTGAGAAGAAGTACTTTAAGTCGTGCCATTGAGAAGAAGTCTTTTGAGCCGTTCCATTGAGAAGAAACCTTTGAGTTGTGCCATTGAGAAGAAACCTTTGAGCCGTGTCTTTGAGGAGTAACCTTTGAGAAGAAGTCCTTTAAAGCCTTACTTTTGAGAAGAAATCTTTGAGGAGTGACCTTTGAGAAGAAACCTTTGAGGCATGCGCTACCTTTGAGAAGAAATTGTTGGAGAGAGATCACTATATTCTTCTTCAAATTTCACATGTGAAATTAATAAGAAATACAGTGTCGGGCACGTTGAGGCGAACCTATCCTTTGGGAAGAAACCATTGAGGAGAGAGACCACCGTATTCTTCTTCAAAACCACACTTGTGAAATTGATAAGAAATACAATGTTCGTTGAGGTGACACAGTTGAAGTGATGTGAGAAATGAAAGAACATACATGCGGTCTTTTATAGGATGATTTGAGGTTGCAGCAAAAAGGAAAATGGAATATTGAAAGGGCGCGGTTATACACACACACCAACCTATTGAGTACACCCACCAAACATTTTTTTTCATTTTTCAGTACATGTGAAATGTCATATATACCCCTCGTGTGAAATTTATAAAAAAACGAAGATGAGCACACCCCCATTCCATTTCACAAACGAATCATCACCACCATCAAACAACATACTTCAACAACAAAAAAAAAAAAAAACTAAAAACACAAAATTTAAAACAAAAAAAATCTTAAGGGTTCGAAAATATTAATGGAACAAAGCTAAGATGTCCGAAAAATTTGATCCATAATATTTTTTCGAACATACATGTTTTTTTCGAACGATAATTTTTTTTCGAACAAACACAAATTGGTGGGAATGTTTTTTCGAACAAGAATTGTCTTTGGAACAAACACAAATTATACGAAAATAATTCCCGAACAACTCCCAATTGTACGAAAAAAAATCAACAAACTCAAAAAACCCTAATACACTTAGATTTAGATCTGTAAAAAATTCTAATTTTAAAAACTCTAATTTCCAGAAATCTCACATCCTAAACCATAAACTTACCTTGAGCAGATCTAAAGGTATCAGGTGGCGGTGGCGTGCGAGGCTGGGCGGAGGGTACAAACGGAGGCGGTGGCGTGCGCGGCGAGGCTGGGGACGCGACGGAGCAGCCTCTCCTTCTTCTACATAAATGAGGTGGCGGCCTTTTTTGTTACAGAGGGGCGAACGGGCGGGCGGCGGCGGGGGGGTGCTCAAGCCGACGCGAACGGGCGGAGGGGTGGTGCAAACGGACGGCGGTACCGTGCGAGCGACCGCGTGAAAGGAGGCGGTGGCGTGGGCTACGCCCTTCTCCAGCAAGTAGGCGGCGGCGACGATCGACCGTCTTCTTCAAGGAAGCGGCAGCGACGATCGACCGTCTTCTTCAAGGAGGCGGCGAAAAAGTGAAGTATCGGTGAGTGAGTGGGTGTACTGATTTTGAGAGTGAGGGGAGTATATGAAGAATTTAGGGTTTTAATAGGTATAAGGGTATTTTCGATTTTTCAACGTGAGTGTCCTCATCTTATTGTGTGTGTCCTCATCCAGTGGGTGTCCTCAATAGGTTGGTGGGTGTGTATAACTGCGCCCATATTGAAAATCCCTGTAATCGTGGCATTGATGTTTTAAACTTTAAAGGAATCGTGATTGAAGAAACAATAAAAAAAGGGCGCGGCTAAAGGCACCCGGATTTCCTATGAGTACACCCACACGATGAGGACACACACAAAATGGATGAGGACACCCACGTGGAAATCCCAAAATTACCCTCTTATAAATTAAAACCCTTCTTCTCTCTTTCTTCTTCTCAAAATTGAGGACACCCACATCCATTTTTCTCTACACGTCGCGCCGCCCCCTTCTTGCGTTCCAGCGTCGCCCGCGTCTGCAGCGCCGCCTCTTCGCCTCCCAAGCCACGCACGTCGGTGACGGATTCTCTCCCCCAGCCCCTCGCTTCTCTTCCTCTGCTCTCCCACGTCGCCGCGCCGTCGCCGCCTTAAAGAAGGACGCGGCCGCGCTGTTGAAGAAGAAGCCCGTTCGCACCCCTCCTCCCTGTTTCAAGTCGCCACCGCCACCGACGCCGTTCGAGGGCTGTCGCCGCCGCCACCACCGACGCCATCGACGCCGCCGCCTTACCGTCTTCCATTGTAGCCAAGCTTTTCCTTTCGTTTCCTTTACGAAAGCTAAACGACACGCTACCCCCAAAACTTCTTCATTTCACTGCCTCCTACATTAAATTGATTATTATAGACTCTGTTGCCGCCGTTCGAGGGCTCGCCCCCTCCCCTTCATCGCACCGGTAAGTTTTTTTTTTTTTACAATTTTTACAGAAATTAGGGTTTGAAATTTTTTAGAATTTTTAGAAAAATTAGGGTTTTTAGTTGTTCGACAATTATTTTCAAACATATTGAGTTTGTTTTGGAAAAAATTTCGAACATTTTGTGTTTGTTTTGGAAACAATTTCGAACAACTTGAGTTTGTTTTAGAAAAAAATTCGAACAAGGTGTTCGATCTTTTTTTTCGGACAAATTTGAGTTGTTTTGGAATTATTTTCGAACACATCGAGTTTGTTTTGAAAAAAATTTCGAACATATTGAGTTTGTTTTGGAAAAACTTTCGAACATATTGAGTTTGTTTTGGAAAAAATTTCGAACATGTTTGTTTTGGAATTTTTTCGAACAATTGCTGTTTTGGATTTATTTTTGTTGCAATATTGGAGTTTTTTTTGTTGAAGAATGGTGTTTGTTTTGGGGTGGTGGTGGAAATAATGATGTGAAATAGAATGGGTGGGTGTACTCATCTTCATTTTATTCATAAATTTTACCCTAAGGGTATATAGGACATTTTACATGTCCTGAAAGATTAAAAAAATGTTTGGTGGGTGTACTCATAGGAAATCTGGGTGCCTTTAGCCGCGCCCATAAAAAAACATTCTTTTTGACTCCTCGCTGGGCCTTTTCAAGCAAAGCCCATGTGTGAAAAAAAAGGGTATGTTCTCTTGGCCCAAATAATTGATGGAGGAATTGTGGACTCACGCATATTGGGCCTTGAAAAATCATTGGGCTCAATTAAAAAAAGGGAAATGGCACCAAATGGCTTGAAAAAAAAATTATGGCCCAGCTAGTCCAAAAAAAAAAAAAAATTCCGACAAGTTCGTGCTCTATTCACTCCAAGACATAAACCGTCCGTGAACAAAGCACGAGGGGGCATTTGTAAGCACATTAAATTTGCACCCAAACAAATGGTGACACATGGACAAATACATATTAAAATCGAATTAATTCACTATTTAAAATTTGAGAATTTAATTAAATTAATTCTCGAATTAAATAGTTAAATTAGTGATATTTAATATACACGATACGAGCCGGTCAAGTTATACGAGTATCGAAATACTCGTAATTGATAAGAATAAATTTAACTTGCCATATATGGAGGAAATCAAATCACATATCTTAAAAAAGAAAAATAATTAAATTAAAACCAATCAAGTCAATCAAATCGACATCAGTCAATAAGAAGGCGCCACGTGGCACGGTAAAGAGGGAAAGTCTTCACTCCCTCACCCTATAAATAGGGTCCTCCCTCATTCATTTCAAAAAACACACAAGAAAAGCATTTCAAGACTCTAGAATTCTCTGCAGAGATTCAAAGCATTTTTTAGCATTCGAAGGAGCTTCAAAAGCGTTCTTCACCCAAATTATCTGAAAGCGACGTTCGATCCAAGATTAAGGTGTTAAAGCCCCTCGAATCGACGTTCTTCTCAGAGTGTTCTACGCGAGTCTTCGAAGATTCAAAGGCGTTCTTCGCGGATCCTTAAAGATTCAAAGACGTTCTCAATCGCATTCGAAGGTGTCCGTCTGAAAGCTCCCCAAATCAACGTTTGATCCAAATAAGACGTCAAGTCCTTGAATAAACGTTACAAACCTTCAAGTTCAATCATGATCAAGATCGAAGCGAAGATCACGCCCCAAAGAACCGTTCAAGTCAAAGATCGAAGAGAAGAATCAGAGGATAAAAATTAGAGACTGTAAACTCACAAATTTCTCGGTTTAATCTGAAGTAAATAAATTGTATCTCAATTTTTGTGTTTTTATTTCAATTACACGAAATTTGTTGTTACACACATCATCGAAGCACAAATTTTTTCTGGAAGGAATGTTGATAATAAAGTTTTTATCCCGAGAATGACATTGAGTGTTTAAGATGACACAGCTCCCATAAAGTTTCGAACGCGACAATTTCCTATTATATTGTCTTTTGCAATGACTATAAATAAAAACTAAGGCCAGTTTGTTACCATGGTAGATGTCTACCTTCCGAAACCCGTGTTCAGACACGGACAATTGTATGTTGCAGCCTTTTGAGTCCAGTGCAAGAGTGAATTGATTTTTATTTTATTTTTTGCTTAAATTAATTCAAATGGAAAAATATGTAAATGTACAACAAATGTTGTTTACAGGAAAATTTGTCGCAATTTGTAATTTTGTATATTGATTTCTTTTATAAATAAAATTATAATTTTCTACTCTATTATATATATATATATATATATATGATGTACAATAATCTATATTGCTACAACATTTTATTTTTTATCTTTTAATAAAATAACAAATTTACAAATCTATACATATTTTAAAAATTATTTTTTAGTTAATAAATTAAAATATATTAGTATAATTTTATTTCAAACTCGCGTAAAACGCAGGTCTTACACTAGTTCTCTATATAATATAGAGAAAGTTACTCAGGTTTGAATTTTGTTACAAATAAGTTCAAAATAACACTTAAATGTACAACTCTACTCTTTTATTTAAATTGATGCTGGAAATTTGAATTAGTCAATTAATTTTATAATAATATGCAGAATTGAAACTATCTCGTAGATTGCGCTAAACAATTCTTTACATTTCTTGACGAAGACGACAATTGAGTATAATCGGAAGGATTTTCAAGGTCACTGTTTATGATTCGTACTGCGTTTATTAATTAATTAGATGTTCAAATTTATTACTATTATTATATAATATATTATACTTAGAATCTCGATAATTAATCCACTTTCCAAAATTTAAAACATTCTTAAAAAAAACAGAGCATATCGTTTAATCACCTGCATAGTGTACTCCACAAGATTCATATTCATCTATATTTCAAACCTTTTAATTAACTTTCCAAAATTCCACAAGATTCATATTCATCTATATTTCAAACCTTTTAATTAACTTTCCAAAATTCAAAGCACTTCCTAAAATCAGAGGATCCCAAGTAATTAGAAATATTTTATACCACATTTAATCTTAATTTTATAATTGCATAAAACAATACGAAAATTGCAGGTTGTAATTGCATAACACTTAAGTATAATTGCATAAACGAACAACTCATAATAAAATTTCATAATAGTTAAATAAGTATTGCATATTATTTGTTGGACAATCCATTTTCAGAAATAATAATTTTCTTGTCTAAAAAAAATCCGTGGATGAACAATTTTAAGTTTGTATAACAGTAATTTTCAACTAGACCTTTGCTAACACCATGTGTAAAGTAAGTAAAATCTTAATTTCATGTTCCACTGCTGAACTCCATTCCTATGCCCCGTTGCTCTCTAGTTGTTGAAAGAAGGGTATGATGATCTGAGTTGCTTCTTCGATTTGTTCTTGTAAAGCTTCGATACATCATTGCTCAAAGAGAAATTCACGTCTCGTGGAGATAACATCTTTTTTTAACCTCTGAGTGATGGTGAAACATCAGAAGAATCATATAAAATCTTGTCATCACCAAAAACATGCCCGTTTGATCTTCTCTCTGCCACAGTGGATCGATAATAAGTGATGAGAAAAAAAAAACGAATGGTACAATAAAAATCATGGCAATTGTGATATGCAGGAATTGAACACTACCAAAAGCAAGACCGTCATGGTGCCCTGAAACTGGAAGTTTTCTTAGGCACATACTTATTCTCTCGTTTTCCACCGGTGTTATTGGCAGCATTGCTTGCCAAGACACTGTCCATCCCCAAATCTTGTTGATAGCTTGGCAAAGCACTTAAAGTAGGAGGCTCTGTGTCCAATTTTCGAACTTCAATTTCGCGAGCTAGCAGGGGTCCGAGGAGGGAAACGACGATGTGCTCCCTCTACTGTGTGAAATTAACACACAATAGAGGTGTAAATTTTAGGGTTTAAGTAAGGCAACCCACGTTCAGGGATTCTAGGAATTGGGGTATAATTTGAATTATACCAATAAGAAGATATATTTTTTTTGTTCAGTAAAGATATTGCATTAATAAAAAATGGGTACAAGCAATACCCATGAAAGCACAATACAAAGGTTATATAGTTACCTCATTGATACAATATATGACAGAAAGAAAAAGCCTCACTCCCGTTCAGTTTTTACACGGTTATGCACCTGATCGGATCTCCAAGCCATTCTTTGAACGAGAAACTACTCCGGAGAGGGTATTTGATCATGAACCAACTCCATAATCTTGCCTTGAGCTCTTCGTTGAATTTCAGAATTGATAGTGTTTCATTTCTAAAGATTAACGCATTCCTCCATTTCCAAATTAGCCAAACTACAGAAAGCCATATACACGTTGCATTTTTATTGCCTCATTTTCCTCTCACATTACCGCCAAAGCTGAGCAGATTATCCAGAGGGTCAGATTGTAGTACTGAGGGTAGCTTGAGCCATGCAAGGCGGTTCACCAGAGTTGATAGGATGTGGCGCATTCAAAGAAGATATGCCGCTGTGTTTCCTCATGATTTCCACGGAATACGCACCTTATGTCATCGCCTTGTTTGAGGATATTCTTTTTCGCAGGTTTGATCGTGTTGGCAATCATCCCCACAGAATTCGCCATTCGTAAGCCTTCACTTTTGACGGGGTAAAGTTCGTCCAAGTCTGTTGAAAGCCTTTGATCAGTCCCTCCACCAGTTGAGTACTTTGGTCTTCGTTGAGCAGCCCCAAGTAGGTTGCTTTCGTAGAGAACCTTCCTGTCGGTGAAGATCTCCATTTCCATGAGTCGTCCACTCCATTTTTTAGATGTACCCTGTCCAACAAAGATAAAAGAGTGTTGAATGAAGTTAGTTCCCTTTCCAAGAGCTATCTTCTCCACCTCCACGTCCATGCCCAATTTTCCCTCTCCCAACTCCCCATTGCCCCCACTCTGCTCTCCTTATCTAGATTGAGATTAAAAAGCTTGTTAAATTTTTCTTTGAAGACCCCTTCCCAGACCAATTTTCCTCCCAGAAAAAAGAGTTTTTCCCATCCCTCAGACCTTAACTAAATTCCTATGAAACCAGCCATTGCTTCCTTCCCCTATGATTTTTAGTACGTTCCTCCACTAAACCGAGACTCTCCTACTCCCCCCGTCGGAAAGAAACCAGTTTCGTCACCCCAATTACCCCCGTATCATGATCGCAAGACCCTCACCCACAAGCTGTTTTTCTCCTGTAAAAACCTCCAACCCCATTTCCCAATCAATGTCTTCTTGAAAATTTCTAAATTTTTAACTCATAGCCCCCCTAGTTCTTTCGTGTTGCAGATTTTCTTCCACTCGACCCATGCCACTTTTCTATTATTACTCCCCCCAGAGAAATTACGTTGAAGACACACAATCTCACTAATGGTTTTTTTTTTTTTTTTTTTTTTTGGGTATAGGATAGAAGGATAGATAGTAGGTCGGAAGTGAAGAGATAACCGAGTTTAACAGTGTGATTCTGCCTCCCATTGAGATCTTTTTGTCGTCCCATCCTCTCAGGCGATTCTTGATTTCCTCCACTATGGAAGTCCACTCTGTTACTCTTCTATAGTTGGCCCCGACTCTCATTCCAAGGTATGTGAATGGAATAGAGTCTGTCCCGCACCCCAGAATATCTGTTATGCCCTTCAGAACATTTTCCTCCACATTAATTCCAATAACAGAGCACTTGCCAAAATTAATCTTCAACTCTGACAACAACTCCATATTTCTCAGTATTCTTCACATCACTTACGCATTTTCCAGGCTGCATGTTCCCATCAAGATTGTACCATCCGCGAACTGCAAGTGCGATATTCTGATTCTGTCTTGCCCAATTTCTAATGCTTTGAAAATATCAGCATTAGTTGCCCTTTCCATTAATAAGCTTAACCCTTCAGCCGCTAGGAGGAAAAGAAAGGGGAATAAAGGGTCCCCTTGTCTTAATCCCCTTTCCAACTTGAACTCACCTAACGGGCTTCCGTTGACAGAATCGATGCCGAGGCCGAAGTCACACACTCTATAACCCGCTTTTTCCACTTGAGATGGAAATTGAAGCATTCCATCATTGTATTCAAATATCCCCAATCGATCGAGTCATACGCTTTTGCGAAGTCAATCTTGAAGAAAACTCGTTCGCGTCTTTCTCGGTTTGCTTCATCAATGACTTCATTGAGGGTTACCACACTATCCAGAATATTCCTGTTTCCAATGAAGGCACTTTGGGCAGGAGAAATAATTGAAGGCAGGATAGGGCATAGCCTTTTTGCAAGGATTTTGGCTATGATTTTGTAGATCCCTTCAACCAGTGATATTGGCCTAAAATCGGTTATCTCCGAACTTGCCTCCTTTTTGGGAATGAGAACGATGAAGGTTGGGTTGAATCCTCTAATCAGGCACCCATGTGTATAGAATTCTTCCATAAGCTGTGTAAAATCCGACTCTAGGATGTGCCAGAATTTCTTCAAGAAACTAAAATTGAAACCGTTCGGCCCCGGACTTTTTTGAGCTATCACGTTCTTTGATTGCTTCATGTATTTCCTCCTTCGTGAATGGAGCTGTGAGCCTGGTGTTCTCATCAGCCGAAACTTGTCTCCTGGTGAAATCCGTTGCTGGAATTGGCCTGATGGTTTCCGTCTTCTGCCTCATGCCTTTCACCATTCACATTTAGGCCCAAATTCTCGTTCTTTTTCCTTCTCTTGTTCATGTAATTATGGAAGAAACGAGAGTTACAGTCCCCCTCTTTTACCCATTTGCATCTTGATTTTTGATTGAGGAGCATATTCTTTCTTCTCAGTTCCCGGATTAGTAGAGATGATTCTTTGTTTCTGTTAATTATTTCAGACTCATCCAAACCAAAGACTTCATCGATTAAGTCCAGATTCCTTATTTTTTTCCCTGTGATTTTCTATGTTGCGATCAATTTGGCCGAATACCTTGTTATTCCATTCTTTCAAGTTAGACTTCAAGCCTTTTCAATTTTTCTTTTAGCTTGTAGCTCCCTCTCCCCTGAATGAGATAACTCTTCCACTTCTCTTCAACGAAGCTTGTAAACTCCGGATGGGTTTGCCAGGCTGTCAGGCTTCAGAATGGTTTTGGTCCCCAGACTTTCACTTTGATACGTAGTGTGATCGGACAATGATCAGAGACAGAGCATCTCAGGCCCTGCAAATGAGTGTTCGACCACTAGCTTAACCAATGGTGGTTTAGAAGGGCTCTGTTAAGTTTGCTTTTGCAGCTGCCATCCGCCTTGTACCACATATACTTTCGTCCATGCAGTGGGAATTCAATTAGGTTTGTGGTTTTGATGAAACCATCAAACGCCGCTATATCCCTCTGATTTAACAGTGTCCCTCGACCATCTCTTTTCGAGCCACAACGTATTGCGCCGAAATCACCAATATTACATATGCACGCCGTGGAATTTTGGTTGACAGTAGCCGTGAGTCAATCCCAAAGAGCAATCTTTTCAGGTAGAGAACACGGGGCATAAACATTGATTATGCATCATTCTATTCTATCCTGATTCCAAAGTCCATTCAGAATGACACCCCCAGACATGTGCCAATTACTCAAAAATTTAAATACCTCTGAATTCCACAAAGTTATGATACCCCCAAACCTCCCTGAAGCTTCTCTTGCTGCCCATTCTATCTTACCATCGCCCCATATGGCTTAGCAGGTTGCTTCATCCACCGATTCTAACTTAAACTCTTGGATGCAGTAGAATTCTACCCCCTGGCTTTTAATGAGATTTCGTAGTTCATCTCTATTAACTCTATTCCCCAAGCCTCAAATATTCATAGAGAATATCTTCATTGATAACACTTTCCAGAGCCTCCTTCCCCGTTTGATTTCACTATGTTAGTTTATCTCTCTATGTTCACAAGCTCGCTGATTACCTGGGCATCCGAGGTTATGGATTGTAGGCCTAGGGATTTTCCCAGATTCCAAGTATTCTACGCTTCCCCCTCGGCATCTATCTTTGAACTATTCTGCCCCACTGTGTTGCTGGTTGTGCGCCCTTTGTTATTATCAGACGTACCTCCCTCTGTTTCCAAACCTTTTGCAAATTCCTGCCACTTCGCAGTGTTCGTATGTATGATCTTTCTCTTGTGTATACCTTTCTTCTTGTTGGTGGTGAATTTTTTACCCTGGGTTGGTAAGGGACATCGAAAGGAGGTTAGGTCTACACAAGAGGGGGGAGGGTTGGGGCTGGGGATCTGGTCTGGCAAGAGAGTAGGAAGAATTTGGGGGTGGGTGGATTGGGTGGTGTGGGGAAATGTGGACGATGAGGGATTAGGATACGAGGTGGGAGGGTGTTGGAGGGGGGTGGGAACGTGGACACGTGTTCCAGCCCGAGGGTTTGGGTGTGGGTCGGATCGTGGGAATGGGTAGGGTGGGATAGGGTGTATAAATCAGGGGTGAGTCTGTTCACGTATTTCACAACACTAAAATACACGACCGCAAGTATACAGTGTATATTGTAGCGAAGTAAGTACGTGGTCGATCCCACACGAAAGGGTAAGTGTAAAAGTGATATTTGTTGGCACGATTCTATCTGGACACGATTGATTCTCAAGGAAGGTTTAAAAAACTAATTCTAATGCTATCTATAAATGTCACTTAGAAAACAAATAAAACTAGTCAAATCCAAATCAATAACAAACTAATGAAATGAAAATAACAAAACTAATCAAGAAAAAATGTGGTTCCAAGGCATTTGCAATATTAAGATATTCTCATATATGGTTAATGACTCATTCAAATGGCAATTAAGTTTGTCTTTATAGGGTTGATTAATAAATATTGAATTAAAAGATTTTTCAATGTATTTCTACTAAGCGTGCATCATATAACCCAAAATAGCTCCTAAGATCATCAATACCCTCCCAATAGTTAATCCTCTCTCGAGATCATAATAAATTGAGTTGTGTGCTTACATTCGATTAATGAGATAAATATTTCAATCTTACCCCAATTAATAATAGATAAGACATATTATCATGGCCACTAATAACATGCTTTCAAATAAAAATTAAACACACAAATAAGAGACAAACACCATTTAAAATAAAGCATTAATCCATAAACTTCAATCTATATAATTACAAGCCTTGGAACCCTAGAGTGTTTTACATAATCTCAAATACAATAAAAAGATAAACAACTAAAATAAATAAAAGGGAAAGAGAAAGCTTAGAATAGTGTAGGTGATGGAGTGTGAAAATCCTAAACTAATCCACCATTTGAAGCTACAATGGAAGAACACCTTTCACTGTGTGTCAATGTGTGTAAAAATTGGCTCCTCCAAGTGCTAACCCCCCAATCTGCCTCTGCCTTCTTTCTGTATTGGTCGAAATATAAATGCGCCCCCTCTTTGTCTAATGCCCTCATGTCCAAATATATAAATCATGGGCTACAGAATTAACAAATGCTGACCCAAATTCGAATTAATTATATGGGCCTAAGGCACATACATTAATTACTGGAAGTGAACTAATGGGCTTTCTTTGGACCGAAAATAAACTCTTTAATTGGGCTTGCTGAATATGGACTGCTACAACTAATTAAATAGGTCAAACAATTTAATTGTTTGGCCCAAATAATTTTCAATCTCAATCTCTACTCGTTTTGCTCTCGATCTAAAGTCTTCCTTTGTTGGCTTCACAAAATTTAGGTGAGTGTTTTGCCTCCAAAATAACCATTTTTCCTACAAAATACACAAAACACCACATTTCTCTCTACCAAGTGCAATTAGCCAAAATTGAACAATAAAAACATGAAATTCTAAGAAAATTGAGCTCAAAATGTGTCATAAAAATATGCAAATTCCAGCCGAATCAGAGTCCATGCCCAACGGCAGTTTGGGTGGGTTCAGAGAGAGGAAAGCCCCAGTAAGAGGCCTGGATAATGGGAGAGGGGTTATTGACGGAGTTGGGTCGAGTTTGTATGTGTGTTTTCAAATTGGGCTTCGGGGTTATGTCCTCCCTAATATTTTCCATTGGCCCATCTTGATTAGGGTCTGGATCATCTGACTCTGACTCAAGAACAGGTGGGGGCAGATTTAAATTGGGCTTCGGGGTTGTGTCCTCCCTGGTATTTTCCACCGGCCCATCTAGACTAGGGTTTGGATCATTTGGCTCCGACTCGAAAACAAATGGGGGCGAATTAAATAGTGGTGATTCACGCTGTCCTCCAGAATTGTCCTCTTCCCCAGTTCCCGAGGAGACCATAATTGCGGTTTCGCTTTGGGACCCATCGAGAATATCTATCGCGCTGTTTTTTGCACTTTTTTCGATTCGACCCTTCGGTTCTTAGTGAATCGAGTCGGATTTCGACGATTTGATCTGATCGAAAAATTCCTCTCCATGGTACGATGCGTCTGTAGGCCCTACCGAAACATGTCCATCTTGGTCGTCCCTATCATTGGACCAAAGCGACCCGTCCCCATCTTCCGAATCAGAATCTGATGCATATGGGGATTCTTGTAGAGTGAAGTCGTATTCCTTAACCACTCTGCATGAGAAGCTATCCTCGTCAATCTTCAATCTGAAAATTTGATTGACGTCACTCAGATAGGATATTGAAAAGAGAGCTCTAGCGTAATCCAGCCGTGACTTTTTCGAAGTTGCATCATCCAGCTTAATGGACTTTCCAATCTTGTAACCTACTGTCCTGAAGAACCGGATATCCCACGCATGCGCTGGGATCTCAAACCACCTCGTCCATATCACCCTTTTGTGACTTACATCTTTTAGCGTCCATTCCCTGTACCATTCAAACCAGTGACCAAACCAATCTTCCATATCCTTCACCAGCTCGCTCACCGGCTTGTCACAAGCGCTCTGAATCATCACGCCATCGTCTCCATGTGGTCTTAACTTAAGTATATTGTCGCTCTCCTGTTGCATTCCCTCTCCATATTCCTCCCAGGAGAATTCTTTCCTGAGGGTACCTACGAAGCTTGCTTTAAGCCATTCAGTTTTCTCAGGTCTTGGCCAATATTGAATGGTGGAATCCACCCTGGGTATTAGGGTTCTTCTTGTCTCTGTTGGTTCCTGAATTTTGGTCTGGGTTGTGCCTTCATTTGCCTTTGTGACTGAACTGAAGGTGATATTTTCCTTCCGGAGATTTATGTTGGCCTCGATGGAAGTGCATGCGGATTTTTCCTTTCCCTTATCGGAAGAGTTCATTGGTCTATCGTATTTGGGTTTAAAGGCTCTAATCTTGTAACTGCCCATCCATATCTCGTTTAGGGCATGCAACAAACTGTTTTCATCATGTCCCTTCTCGAATCTGACAAAACCAAAGGCCTTCCCCTCCCTGTCTCTTTTTTTAGGTCTGAATATGTCAACCACCCTGCCCACCTTGCTGAAGCTGTATTTCAGGTCATCATTACTACATTCTTCCGGAAAGTTCCTAAAGAAGAAAGATAATACATTCCTTGATTTTAGGGCAACAAACTTCTCTCGCCAGTTGGCATTCCCACAGGTTAAGCTTTGATTACTCTCCTCAACTTCCTTCTTCCTATCAGTCCTCTAAGGGTAACTACGGTTCAGGGGTTTTCTAAGGTTTGGGAAGTATGACCATCGGTCTCTCGGTGACGGGACGGTGGTTCCTATGGCTGGCTCTCATCCACTCTCCTTCCCCTCTCTCTAACTCTCTCTCACTAGGCATATCTTACCAATAAGAAGATATTGAACAAGAAACTTGGGGAAGATATGGAAAATTATGGAATAATTGTATATTCACAAATTTAGAGTTGAATATGTAAATTAAGGGCAAAAAAGGGATTTAACTCTTTTTTTTTTTACCTTTAGAGTAATGTTAAAAAAAGGTTGTCTTTATATGTAAGAGGGTCTATGGGAATGACTCTTATAGACATAGTAAATAATCTCTATAATATAAGCTTCGTTAAATTAAACATGAAAATGAGTTATGACACGATGGGCAGAGAAGAAATTTGGGGAGTTCATGAAATATCATTGTGAAATATGGGAATATTTATTTTGAGAATTTTGAATTTCAAAATTAAGTATATTTTAAAATTCTAATGACTTTAATATTTATTTATTTATTGGATCGATTTAAAATTTTAATTCTAAATCTCAAAGTAAAATATGAATATATATAGCTTTTAAAATATCAAATTCGAATTTAAGTTTTCAAAACAAACATACCCTAAGGATCGACGCACATTGTCTGTTGCAACGGGAGGAATCAAACTAGGCGAGTCAACATCTTTCTTTCCTTTTTAGTTTTCGTTCTCTTTTCGATTGTTTTAATTGTTTTTTTCCGTTTCACTACAAGACGACAAAGTCCGTATCTCGAACGTTATCTCAAATCAATTATGCTCTCATCCCAATTAATTTATGATTTTATCACTAAAATAAAGGCTTAATCTTCCGAAAATGGAAAATATGGATGGGTAATTTGAAATGTTCTTTTTCTCCTTTTTTTTTTTTTTTTGGGTTAAATATATATTTTTTTAAATCAATATTCAATATAGAATATATGTGTACTATTTTTTTTTATTAAAATAGACGTATATCAATTACTAATTTGAGATAATTAGCCTAATGAATGAACATTAATTTTAGCACACCCAATTATTTATTATCCAGTATTCACCGGGTATTAAATGATTAGACACTATAGGAAATCCTAATTTAATTCCAATGCTCTGCCAATTAAAGCAAAGTGCGCAGCCTTGTTTTTTTTTTTTTACAATATTTCACCTTTTTAATATTATTAGTAGTATTTTTTATGAAAATGAACTCATGCTAATTTGGTTATCAATATTCTAGAATATAAGTTTTTCACTACTTTAGAATACATAAATTAAAACAAAGTAATTAAAAAATAGATATAATACTAGCGATGTGATTGAGATTAAAAAAAAGTAAGACATAAACGTAAAATTTAGTGACATTATATGTAAATAAGAGCGAACTGTAAGTATATAAATTTAAAAGTGTAAGTATATAAGAGTGAAGTGTAAGTATATAAATTTAAAACGTAAATTTAAAATTTGTCATAAATAGTATAAAAATTTTATAGACGAACGAAAAAAAATGTCAAAATGGAAAACTTATAAACGCATAGATAGAGTATTGTATATGCGTGTGGGGCTTTGATTTATACAAAAACCTACATACAATATTTGATAATGAAACTCAAATGCGACGGGGTCAAATTTAATTGAAACGTGTTTTTATTCTCTAGTATTATCTTACTATAAGACCAAAACATACCACTACAGGGTTAAAATAAAACAAACTTATTTTTTGGACCAATTAGCAGTAAAAAACTTACAGTAGCACAATTGTCTTTGCAGTAACATGTTTTTTTACTTATAGTAACATATTTTGGACTTATAGTAACATAATATTTTTTGTCATACGAGTGACCCACAAATTCGCCCAAAAAAACAAATGTGTGTTATTGTCCTTTCATTATATTTTGGTCTTGCAGTATCATATTTTTGTCTTGTAGTAGGTTATTTTGGTCTTGTAGTAGAACACTTGCTTGCCGTGATTTTTTTAAGGACAGTTTTAATTAGACGTATTTCATGCACAAAATATTTCACATAAGCATTGCTTTAATGTATATATCTACCTGAAATTTGGATTTTCTCAGGACAATGTTAGTACAAATTAATAGTCTTTTATAATGGAGTATAAAAAAAATAATTTATAATGAATTGAGATTATTGTAGAATTAATATAAATAAATGGATTCCATATTTCTCAACAAATTCAAATTTTGAATGAGATTAATATTTTAAAAATGGTATGTGAGTATGACTCACGCCCACATCTGCAATTTCATCTGTATTAATTATTCATTCAATAGACCTCGTCTCAAAAGGGAGAGTTGAGAATTCAATCGTACGAGTGAAAAAAGTATTAAGGAATTAAAATAAATAAATTGATTCCATATATACCAGTTGTTAATGATGATTTGTTTTATGTTAAGAGTAATAATGATATTCTCCATGTACAATTTATAATCACATTATACCGAGTTTTATTAAAAATCATTACCGAATTTTGGTAGCTTTCATGATTCGAAAGACCCTTCAGTTGTTGAAATACATTATAATTACACAAAAATCTATGGAGTATTATGATGATAATCAATCAATTGAATGGAAGTGCGTGTGTAAAGAGTTGAGATATGATTAATCTAATTGCGAAGAATATGTATTATTTGTCGAGTTTTATTGAATTAATTGTATTTCAACAATTTTAATGATGAAAAAAAAAAAACTACCAGTAACTGAAAATGATGTAATGAGGAGACATTTTTAACCCAAAACCCTAACACAGGATGTGAAAACATCAGGGTTTGGGTTAATTTAATTTTACAGAATTAAAAATACAAAAGACATGAAATAATTAAATTAACTTCAATTGAAACCCTGATTATTGTCGGACCAATGATTCGGAGTAAGGTTGTTGCCACCGCCGCCGGTGTTGCAGTTCCAAACACCGGATGTGACGACGGAAGTGGTGGTGGAGCCGCCGGAGTTGCCAAACCCTTGGTTCCAATTACCGCCGAACCCCGGCGGAAGCAAACTCGACGCCTGTGTCGGAAAGTAATGCGTCGGAGGCATCTGCTCGAACTGACGTGTCGCCATCGGAGCTTTAAACGGGAGGCTAACCCCATGCAAAAGCGCCATGTTCCCACCAAATTGGCCGCCGCCGCCACCTCCGCCGCCCAGATTCAAGTTGCCGAAGCCGTTGCCGTTGCCGCCGCCCAGATTCACACCGCGACTGGCGGTCAAAGGTTGCATTGCTGCCAAAGAGGACAAAAGTGAGGAGCCGGTGTTGTAGAAGGTACCACCACCGACAGTCGTTGGTGGAATCACGGGCGTCGGAAATGGAAGCGACGGCCGGATTAAGGGCGACACCACCCCTGGTGTCGCCCTTGCAGGCAGGGGCCTGATCTGCCCCCGCTTGTTCTTGCGGGAGCCGCCCCCAATGGGGACGTTCCTCAGGGTTCCACCCTGAGTCCAGTACCTCCGGCAGGCCTTGCAGTAGTAGCGAGGCTGCGAGAGGCTGTAGTTGTTGTAGTAGCAAAATTTTGTGTGGGTGGAGTCACACCGGGGGCACTTATGGAGCGGCGGAGGCGGGTGCTGATTGTCACCACCCGTTCCCCGTCGTGCCGGTTGTTGTTGCTGTTGTTGCTGCTGCATTGGATTCTCGACTCCTCCGTTGATATCCATTTTTGTTTATTTTTAACGGGCCTACAATTGGTATATATAGGGGCTGAGAGAGGGGGTGGGTGTAAGGGATTAGGGTATAGAAGGGCAACTTTTGAAAAAATTCAACGTTTGGGATATGCATGTAATCGATAATTGTATGAAGGGATTATGGGAATCAAAAATGGAAGGAAAACGGTGCATGAGAGGGGGGTGACACAGGATTTGAGCTTATTAACCTACTTAATTAGAAAACAATATAGTGCTTATTTATTTCTAATTCGGGTAATCTTTAGACATAGGGAATGGGATTTAATTAATGTTTTATTGAAATATTCTTATAATTAAAACCCACAAAATCTATGTAGATTAGAATACAGATTTTGTGTTCTAAATTTCAATTAAGAAAAAACGCTACAAATTAATCAAGCCGCACGTGTGACTATAATGTTTATAAGAGTAATTATTAGATTACAAATTAACAATTTGCTTTTTATAATTAAGCATAAATCCCTTCCCACGCCCTCATAGATGATCTTATGTAAAATAGTTTTATCGTACAATTAATTTATAACTATCACTTTATAGTAAAAATAATAATAATAATATTTGGACATTGTTTAAAAATACACACAATAGGCAGAATATACAACAAACTGGTTTGCATAAAAAAAATATTATTATAATTAATTACCTTTTTCCCTTTCTGTGCCGACTTATAATTTTATTGAGAAAATTAAATAACAATTTCCATAATAAAATTGGATTTAGCTAATTGTTACCAATTTATTTTGGTCTCAGGAAAATATAGGAGTACAAAATAATTATATTTTTATCTTATAAATATATAATATGATAATATAATAATTAATTATGAATTTTTAAAATCGTGCATTAAACTGTGAATTAAAAGCAATTACTCTCGTGCAATAAAAGATTCTAGTTGTGGAAAGAAAGGTAAATGAATCTTATTTCTAAAGGATCTTCTCGCATTTTCATGCATGTAGTAATAATTATAACACTGAAAACATTGATTGAAAAGACGTTGACTTTTTTTTTTTTTTTTTTTATTGTAAATTGACTATGAATTCACATTTGTGCTCCATCTTATTAATACACTATCATATAATGGGTGAAGTTATAGTATAATTGACAATTAATTGAATTTCAAATATTTTTTATTCGATAAATATTTAAATATATTAACAAAAATAAGTATATTTATTTAATTATCATTAATTAAACCTTTTTCTTCTAAAATCTAAAATTCAATTTATTAAGTGTAGTCCTTACCCAATATATCTAGTCAAATAGGCATCAATTTAATCGAAAAAAGGAAAATGAAAAAGGAAAAAGTACGGAATACGATAGGAACGAAATTTATATTTCTTTACGGAATTTATCTAAATTTTCCTTTACATTAATTATTAAATTATCGAACTTTTACGCGCATTTTCCTTCTTTTCTTTTACGTCCATCTGATATAAAGAACATTTTATCTGATTTATTGTTGAGTGTTTATTAAGTAAATGTATATATGTTGCATGTAACTCATATTATATGTTTTAAATATTAGTATTATACAATTTTTTTATTAAATAATAATAATTAATTATTATATTAAACGGTTAATGCAAATATTCAAATACTTTCACGTATATAAATTAAATATAAATATATATATTTGAAGTGAATAAAGTATCACATGCATGCCTTTATTTCTTGTTTTACTTGATGCAGCATATTCAATTATACCTCAAATGAGACACTTTTGATTATTACGACATGTAACCAAAACTATTAAATCATATTTAAAGCAAAATTCCTAACTAGTCATACCCTTTTTTTTTTTAAACGGTAAAGGCATCATTTTGGGATGTCTCATTTAATTTTTCATACAAACTAATAAAACATCATTTATTATAAATAAAATTCTGAATTTTAAATATATCTTTATTTAAATCCTTAAAATTAAAAAAACTCTATTTTCTCCTATTTTCTCTCACACATTACAATCATTTAAATATTCATTAAATAGAGATAATTTTAACATTATACATACTCTAAAATAAAATAAAATAATAAGACCATATTTTGGAACAAACAAAAATGGAATACATGCAAGACCATCATTTTTTTAGGGAAAGAGTATCATTTAGAATTTTAGTGCTTATTTATTCAGAATAACATTAAATGACTCTGAAGAAAATTAGATGTTTTTTCAAAAGGTAAATGTGATATCATTAACAGTAATGACAATGGGTACTAAAACCCGAAATAATACAAACCACAGAGTGAGTAGACTCCTAATTACCGTTTTGTCGGTATACATTCCCAAAAAAAAAATACCCGCACTCATAGAATGTTGAACTAAAGACACGTTACCATAAAAAAACACGCGTTTTGCTGACGGAATTTTGGCCTGAAATCGTGGTTATCGACGGATATACTGACTGAAAATTTTCGTCGGTGCTAACCTGGTCGGTAAGGATTACCGACATAAATTTTTGACGGAAAAAAAACAGTCGACGCTGCCGACGGAATGCGTTCCGTTAGTAACACTAATGACCCGTTTTCTAACCGGGTCTGTATTCCGTCGGTAAATTGAATAAAAATAATTAAAAAAGAAATTATTTCCATCGGTAGACCCGATCAGACCCGACCCTCGAGATTTTATTGTAGGCCAATTTAATTTCAGCCTGGCTGGGACTCGAACCCAGGTGTGTGGGTGCCTAGTGAGGGGCACCTACCACTCGGACAAGTCTGTTACTTGTTAATAGTTGTAATATTAATTGTATATGTACTCATTTTCGGCCCAATTTTTTAACAAAATTAATTTCTTTCACGTACATTAATAATTAAATTCTTAATCTATCTTTATTGAAAATTTAATTTTTGTAATTTATATATTTTAAAATACTAAAATATTCATATTTTTACTAATTTTTTTTTTAATTCAAAAAAATTAATTTGTTTTCACACTTTTTAGTTGTAACTTAATGATAAATAAACTTTTTTAAATTGTACATCTCATAAAATAATTAGCTTACATTAATTTAATATTCATCTTCTTCCTCTTCATCTTCATCTACATTTTCATTATTTGCCTCATCTTCCTCCTATTCATCATCCTCCTCCTCTTCGTCCTCTTCCTCTTTATCCTCCTCTTCATTTTCATGCTCTTTCTCATTTCCACTATCGTTTTCAATTTCGATCAATTGTGGATTTGCAGCCGTCAAGTCTACGTGAATATTCAAATCTCCCATAAAGACTTCAGTTCGAGTCTCTATTTTTTGTTCCGTTTGAAACGGAGAATCATCTTCATCACTCTTTTCCTTTTTAGGGACTTCTACCATTGATCTTGCCTTTACTTTGAAAACAGCGTGCCATTCAATTTTACTACGTGATCGTACTGGATACTTGCAGTAGTATACTTGAGATACTTGATGGGCAAATACAAATGGATCATCCCCACTATAGCTCCTTTTCGGATTAACATCCACGAGCTTGTACTCTGGATGAATCCTTGTTCCTGAAGGGCCTGAATCAAACCAATGACACTTGAACAACACTACATTATTTGCTGGATATCCTGGATATTCTACTTCAACGACTTCGTGCAACACCCCAAAGTAGTCACTTGCATCTGCATTGTAGTTCGCACTGTTAATGCAAACACCACTGTTGGTAGTCGCTTTTCTTGATGCATACTCGGATGTATGAAATCTGTAACCCTTCACAATATAGCCGTTGTAAGTCTTTACACGACGTAGTGGTCCTTTGCTGAGATCCCTTAAGAATCGACTCTCAAAATCGTGTGACCGTCCCTATACTGTTCAAATAATTAACATTAATTATGAATCATATTTATTTACGTAAAATTAAGGAAATGGTACTCACATAACGTTGGAACCATCAGGCAAAATCACGTTGAAGACGAGCATCTATATATGTATCTGAGATGTTTTGTTCTGTTCGTTGTAGTTCTTGAGTATACATCATAACTCACAACATCTAACCACAATTAATATTAAATTACATAAATGAAGTAGTTATTAATAATTTTATTAGATGATAAAAATATGAAATACTTACTCAATGTAAGGCTGAACTTCATCACAATTCAATAACACATACATTTGTGTTATTTATGCCTCTCTGTTCGACTCCCACTCTCGTTCAGTGAATTTTCATATAAGTCGTCTCTTAAACTTGAATATAGACAACATTCCATCGACCTCTTCACCGATATTGTCTGTACCTCTACCACTGTAGTTATGTGGTTCACTTCTCAACCGAGTGTTGACATGGTCTTCAAAATAAGAAGAACAAAACATGCCAACCTCTTCATTCAAATATGCATTAACAATCGATGCTTCCACATTTGCCTTTTGTTTAGCATTGCGTTTCAAGTTGTGAAAATATCTGATATATATATATATATATATATATAAATATTAATTAAGTGAACATGCATGTATAATAAAAAAATGAAGCAAGTAAGAGTTTACCTTTCAAATGGGTACATCCACCTGTACTACACTGGACCACCAATTCTGGCTTCATACGCTAAGTGAAAGGGTAAGTGTTCCATCGAGTTGAAGAAGCTAGGTGGAAAATTTTGTTCTAACTTACACAAAATCACTGGAATGTCTTGCTCCAAATGAATCATATCATCGATCTTGATCGTTGAAGATGTTAAATCTCTAAAAAAAAAGAATTAATTCATTGATAGCCCTCCACACATTGAGAGGAACAACGTCTCGGAACGCAATCAGTATCAAGCGCTGCATAAAAACATGACAATCGTGACTCTTCATCCCTGAAACCTTACCCCTGTTTATGTCTGCGCATCGACTCAAGTTTGACACGTAGTTGTCCGGAAAGTTCAACTCGTGAATCCAACGACACAATTGTTGTTTCTGTGGCTTATCCAGTGTGTAGCAATCCTTTGGATATTTACTTGTACTGGGATACATTTTCAACTTTTCACGACGACAATAAATGTTCAACTCTTCCCGAGACTTTGGAGTGTCTTTCGTCTTGCCTTTTGTGTTCATGATTGTGTGGAACACATTATCAAACACATTCTTCTCAAAGTGCATCACGTCCAAATTGTGTCGGATCAACAGTGAACTCCAGTATGGCAAATCCCAAAAAATACTCCTTTTATTCCAACCACCTGGGATTCGACTGTTGTGTTCAGCTGCATTTTCCTCTGTAGACTTTTTCAAACCCGTCCCACTGAATCTCATGTAACAACCTTTGTCCTGTACGATGAATAAATAATAAATAACATTAGAAGAAATTAATAAAAAATATACGTATAACATTAGATCAAATAATTGTATAATTAAAATACCGTTTCGAAGGGGCGGTCGATTGTTTGTAACTGTTCAACTTGTTATCTTCATCACCCCAATATAACATGCAACCGTTTACACAACAATCAATCTTCTCGACCGGCAATCCCATATTTTTCATCATTTGATTGCTTTGATGATACGTTGTGGGCACCTTATTCTCTGGAGGATAAATCTCACTGCATAATTGTGTCATTTGCTCATATGCCCAGTTAGAAAGCTTGTTCTCGGTCTTGATAGTTGTTGGTCCAGAAAGGAGTATATAACAAGTGTATGGGGGGGGGGGGGAATACACTTGTATGCAATTCTTTTGCTAATTTGAACAAACCAGAGTTCAGCAAGGTTGTCTTGGACAACTCTGCTGAAGAAGATTAACTCTTCTAAGATAATCAGATTACTAAGTACTATTGAGTACTTAGTTGAATAACTATCTAGGGGAGTTATATGTGCGGAATAGTGGTTGGCCCTTTAAGTTTAGACTCCTTTAATTTCTGAAATCACTTAGTCAATGCAACACAGTCCAGTTTTCAGGGAACTTGTCCAAATAGGTTTTTGCACAGTCTTTGAATGTTTATCCTTGAAAGATCAGTTTTGTGTGCAGTGTTGAATGTATGAAAGTACTTGGAATGTAAATAAACACAAGAAGTTATAGTGGTTCAGAGACTCAAGCTCCTACATCCACTTTCCCTGATTTAACAGGATAATTCCTTCACTTCTTGGAATTAACTTGTTTTATAGTGCCAAGGTGCACTTGATCAAGAACACCTCTCCTTGGTGAATTGATCCCTAGGATGTCTAGAGTCCTAGTACCCTCTTCTCAACTCAGAACTGAACTGTTCTTCTCTCAACAGTCAGCTCCTACCACTTCTACTACTACAACCTTCTCACTTTCTCACTTGAAAGGGGTAAGGATTGAAGTAAGGTTCCAACTAATGAGATATCCTTTACAATGAAGATCAAGGTGTAAGGATAGGATATCTCTTTAAGCTTGTGTATGAATATACAATTGGGTTCAACTTAGAAGAAGTGTGTAAAGACTAAGATAGTCTCTTTGAAAGCTTAAATGTTCTATGAGCTTCAGAATACTTGTGTAGTTGGATTCTGTTGAGGTTAGTTGGATTCTTTCAAATGGTCTTCACACTTCTGTATTTATAGACAAAATGGAGGATTTGCCCGTTGGAGAGGCAGCCCCAAATTGCTATAAATGTCTTCCTTGAGTTCTTCAAACTGGAAGACAGATTCTTGATAGTGACATGTCCTCATTTGGGTAATAAACGGCTTGTAAGACTTTGTCTTCATTCTGCAGCACTTTTCCCAATGTTTGTCTTCTTGTTAGGACTTGGACATGGCTTCTGAAGGTTGATCCAATGATAGGACAACATTCCTTATCAACTGGACAACTCTCCTTATCACTATCACCAGTTTTGCTTTTCAGCAAGGTTGGCTTGCTCTTCTTCAGATGACTTGGCTCTTTCCCTTTATTTCACTCCAAGATGATCTTGGCATATTGCATTTCTTTAGGGCATGGTTGTCCTTAATTCTTCAGCATAGTTGACCTTCAACCTTTAGAGTATCTGTTCTGATTCAATCATGCTGAGACAACTCTTCTGGACAACTCTTCTGGACAACTCTTCTGATCAGCATATTTGGTCTTTTAGCATCAGAGCACTTTTCATACAAAGTGGGCTTCTCTGGACAACTCTCCTGATCCAAAGCCTTTGAGTAGCCTTGTCCTTTTGAGCTAGGTAAAGTTGTTCTTGCATATGGCTAGCTTCTTTGGACAACTCTGCTGATCAGAGTCATTAAGCTTGTCCTTTTGATTTTGCCAATCTTGCATATGGACACTTTCTTTGGACAACTCTCCTGATCAGATCATCTTATTGGACTTGTCCTTTTGAGCTTTACAATCTTGTTCTTGCATAAGAACATCTTCTCTGGACAACTCTCCTGATCAGTGCATTTGATTTTCCATAGAGTGTCCTTACTCTTAAGTGATAGTTCCAGAATTTGAGCCTTGAGGGGACTTGATCTTGATCATCTTCAAAGCATAGGTTCCCCCTCAAATTGTGCATCTAATTGTCTAAGAGCTGCCTAACATTTCAGCTTCTCATCTAGCCTTATGCTATGTGTTCTAACATTTTTAGAACACTATCAATTTGACTTAGGCATGTCTCAGGGGGTTTTGGTATTAGATCAAAACATATCTCATTTTATTCCCAACAATTTCCCCCTTTTTGATGATGCCAAAACCTACACAATCTAAGCAAAAGTGACTTGTCTACACCTATTACATGTATCTTCAGAAGACATGACTAAGGTCAATATTCCTGAAAAGATAATGTGTTAGTGTATTCACTGTTTTTGTTGCAAGTAGGTTTCAAGATAGGCATAGAGAGATTAGTGTTTCTTGATTCAAAATAAGTTCAACTATCATTCATTCAAAGATCATTACAAGCATGTTAATAGTTGAAATTAACATATCAGAGCATGAATCAATAACACTTAAATACATCAGAGCATTTCATTCTAACAGTTCAAGACATAGATAAGATTTTCAGCATCAGAGCACAGAGCTTGTATCAGAGCAATCCATAACAAACCAGAGCAAACAGATTAGCACATCAGTAATCTTGACCATATTTCAGCATAGTTGATCAATCAAGAAAGGTCAGAAGACTTAGCCATTTCAAAGATCATCCTCAGGGGGTGGTAGCATTCCATACTGTGCCCACACTCTTCTTTTCAGTGCCATGGCTTCTTGGTTGGTTCCCTTTGGTCCAAGAACCATCTTGTCTAGCTTAAGGATCTCAGTGAATTCTCTCAGAATTCTTGCTTGGTCAATCCATCCTTCAAGCTTTGGGGGCATGTATATGATTGGCTTGGGAGCTGTGAGTTCAATTCTTGCAATGTCAGCAGCTGCAAGTAGTTGTTGATACAACTCTCTGTAGTATTCTAGCATGAACTCAGTGAAGGCAGAGTTTGCATCTCCTCCATTCCATCTATCAATGACATAGTAGTCATAGACAAACTCCCTTTTGGCCTCTTCCCATGTATCATTCAGTTGAATTGGCACCCATTTATCCAAGTGTGGATATTTGGTGTCCATTGGGATTAGAAGCTGAGGCTTCATCTTGCTATAAGTTGCTCTCCTCCTTCTTGGTTTCTGAAAGTTTGCTCTTCTCTCATCTCTTGCTCTGTTGGCTTCTTCCATCAGATCCATTTTCTCTTGGGCCCTCATCATGGCCAATTTCTGTTGTGTTTCAGGGTCTTTGCCATACCCTTCATGAAACAGTTTTGATGGATCATGGGCTAGAACAGTTGTCTTCTTCTTAGGTTCAGGTCCAAATCCTTCAGCAAATAACTCTTCAATGTCTTCAGAGGACTTGGTACCTTCAGCAGTTTTGCCAGATTCAGAAGATTTGTCCTTTTCAGTAGATTTGGGCTCTTCAGCAGATTTGGCTTTCTTTGATGTAGGCTCATCTTCATCAATTCTGAATTCAGGTGGAAGATCAAGGCTGCTAGGAAAATCAGTGAATTTCTCAACTTGTCTCTTCTTTCCTTGGGCCTTCTTGATTTTTCCTCTAGTTTGGACACCTTCAGCACTCTTGTCCAAACCTGATACTTCACCACCTGGTCTTTGTTGCAACCTCATCCTTTCTTCTTGAGCTGAGGCCATAAAATTCTTCAAAGCAAGTGCCAATTGCTCTTCTTCATTCAATTCTTCCAGATTCAGTACTTCAGGCTCTTTGCCTTTTCCTTCAGCAATGTTGTCTTTCCCTTTGACTGGGCTCCCAATCACCAAGGCACCTTTTGCTCTAGCTCTTTCCCTTTCCCCCTTTTTGGCAGCATCAAAACACTGGGGCTTGAGGTCACTCATTGTTGAGGCCATCAGGGATTGGGCCTGGTTTAGAGATTTCATTTCTTCCAACAAATATACATTCTCATCATGTATATTTTGCATCTTGTCATTGCTCAAGCTAAGAAAAGCAAGAACAGGCTTCATTTTCTGGTGAACAACCTCCTCCATGGTTGCCTTAAGAGATGCATCCAATTGGGTCTTCAGAAGCTCAGTGAGGTTGGCCACTGCACTTTCAGCAATGTTGGCCAACACTTCTTGGGAAAACTTTTCAGAGGCTGCCTTCACCATGGCTAGCCTTTGCTCTTCAGCTCTTCTCTTTTGCAGTGCAGTCTTCTTTCCAATAGCTTGTTTGACAGTTAGCCTGAGAGCTTTGACATTGGCATTGTGATTGTCTCTCAGCATCTTTTGCTCTTTCTTGACCTCCTCTGAGATGGCTTCCATGGTTGATTTGGCATTTTGAACTTCAGTGGAGATGGTTTGGAGACCAGATTCCACACCACTGATCCTTGCCTCAAGGGTTGGTAGCACAACATCTTCAGAGCCAGTGAGCCTCATTTCTATAGATGCTAGGGTCCTTCCTTGCTCATTCAAGGTTCCTGAAGTTTCAGCATGAGCAGATTGGACTTGATGAGCCAAGGAGTCCAACTTCTCTGATTGCATTCCAAGTAAGGCCTGAGCTGAGCCTGAATCTACTTGGATAGGTGCATCTGTTAGGAATTCATCTGCAAAAAATTGATCAAGAGAAATACCTGCAACATCAGACAAGTCAAACAAGTTAGGAAATAAGCACTCATCACCCTCAATTTCTTTTGTATAAGACTCTGATACATCAGCAGTCTTCTTCTCATTTTCAACTTGTTCTTTTCTCCCTTCTTTAATAATGTTCTCACTCAAGGAATCAGGCCTCCTCTCATCAAGGGATTCTTGAAGTTCAGATTTGACTTCAAGAATAACCTGTCCTTCCTCACTTATTCCACCCTCATATGGTGGTACACTCACTATCTTAGTGATTACTACCTCTCTTTCATCCTCAACTTCCTCTGATTTTTCAACTATTCTCTCCTTTTCAACTCCTTCTCCTAAACCTGCAGCATCTTCACCCTCAACAGGGTTCAAAGATGGCAGTTGTGAGGAGATCACAGTGCTTATCTCAGCAGCCACTGAGTCATCCTGAATGATTAAGGGCTGATCAGTGTCCAACTCTTCTGACACTGAATAGGCCTTAATCAAACTAGCCTCTAGTACAGGAACCTCAACATCTTTAGGCTGTGCCTTGGGTTCAGAAGAACCTTCATTGGCAGATGTGTCTTTGGTTGTGTTACCACCTTTGGTCAACACCTCTGTAGATACAGAGCCTTTCCTATGATAGGTTTTAGGAGGGTTTGAAAGTCTGTTTGCTATAGAAGACTTGGGTTGAAAAAGTTCAGGGATGTTGGCTTGAGGGGTTTCAGGAGGGTTGGGATTTGAAGGGTTTGAAGGATCATCAGGGGAATCATCATCATTTGAGCTACTGTCAGGGTGTTTAATTCCCTTGGCTTTTCTTTCTTTCTCCTCCTCAATCTTATCAGCTACCAGCTTTGAAAAAATCTCCTCATCAATGAGAAATCTTGTCTTAGAAACTCCAGCAAAGTGTAGCAATCTGTTTTCCTCAATCTGCCACCAGTTTGCACCCTTATCTTGGATGACTTGTGATATCTCCATCAAGGATTTGTCTTTCACATCAACAAGCATCCTTAAATCTTGAAAGGCCTTCTGAATTCTTGGAAATTCAGCAAGTTGTGGATACAAACTGTCCACAGTAGCCTTGGCTCCTCCTCTGAGCATACTTTCATAAGTATACTCCTCCTCATCTCCACTTGAATGGGGACTTTGGGTTATAGGGGAGTTGGCTCTGGGTTCTCCTATTAAGGCTTCAGGCAGATTAAGTTCAGGGATATTGGTTTCAGAAGGGTTGGGTGCAGTGGAAGGATCTTCAGTTGCTTTTGAGAGCAATGGGTCTGAAGGGGTTTTACTCAAGGGGGTTGGCTCATTGAGTGCATGTTCTAAGAGCTTTGAATAATTGAGCATGGATGAGTCAAGGGGAGACAGGAGTCTTGTCTCATCTACTGCTAAATCAACAAGCACATCAATGCCACTTCTTTGCACATTCCCTTCTGGAGAATATCTCTTAGTGAGATTTACAGGGGTAATGGGTTGGTTGGAAGGGGTGACATGGGTTTCAGGGGAGTTGGGCTCAAGGTACTAAGTTTCAGGGAGGTTGGCCTCTATAGGTTGACCTTCAGGGACTTTGGATTCTGGAGTTCCAGAACCAGAAGAATTAGTCCTTGACATGGATTTGGTCCTGCTTTCAGCTCTGCTCTCCCTTAGAGCCAATTGAAGAGACCTTTCTTCTTGAAGCTCCAACACCTTCTCAGTAGGTTTGGCCCTTCTCTTGCTGGCCCTACTGCTTCCACTTCCTTCCTTCTCAGGGACAACTTCCCTGATTCTCTTATCACCCTTCTTCTTTTGCCTAGTCTCATTGTACTTCCTCCTCAACTCTTCTGAGTGGTCAGAAGGCACACTCACTCCCTCTTCTGCCACTGCATCAACTTCAGCTGATGCTCCTGAGGCTTCTCTTGAAGACAGTTGAGACATCTTTCTTATTTTGACAGCCCTGGCCTTTGTTCTCTTTTTCATCTTAGGCTTCTCTTCCTCCTGTTCTTCAGCAGGTTTGACCATGAGCATCCTTCTCTGTTCAGTTTTCTTGCTAAGTTTTCTGAACAGGATCTTCTGGGCTGGGAGGGGCTTTGCAAAGGTCTGCATCTGGGAATAGTGGGAAAATCTCTCAATCAACAAGCTTGCCCTGGTGCAATACTTGATTTTCCCTTCTAGCACCACCTTATTGTGGGTTTTCACTTTGAATTTTGCCTTCTCCTTCATCATCTCAGACATGATGAAGGTCCTCCAATCAAACTTAATGCCCTTATCACTGGCATCAATGATGGCAGCCATGATTCTGATCCTTGGATGACTAACCTGCTCTAAGCTTCCAGTGTTGCTTAAGAGGCTCTTAGCAACTACCTCAAAAAGGTTGAGAAACTCTGGCTTGAGAGTTTTCTTGTTTTGAGTTGAGGAGAGAGGGCCTGGAACTAATAGCCATTCTTGGGCTATTTCATCTTCATGCCCAGTACCATAAACCTCTGGATTCCTTCCCTCATAAGGCAATCCAAAAGCTCCTTCCAGATCTTCTGAGGAGAATTTTACTCTGTGGAATCTCTCCTCTTCCTCTCCTTCTGCTGTGTAAGATAGTCTGGTTGATACTTCACCATCCTCAGGTTTGCCTCTCCACTTGAGGAAGGCAAAGAATTCTGCCATGTAGCTTTCCAAGCAAGAGCTTGGTCTTTCCTCCATGAACTTTTGAAGTCCAGCTCTCCTCAACCATCTCAAGGTTGGTGTGATTTCAGGATCCTCATTCTCAAATGATACTATTGGCTCAAAATGAAGATTATGTTTATTGCTTAAGTAGCCAAAATCCAGGTCTAGATCCTTGTTAGAGAAATCAACAAGCATCTCAGGTCTAACTTTGGGGGCCATTGAAATTTGCAGAGAGAGCTTTGAGAGAGTTTGAAGAAAATTTGAGTTAGGGTTTCGAATACTTGGGGAAGAAGTGTTTGTGGGGATCTTAAGACTTGTGAATATTCTAAAAAGAATGTTTGTCAATGAGTTGGTAAGGTCTTGAAGCAATTCAACGATGAGCAAAAATGGAAATCCAAAATGGACGGCTAGGATTGATTTCAGGGGAGTTGTCCATTTTTTGATCCAATGGTCAAAAACCAATGTAACAGTGAAATAACTGTTTTATTCAAAACGTGGGTGGTTTTTAATGTTTGTTTAAGGCTGGGGGTTTTTCGAGATAGATCATGTCCCAAAAAGTTTAATGCAAACAAGAGTTAAATCTTGGCATTTAATGCATGGAAAGTGACCTTTTGAGTGGGAGACAAATTAAATCCCAGAAAGGTGAAAACTGTATCTCAATGGGACAGATTTCGAAGTAGGTATTAATCACCAAAAATAGGTGCTTATCATACCAAGATTTGGTTTGATAGCTGAGACAACTTATCTGACCCTACTTGGACAAGTGTCCTGAAGAGATGTGGACAAAGGTTCTGAATGTCAATGGACAAGTGTCCTGAAGAGGTAAGGTCATATTTCTGATTTTCAGTAGACTTGACCAAGTCTGCTGAAGTTTGAGTTTATTTCCCCCTCAATCAATGAACTTCTTTGGACTCATTTTTCCAACTTCCCTGGATCAAGAAGTCCCAACTCTGCTGATAATTCCAGGAACCTTGCCTCTGCAAGTGGCTTAGTTAGTATATCAGCTTTTTGATGGTCTGTGTGAATTTTCACCAACTTGATATCCTTCTTCTCCACATGATCTCTAATGAAGTGATGCTTGATGTCCACATGTTTGCATCTTGTGTGCAAGACAGGATTTTGTGATATAGCAATGGCACTATTGTTATCACAGAAAATTGGCACTTCAGTAGAGTTGACTTTGTAGTCTCTGAGTTGTTGTCTTAGCCAAAGGATTTGAGCACAACAACTTCCAGCTGCAACATATTCAGCTTCAGTGGTGGAGGTGGCCACTGTATTTTGCTTCTTGGAGAACCAAGATATGAGTTTGTTGCCCAAGAACTGACAAGTCCCTGAGGTGGACTTTCTGTCAATCCTACATCCTCCATAATCAGCATCTGAGTAGCCAGTTAGCTCAATATTGTCATCAGCAGGGTACCAAAGGCCTAGATTTTCAGTGCCTTTGAGATACCTCAAAATCCTCTTTGCAGCCTCAAGGTGGCTTTTCTTAGGATTTGCTTGAAACCTTGCACAAACACCTACTGCAAAGGTGATATCAGGTCTGCTGGCAGTGAGATAGAGGAGTGAACCAATTATTCCTCTATACTCAGTAGAGTTGGTTGGAATACCACTCTCATCAGGATCCATCTTCCAATTTGTGTTCATAGGGATCCTTACTGGTTTGCTAGTTGTACACCCAAACTTCTTGATCATTTCTCTGGTGTACTTAGCTTGGTTGATGAAGATTCCTTCTTTAGATTGCTTGACTTGTAGACCCAAAAAGAAGTTCATCAACCCCATCATGGACATCTCAAACTTGCTTTGCATGAGCTTGGAGAATTTCTCACATAGCTTCTCATTAGGGGATCCAAAAATTATGTCATCCACATAAATTTGGACAAGCAAGATGTCCTCTCCTTCAGAGATTCTGAAGAGAGTTCTGTCCACAGTTCCCTTGGTGAATCCATGATCCAAGAGGAATTGTGACAGTGTGTCATACCAAGCCCTAGGGGCTTGCTTGAGTCCATATAGAGCTTTCTTGAGTCTGTAAACTTGATTTCCAATTTCAAAACCTGGGGGTTGCTCCACATAGACTTCTTCTTTCAAGACTCCATTCAGAAAGGCACTCTTGACATCCATTTGGTATACTTTGAACCTCTTGTGGGCTGCATAGGCTAGAAAGAGCCTTATTGCTTCTAGCCTTGCCACAGGTGCAAATGTCTCATCATAGTCAATGCCTTCATGTTGGCAATACCCTTTTGCCACAAGTCTTGCTTTGTTTCTGACAATCACACCATTTTCATTTTTCTTGTTCTTGAACACCCACTTTGTTCCAATAACATCTTGATGTGAAGGTCTATCCACCAGCTCCCATACTTCATTTCTGGTGAATTGGTTCAGTTCTTCCTGCATGGCTGTGATCCAATTGGCATCTTGAAGTGCTTCCTCAATATCACTTGGTTCTTGCTCTGACAAGAAACAACAGAACATAGCACTTTCACCATGAAACTTTCTGGTTCTGACTCCTATACTTGGATCACCAAGTATCAGATCAGTAGGATGGTCAGACAACCAAGTCCTTCTTTTCCTGATCTCTTCAGTAGAGTTGTCCTCTACTGAAGATGAGTCATTTTGATCATAGAATTCAGGATAATTTAATGCAGGATCTAACTCAGGATCATAATCAGGGGTGTTGTCCTCAATGTCAGGGACATTGGCATTTTCAACATTTTGTGTTCCCCCTTGATTATTTGACCCATTAACTACCTCAGCAGGAACTGCTTCTTCATTGGTAGTTGTTACCTGGATGTGAACTGGGATTGGTTCATTCAGTTCACCATTTCCATCTGTAGGGTTTGTCTCAGGAAGGTTGCCTTCAGGATTGTTGTCCAATGTGGGTTCTTCAGGCAGATTGGTTTGAACAACATCTATGAATTCAGTGTCTTTGTCTTTTAGGCTTAATCTGGTTGTCCTCTGTGTGATTTCTTTAGGTTCCAAATGATCATTCCTGATCTCAAAGATAGACTCATCAAACACAACATGAGGTGTTTCTTCCACTATAAGGGTTTTCTTGTTGTAGACTCTGAAAGCTCTACTGATTTGAGAGTATCCAAGAAATACTCCCTCATCAGCTTTGCTGTCAAAGGCTTTCAACTGTTCTTTCCCATTATTGTGAATGAAACATTTGCAACCAAATATATGAAAGTATGACACTTTAGGCATTCTTCCTTTCCAGAGTTCATAGGGGGTTTTGCCTTGCCCCTTAGTGATCAAACATCTATTTTGAGTATGGCATGCAGTGTTTATAGCTTCAGCCCAAAACCTCTTAGGTAAATTTGAATCAGCAATTAAAGTTCTAGCAGCTTCTTTTAAAGTTCTATTCCTTCTTTCTGCAACTCCATTTTGTTGGGGAGTTCTAGCTGCTGAGGTTTCATGAGCTATTCCATTTGATGTGCAGTACTCATTGATGTATGAATTAATGAACTCAGTGCCTTTATCAGATCTTATCTTGATAATGCTAAGGCTTTTCTCATTTGACAATCTCTTAAGAAGTTCAGGTAGTTTGACTTGTGTTTCCTTCTTATTAAGGAGAAATACTACCCATGTGTACCTAGAGAAGTCATCTACTACCACCAATGTGTATTTTCTACCATTTATGCTTGTAGGGGTAATTGGTCCAAACAGATCCATATGTAGAAGTTCAAGTACCCTTTCAGTGGAGATGACTGGTTTACCTTTAAATGAGGCTTTAATCTACTTTCCTTCTTGACATGGCTTACACACATGTTCTTTAATGAAGACCTCATTAGGCAGTCCTTTAAATAATGCATTTCTAGCAAGTTTATTCATAGATTTGAAGTTCAGGTGGTTTAGCCTCTTGTGCCATAACCAACTTTGTTCACTAGAGCTTTTAGCAATAAAACATGCAGCATCAGTAGACTTGTCCCAGTCTGCAAAATACACATTTCCCTTCCTAGTTCCAGTCAATAGAGTTTGTTGAGTTTTATCCTTAATTAGACACTTTCCACTTGAGAACTCAACATTAAAATCTTTATCACAGAATTGACTGATACTTAGGAGATTATATTTGAGACCAGCTACATAAGATACATTGGTTACTTTGATGTTACCAATCATCAAAGTACCATAACCTTTTGTTGTTGCTTGTGAGCTGTCTCCAAAGGTGACATTTGGGCCTTCTTTTTCAATGAAGTCAGTGAGGAGTTCCTTGTTTCCAGTCATGTGCCTTGAGCATCCACTGTCAAGGTACCATGCTGTCTTTTTGTTCATGCTCCTCTTCTTGTGGCCCATTGGTACCTGCAATTAGATAGGTTTAGGTACCCTTTGAGTTTTGGGTCCTGAGAGGTTAGCTTTACCTTTGGGAACCCAAACTTGCCTAATAACTTTGATTGATTCAAGATGGCTAAGTTGTCTTCCTCTAGCATCTACATACACTGTCTTTCCCTTAAATGTCTTTGGGAAAGTGTGTGTGAATGTGTTAACTCTATAAGTTTCAGAGGAGTTGTCCACTCTCCTGAACTTATGAGTTCTTTGTGTAGCTTGATGAAATCTTTGAGGAAAGGCCTTTTTATGACCATTACCCTTTGGCATGAAGGGTTTTGGTTGTCTCATTTTATTCTGCCTGTGAGGGTAGTTGTCCTTAGGTCTATTCAGCTGAGGCTTTCTCAGATGAGTTGGCCTAGGCTGATTATACCTTGGATAATTCCTCTGAACATTGTTCAGGAGAGTTGCCCTTCCATTGGGTCTACTCTGTTGACCAATATTCTTCTTGTGCTCAGGAGCTTTGGCCATTTCCTTAGGTTTTGGCCTATTCTCCTGAATCACTTGAGTAGGCATTTCATTCAATTTGCCCTTTCCTTTGTTCAGTGGCTGAATTATTTCATTTTCAGTTTGTGCCACTGACTTAACAAAGATTCTCTTAGTGTTACTTGTGGATGCAACACTAAGACAATGTGAAGATTCAAATGGATCAAAACCCAATCCACTTCTTTGAGCCATAGGTCTTTGATAACTTTGAATTTCCTCTATTGCTCTAGAGGATTTGTTCAAAGCAGACATCTTTAATTTCAGGCTCTCTTCACTTGATTTAAGAATATCATACTCATGTGAGAGGTTTTCAAATTTGGCATTTAGAATTTTAAGTTCAAATTCTTTTCTCTTCTGAGAGAGAAGTTGATCATCAATCTCCTTTTGTTGGTCAACTATCCTGAGATTTGCTTCCTCAAGCTTTCTCAAGACTTGTTGATACAACTCAGTAGACTTGACATCAACAGCTACCTCAGAGTTTTTGGTTAGTTCAGTAGCCAATCTTTCATTTTCTCTCACACAATTGTCATGAAACTCTTGTAATCTAGTGAAATCTTCCATCAACTTTCCTAAGGAAAGTTTCAGGTTAACCTCACTAGTGTTTTGTGAGATGAATGATGGTGAACTAGAAGTAGAGGATACCTCATCATCCTCAAGAGCCATGTTGCAAACATCATCATCATCATCACTGTTGGAGAATAATCCATCAGAGGAGTTGAAGCTTTCAGCACTATCAGATTCTTCACCAGCCATCATGGCCTTTCTATTGGTGAACTTTCTGTCTCTCTTAGCTTGTCTCTCTCTTCTTTCTTTAGAGCTCAATTCAGGGCAATCATACTGAAAGTGCCCTTTCTTTTTGCAATTATAGCACAGGTCTTCATCATCATCCTTCTTGGATTCTTCTCTTCTCTTAGATGATGAAGGTTCAGCTCTACTGGATCTTCTCTTATCAGAGTACTTATCCTCTGATCTTTTCTCTTCAGGCTTTTTGACTTCAGCCTGTGTTTCAGGAGAGTTGTATCTCCTGAATTTGTTGTCCTGGTAGAATTTCTTGTATCTACCAAACCTTGAGTTCAACTTTTCAAACCTTCTAGCCATCAAGGCTAGTTCTTCCTTCATTTCAGTCTTTGAGACTGTTTTTGATGATCTGGGAGTGGGTTGCATTTCTGGTTCAGCAACTTTGGCTTTGAATGCCACTCCCTTAGTAGGATTTGAAGATTCCTCAACAGGCTTTCTTCTATTTAGATCAAACTCATAGGCTTTGAGTTCAGAGAAGATTTGTTGCATGGGCATGGTGGAAAGATCTTTGGTGTTTTGCATCATTACAGCATAGACATCCCACTTTTGAGTGAGACTTCTCAAGATTTTCAATCCCACTTCTCTCTTGGTGTAGACCTTGCCCAATGAGTTAATTTCATTCATCACATCAGTGAATCTACCAGCAAATTTGTCAATGGACTCATCAGTTTCCATTGAAAATTGTTCAAACTTCTGTACAGCAACTTGGAGCTTGTTCTCCTTGATCTTTTCAGTGCCCTCACACATTTCAGCAAGAGTATCCCAAATTTCTTTGGCTGTTGTGCAGTGGTAGACTCTTCCCATGACTGCATCTGGAATTGTTTGATAGAGGGTGTTCATTGCTAGATAGTTCAGATTATCCTTCCTCTTTTCATCAGCAGTGAAGTCATCTTCATCTTTGGGAATCAGTTCCCTTATATCTGCTTTTTGCTCAGCTGTCACTCTGGGGTTAGTTTGAGTAAACACAAAAGGTCCTCT
Source organism: Galeopsis tetrahit (assembly GCA_963675135.1). NCBI lineage: Eukaryota > Viridiplantae > Streptophyta > Magnoliopsida > Lamiales > Lamiaceae > Galeopsis > Galeopsis tetrahit. The sequence continues at coordinate 34,849,447 of OY776126.1, read as the reverse complement.
TGTGATTACTCTTAGCATATCAGTATGGAGAGATGCAAGATGAGCCCTCATTCTAATTTTCCAGAAATCATAATTGTCTATTGAAAACATGGGCAGTTTGTGATGAGAAATGTGGTTGACTGGATTTGTGGCCATGTTGTCTAATCCTTGAACAGCAGGTGGAGGAACAGCATTGTTGTTGGCCATTAGTCAACAAGTACTAGATTTTAGATAAAGATCAGTTCAGTGACCACACAAATATGAGAGTTTTGAAAATCAAGATGGATTTTCAGAAGCAGTGGTCTTTGAACCCCTGCTCTGATACCACTTGTTGGTCCAGAAAGGAGTATATAACAAGTGTATGGGGGGGGGGGAATACACTTGTATGCAATTCTTTTGCTAATTTGAACAAACCAGAGTTCAGCAAGGTTGTCTTGGACAACTCTGCTGAAGAAGATTAACTCTTCTAAGATAATCAGATTACTAAGTACTATTGAGTACTTAGTTGAATAACTATCTAGGGGAGTTATATGTGCGGAATAGTGGTTGGCCCTTTAAGTTTAGACTCCTTTAATTTCTGAAATCACTTAGTCAATGCAACACAGTCCAGTTTTCAGGGAACTTGTCCAAATAGGTTTTTGCACAGTCTTTGAATGTTTATCCTTGAAAGATCAGTTTTGTGTGCAGTGTTGAATGTATGAAAGTACTTGGAATGTAAATCAACACAAGAAGTTATAGTGGTTCAGAGACTCAAGCTCCTACATCCACTTTTCCTGATTTAACAGGATAATTCCTTCACTTCTTGGAATTAACTTGTTTTATAGTGCCAAGGTGCACTTGATCAAGAACACCACTCCTTGGTGAATTGATCCCTAGGATGTCTAGAGTCCTAGTACCCTCTTCTCAACTCAGAACTGAACTGTTCTTCTCTCAACAGTCAGCTCCTACCACTTCTACTACTACAACCTTCTCACTTTCTCACTTGAAAGGGGTAAGGATTGAAGTAAGGTTCCAACTAATGAGATATCCTTTACAATGAAGATCAAGGTGTAAGGATAGGATATCTCTCTAAGCTTGTGTATGAATATACAATTGGGTTCAGCTTAGAAGAAGTGTGTAAAGACTAAGATAGTCTCTTTGAAAGCTTAAATGTTCTATGAGCTTCAGAATACTTGTGTAGTTGGATTCTGTTGAGGTTAGTTGGATTCTTTCAAATGGTCTTCACACTTCTGTATTTATAGACAAAATGGAGGATTTGCCCGTTGGAGAGGCAGCCCCAAATTGCTATAAATGTCTTCCTTGAGTTCTTCAAACTGGAAGACCGATTCTTGATAGTGACATGTCCTCATTTGGGTAATAAACGGCTTGTAAGACTTTGTCTTCATTCTGCAGCACTTTTCCCAATGTTTGTCTTCTTGTTAGGACTTGGACATGGCTTCTGAAGGTTGATCCAATGATAGGACAACATTCCTTATCAACTGGACAACTCTCCTTATCACTATCAGCAGTTTTGCTTTTCAGCAAGGTTGGCTTGCTCTTCTTCAGATGACTTGGCTCTTTCCCTTTATTTCACTCCAAGATGATCTTGGCATATTGCATTTCTTTAGGGCATGGTTGTCCTTAATTCTTCAGCATAGTTGACCTTCAACCTTTAGAGTATCTGTTCTGATTCAATCATGCTGAGACAACTCTTCTGGACAACTCTTCTGGACAACTCTTCTGATCAGCATATTTGGTCTTTTAGCATCAGAGCACTTTTCATACAAAGTGGGCTTCTCTGGACAACTCTCCTGATCCAAAGCCTTTGAGTAGCCTTGTCCTTTTGAGCTAGGTAAAGTTGTTCTTGCATATGGTTAGCTTCTTTGGACAACTCTGCTGATCAGAGTCATTAAGCTTGTCCTTTTGATTTTGCCAATCTTGCATATGGACACTTTCTTTGGACAACTCTCCTGATCAGATCATCTTATTGGACTTGTCCTTTTGAGCTTTACAATCTTGTTCTTGCATAAGAACATCTTCTCTGGACAACTCTCCTGATCAGTGCATTTGATTTTCCATAGAGTGTCCTTGCTCTTAAGTGATAGTTCCAGAATTTGAGCCTTGAGGGGACTTGATCTTGATCATCTTCAAAGCATAGGTTCCCCCTCAAATTGTGCATCTAATTGTCTAAGAGCTGCCTAACATTTCAGCTTCTCATCTAGCCTTATGCTATGTGTTCTAACATTTTTAGAACACTATCAATTTGACTTAGGCATGTCTCAGGGGGTTTTGGTATTAGATCAAAACATATCTCATTTTATTCCCAACAATAGTCATAAGTCGGGCATTAAATGACAACTGAGAGTGAGAATCACAACCCAGATACAAATCTTGATCGACAAATTTGAGCATTTCATAAAATCGAAATGCTTCATCCGTCGACTCCTCTTCTACATTTAAAAAACCAACTTCCATTATCATTGTTTGATACATATTGGGTTCTTCCCTCTCCAATTGCGATTCTTCCTCCCCAAACTGTTGTTCCCCACCAAATTGTTGTTCATTACCGGTGCCGGCTTGATTAGCATGTATTTGTCTTTCATAGATTCCAACAGTGTAATAGTATAACACTTGATCAAAGTTATAAGGCCAACGTCCTTCGCCATGAAATGTCTAGTTATAATAATTAACAACGAAACCATTCTTCAGAACATGTACCAAAACCTCATCAATCAACTTAAATAATTTATTCTAACATTTTTTGGTGGAGCACGGACACTTGATACAATCCCCATACATGCAATGTGGGTGGAGTTTTACAAATTCAACAAATGACTCAAGTTCATTTCACCATTCACATTTCCTAAAATGAACCTAGGAGTACAATACATCCATCGACGATCCGGTAATTCCATATGTTAAGCATTTAAAATATAATTCTTACAAACATATAAAATGCACAACTAAACTACAAAAAATATAATTAAAATACACAACTAAACTACAAATATATAATATGCACAACTAACTAAACTACAAAAATATAAAATGCACAACTAAACTACAAAATTTAACCAAGTAGAAAAGAAAAACGTACCGAAATTTGAAGTTTTCGTACAATTTCCACAATTTTTTTCGACTGAGAGTGAGAAAAGAAAAAAGCTTCTGTAATGTATTGCATGTTACCGACGGATTTTTAAATTCCGTCGGTAGCGTGGCTGTAATATCCCAGAATTTCAATAAATATAAATTGCATAATGTTATGATGATATTTTCGTAATTTATAATATATATATATATAATATAATCAAATATCATAAGATATTATTTTATATATATTTTAATAAATAGAAGATTAAATCCTTATCCCATAATTTTCAACCGGTTGTTTTATTTGATTTTCAAAAAGGAGATTTGACAGCCCATAATCACATATATTTCGCAACTGAATCTTTCCTCAGCATAATCTCACCCACGACTTAGTGCTTATCTCATTTTTTTATATAAACACAACTTATCAATTGAGCCCTAGATATTCATAAATAAATTCTCACAATCCTCTCACGCTTTACATTGGACGAACTATTCTTTTTATTCTGCGACGAGTTGATTTTCTCAAGTAGCATCATCGCATCGTGCGCTTCTGGCACCTCTATTGCTTACAGTAACTTCTTCTATCTTTCTTATTAGTTTTTCAATCATTTGCTTAATCCTTACAGAAGGCATGCCCAAATCCTTTATTGTTATTTTTATTTAATCATCACCGATCACGTACTTCTAAGTTTGAATGCAATATGTAGCCAAATAAAATTATTATTCTAGTTACTGTATATATGATTAATTATTTAATCTGGTTTCGATAATCCAAATTGTATATTTTAGCGCACTACTCCTCTTTAAATTCAGTTTCGGGAATCTTTTGTAGCCAAGATCATTTTCTTTGACACATAAGTTATATTATAAGTATTAGGCATCAATAATTATAAGCGTCTGATTATTTACCAACTTTCATATAATAACTTTAAAACTTGCACATGAATATTTTAGGTGCCAGAGAACCTGCTCCGTAGATAACTTTATTTTATTACCGGTGCAACCAAGGTTAAGGTGTGGTTTACTTTGCCCCTATTAAATATTTCGTATGAATAGATTGTTTATCAACTGTATGATTTGATTTGAATGTGACGATATTAATTCCATGTGTGGTTTCTTTACCTTTATTAACTGATTCATATGAATGAAATGTTTATGTGCATTATGATATTATTTGAATGTGAGTGAATATTTTAAAGATTATGAAATGCCAGGGGCTTAAAAGAGGCCCGGGACTGTAAAGAGGTCCTCGGTGAACCCGGGATTGAAGAGAGATCTTTGGGGGATCCGCCGTGCACAAGAAAAGAACTCGGGGCTGAAAATAGGTCTTTGAGGGGGACCCAGTGGGATTTAAAAGAGATACTTGGGAAAACCGTGAAACAAGTGAAACGCAATTATGAATTATTTAAGAGTATGATGAAAAGTGCTTATGTGACTTTCTGTGAAGTACATGGTTATATGTGATTATACATTTTATTTGTATGTCGTATTTAATATTGTCAAAGTGACTTCACTGAGCTAGTGGTTTTGCTCATACCATACATTTAACATTTCAGATTGACGAGGAGACGCGGTGAATGACAAAACAATTATGATTTTGTAAAATCAATTTTGATTAGTTTATATATTTATTAAACTTTTTCATGAGATAGGAGAGATTTGTTATGATTAGTAATTTAAATGAAAGATTTTCATTTGAGTCTTCCGTTGCTTTTCATTTAATATTATTAGTATGTAAGTTTGTAAAACTCATTTATTTGGTTAAAATTTCAGTTCATGCCCTTTATTTTAAGATTGTTAAGTATTTCTGCAAAATTTACTTTTATGAAAATTGGGGCGTGATAGAGTGGTATCAGAGCAGGTTTACGTTTTTGTAGACTTGTAGTCAAAATTATTTAAAGAGTTTTATTTAAAGTAAAAAAATTTAAAGGCAAAGGTCGTCCATTACCGCCTCCCGCTCCAACTGCACGAGGTATGTAAATTACATTTCATTGAATGTTATGAGACATGCTACACTATGATTATTTGACATGTGCATTATTTGTAACTTCATTGACGATTTTAATGTTAAAAAAAAAAATCAAAGAACTTATACTCCACATGCATATTATTTAGCAATCTTATAGGACCTCACAGCATGAAATACGAATTTACGACAGTAATTGACTTTACTTGTTATGCAACAACATAAAATATTCAAGAATAGTATATTATATTATACTAAGGCATGAAGCTTACGTATAAACTGTATTAGATGGCTCGTCGTGCAAATGAGAATCAAGTTGTTGGAGGAAATCAGCCACTTGCCCCTAATCAACCTGACCCAGGACGTGACATCGATGACACTGCTAAAGTGGTGGAGCAGTTTCGTCGCTACAAGCCAGCGACATTTAACGGACGAGATGTGCCCGATGCAGTTGAACAGTGGTTCCGAGCTATGGAGCGTATTTTTCAACTCATCAGGTGCAGTGAGTCCCAACGAATCTCATGCGTCGCTTTTCAACTAGTGGAAGATGCGGACCATTGGTGGGAAAGTTATTTGAGGATTAGGCCTGTTGCGGAACGAGAGGCTCTGACTTGGGAGGGATTTAAGGAGATACTAATGCGTAGATACTATCCACAGTCCTACCGTGATCGCATGGAGTTTGATTTTCTAGATCTTAAGCAAGGTGAAATGACGGTGGCCAAGTACGAAAGAAGCTTTAGTCGGATGTCACGTTTTGCCCCACATCTAGTGGACACAGAGTACAAAAAGGCTCATCGATTCAAGAAGGGACTGCGATCTGAGATTCACAGTATTCTAGCTGGCCATGGGGATCTCAGTTTCGTGGATACTTTAGAGAGAGCGGAGAAGATAGCCGCGTGCATGAAGACAGAGCATTCTAGTCAAAGGTCCACTCAAAATTTTGGTAAGAGAAAGTGGGAAGAGTTTGGACAAGAGGAACATAACAACTCCACCCACCAAAGGGAAAATGAAGGCGGTAGGCAAGAAGAGAAGCCTGTTTGTAAAACATGTGATCGGAAACATCATGGTGAATGTTTAAGGGGTAAAAATATATATTATAAGTGCCATGAGTCGGGACATAACTCGTACAATTGCCCAAAAATAAAAAAGAGAGCAGACGACGATCAAGATGGAAGTTATGGTGGCAGAGCTCGAGTTTTTACAATAGGACAACATCATCAAGGTACGCAATTAATTTTTGAGGGCAAAAATTTTTGAAGGAGGGAAGGATGTAATATCCCAGAATTTCAATAAATATAAATTGCATAATGTTATGATGATATTTTCTTAATTTATAATATATATATATATATATCATATAATCAAATATCATAAGATATTATTTTATATATATTTTAATAAATAGAAGATTAAATCCTTATCCCATAATTTTCAACCGGTTGTTTTATTTGATTTTCAAAAAGGAGATTTGACAGCCCATAATCACATATATTTCGCAACTGAATCTTTCCTCAGCATAATCTCACCCACGACTTAGTGCTTATCTCATTTTTTTTTATATAAACACAACTTATCAATTGAGCCCTAGATTTTCATAAATAAATTCTCACAATCCTCTCACGCTTTACATTTGACGAACTATTCTTTTTATTCTGCGACGAGTTGATTTTCTCAAGTAGCATCATCGCATCGTGCGCTTCGGGCACCTCTATTGCTTACAATAACTTCTTCTATCTTTCTTATTAGTTTTTCAATCATTTGCTTAATCCTTACAGAAGGCATGCCCAAATCCTTTATTGTTATTTTTATTTAATCATCACCGATCACGTACTTCCAAGTTTGAATGCAATATGTAGCCAAATAAAATTATTATTCTAGTTACTGTATATATGATTAATTATTTAATCTGGTTTCGATAATCCAAATTGTATATTTTAGCGCACTACTCCACTTTAAATTCAGTTTCGGGAATCTTTTGTAGCCAAGATAATTTTCTTTGACACATAAGTTATATTATAAGTATTAGGCACAAATATTTATAAGCGTCTGATTATTTACCAACTTTCATATAATAACTTTAAAACTTGCACATGAATATTTTAGGTGCCAGAGAACCTGCTCCGTAGATAACTTTATTTTATTACCGGTGCAACCAAGGTTAAGGTGTGGTTTACTTTGCCCCTATTAAATATTTCGTATGAATAGATTGTTTATCAACTGTATGATATGATTTGAATGTGACGATATTAATTCCATGTGTGGTTTCTTTACCTTTATTAACTGATTCATATGAATGAAATGTTTATGTGCATTATGATATTATTTGAATGTGAGTGAATATTTTAAAGATTATGAAATGCCAGGGGCTTAAAAGAGGCCCGGGACTGTAAAGAGGTCCTCGGTGAACCCGAGATTGAAGAGAGATCTTTGGGGGATCCGCCGTGCACAAGAAAAGAACTCGGGCTGAAAATAGGTCTTTGAGGGGGGCCCAGTGGGATTTAAAAGAGATCCTTGGGAAAACCATGAAACAAGTGAAACGCAATTATGAATTATTTAAGAGTATGATGAAAAGTGCTTATGTGACTTTCTGTGAAGTACATGGTTATATGTGATTATACATTTTATTTGTATGTCGTATTTAATATTGTCAAAGTGACTTCACTGAGCTAGTGGTTTTGCTTATACCATACATTTAACATTTCAGATTGACGAGGAGACGCGGTGAATGACAAAACAATTATGATTTTGTAAAATCAATTTTGATTAGTTTATATATTTATTAAGCTTTTTCATGAGATAGGAGAGATTTGTTATGATTAGTAATTTAAATGAAAGATTTTCATTTGAGTCTTCCGTTGCTTTTCATTTAATATTATTAGTATGTAAGTTTGTAAAACTCATTTATTTGGTTAAAATTTCAGTTCATGCCCTTTATTTTAAGATTGTTAAGTATTTCTGCAAAATTTACTTTTATGAAAATTGGGGCGTGACAGTGGCTTTTGAATTTACCGACGGATTTTTAAATTCTGTCGGTAACATGGCGCCCAAATTTTCGTCGGTAACATGGATAATGAGCCCTTAACCATTTCCGAAAGCATAATTTGATACCATCAAATATCTCTTACGTTGACAAATTCGTCTCGTTAAAGACAAATTCATTCCAAGCCTTCCTGACCTTCCAAATCACACATTGACAAATCGACCCATAAATCTTCGATCCTAGCTAATGATTGCTTACCAAAGCTCAAAATTCCAAGAAATGGTCCTTTCAATTTTTTTGAAAATGAGAGAGGACAACCAATCTAGGAGCTCACGACTTTCCAAACCAGAAGAGAGGAAGGACACGAGACAAGAACGTGAAAGACTGATTCTTAGGTTGACCTGTAAAAATAGCAGTAGCCTAAGTCGCCTCCGAATGAGATGCCTCTCCTAGCCAGATTATCTGCATCAACTAGCCTTCATTTGAGCGTCTTCCTCGAATGAGCAGAAAATTTGGAAGGGATAACTTTCCACCATATCTTCACTCACGGGTAGACCGTTGACTCCGCCATAGTGACATCGGTAGTAAGAGATTGATACATCTCTTTCGTTGTGAACAGTCCATCCTTCGAGCTCTCCCATCAAACGAAATCTAAAACATCGATCTTCAATTACACCCTGCGTATATACAATACCACAAATCCAAATTTTAAGAAGTTTGTTAAAATTCAAGACCCTAACCCACCGAAACACCCAACCTTCTCGGAGGAGAAGAAACCCCGAATGCAAGCACCCTTAAGGGCCGATATTTCAAACAAATGTTTAAATCTGCCCTTAAGGCATCCTCTATTATCGATCCATGGATCATGCGCCAAAAGTTGACCAAAAGGTAATACCCAATTTGTTCATAAATCCCTCCACCAAAGAGACACATTATTAACACTTCCCGAACCTAATTCAAACCCATACAAAGACCTGTATCTAGATCTAATAATTATAGCCCATAATGAATTTCCCTCCCTAATTCATCTCCAAACCCATTTTAATAATAGTTCTTTGTTAAATATATCAACATCTCTAACACCTAGCCAACTCGATGCTTTATTTATACACACCCCCTCCCATTTAACCCAAACTATTTTCCTTTCTACCACACAAAAAAAATCTTTGAATTCTTGCAATGATATTGATGATACACACAAGGGCTTTGAAAAGGGAGAGGTAATAGAGTGGTGGAGCTGATAACACCGAATTAAGGAGAGTGGTCCTCCCTCCTAAAAATAAATGCCTCCTCGCCCATCCTGATATCTTATAGCCAAATATTGTCGATCAACAGTTTCCAAAACCTCCTTCCTCCGATAATTTGAGCCAATGGGAAACCCAAGGTATGTAAAAGGTATATGTCCCACATTACACTAAATGATATTCACATATCTAGCAGGACACGTCTCATCCACACAAATTTCGTGAATTGGGCCTTTAGAGAAGTTAACTCTAAGACTATAAGCAATCTCAAACAGCCTAAGGATCTCTTTCATAACCAAAACATTATGTGTATAAGCTTTTCCCAATAGGACTGTGTCATCTACAAACTGAAGGTGACTGGCTTAAGTGTTAGGCCTACCAATTTCAAATTCGTGGAATTTCTAAATTTTCACTGCCTTATGCATAAGACAGTTAAGTTATTTAGCTACAATGAGAAAAAGAAAGGGGGGAGTGGGTCCCTCTGTCTTATTCATTTTTGCAGCTGAAACTCCCCTAAGAAACTACCATTCACCAGAACCTCCATAAAAGCTAATGACAAGCATCCCCGAATCCAAAGCCTCCACCTCTAATTAAAATTCATCCCGAGCATCATTTCATCGATAAACTTCCAAAGTATCGAGTTGTATGCCTTCTCAAAATCTACTTTGAATATTGACTTGAACGAACTTTTTAGTTGTTGGTCCCGAAACCCGGGGGCTATATCAGACGAGTGTTTGAAAGTGTAATAAAAACTAACTCTTTAAGGCGACTAGTCTTCTAATTTTACTAGAGGCATAAGACTAGTTAGTCAATTGATTTATCGTCTATCAGAGTTAAGTGCGGAATTGTAGTGTGCCCATAAAATTATATTCGTCTACTGCTTATAATTTTTTTTTCATGCATAAAAACTTTTGGGGTATCAACTGACTTGATGTCAGCTGATCATGGTAGTTTGAACAACAAAGTAGATTAATATGTATTAGCTGATACAATACATTTGCACTTAAATCGTATACTATGTAAATATGCATGTATGATGACAGTTAATATAAAGCGTGTAAAACATAATACCATCATTTAAAGTGGTTGGACCCAGTCCTACATCCACTTTTACAGCCCAACTGTGGTATTAATCCCTTCCAAGGGCTTGCAATATTTAACGTGTCAAGAGTAACACCTCTTGCTACTTTATAGTCCCAAGAGAAGACTTTGGATCCTTTGACAATCTCATTGTTGTACTCTATTCCACTAGTCATTGTGAGGAACTAGGACTCTTAGAGTGATCTTTTCAAACTTAGCATTTAGGGGTTTAGGATAGAAAAATTGGTTTGATGAATATGAACTAGATGAGAATTTTCCTTACAACCCGATTTAGCCTTAAGACAGGATTGTGAAATTCTCTCTAAACTTTAGATATATATGATTCTATACTGGGTTAGATATTATGAGCTAACCCACTGTTTGGAAGATGATGCTTGTTGAATCTTCATTGAAGTTCTTCTTAAGTTGTTCTTGATGATGAACACTTAAGTATATTGCTCGACCTTTGCATCCCTTCACTCATGTGTGAGATATGATAATGAACTCATATTTATAATGTGGATCTTTAATGTTATCGTTGGATGATAGCAATCAATCTCCACAATTTAGGGAATCACAATCTTCTTGATTGATTCAAGTTGTCACGTTAATATTTAATGCATCATTGACTTTCCATTCTTGTGTACTGTGCCATGTCATAATCTTGGTATCTGTTGTCGTCTTCATATTAGTCCACGTTATCTCTGATTTTGATCTTCCAATATGGATACATATGACCTTTGTCTCAGCTGATTCTGGGTTCATCTCTATATCTTGACACTTAGGTATCTGATTGTTTCCCCAACTATATAAACCTTGGTTGTCTAGTAACCAGCTTTGGTCCTCAACTGTGTTTAATACTCAACTGATAAGATTACTCAGTTGATGCTACCTATGCTGATCATACTCAGCTTGACCAGTCGAGTTCCCCTTTGACTAATTCTTTCTCTTCTAATCTTCTTCTTGACTTCTCTTCTTGAGCATACACGTGTCTATCTACTACATCAGCCGCGTTCTCTCTTAGTTGATGCTTTCAGAAGCTATCTATTACAAGATGTATAATGAAGTTGTCTATATAATGCAACTTATTCTATTACAAACTGATTCGGTTTATCAAAACTAAACATAGGGATATCAGCTGGCCTGAAAATCCCAACATTAGCAAGTATGATTTACTAACTATTTCCCCTCAAGCATAAGGGATCGTAGTAGTATACACACAAGTATTTCGACCAAGTAGTATCGAACCATGAGAGGTGGGCTAGTGCAATGGATCCCTATAAATATGTGTCGTCATAACTAATGTAGATACAATTTCGGGTGTTGGATCTAAACTAAAACTAATTGACAATCGAAATGCAATAAATTAAACTAAACACAGTTTTAAAAGCTAACAAGTAATTTAACCAATACTAGAAAAAAAAGTTTCACCGACAAATTAATTGGTCGAAATTAATCACAATCCGTCGGAATTGGTCTTTTACCGACTAATAATATGTCGTGTAAATCCGTCGTAACAAGCCTTCTCGGTATTATTTTTACCGACTGAAAAAAAGGTCGTCGGTATTGTTTATTTTTTAGCGACAAATAATTAGTCGAAAAAAGTGTATTTTCGATTTATTTTTATTTTAGATAAAATATTTTATACCGACAGAAGATTTCTCGGTAGAAAAATCAGGGACAATTTTGTCTTTTCATCTTGATGTTAATATCGACGAGTGGTTACTCGGTATAATTTATTGTTTATCGACGGATGTTCCGTCATAATTCTCTAACAAAATTAAAAAAAAAAAAATTAGCCCCAAATATGCAATTGAAAACTTTCGTCAACTTTTTAAAAAGTTATAAAGTAGTGCACATAAGTTAGAAAAACAACATCAATCCCATGTTCCATTGTCAACAAGTTACCATATGATACAAACTAAGGTTTTAAGAAAAGATGCAGCAATTCAATGCTCTAATAAGTGCCAAAAGAAAATTCGGGCCTTCTGTTCATCAACATCATACAAATAAACTACATGCTCAATTGTCAAAAAATATCTACTAACACAACACATATTACATTTCTAAACTCTTACACTTTAACTGCTTAACTAGTAAATCAATCATCTAGTCAATGTGGGTAGAGTTGTTCCAACATATCATAAAACAACATACCTCCGTATCTGTGATTGATTTTAAACTCGCATAACTTCCTAATCTGCAGTCAATTGGATGAAGATAAGGAGCCTAAATTAATGACACGAGCACCAAAAGCAAAAAAAAAAAAAATGAAATGAGAAATCACGACAAGAACTTCATGAGCTCTTTTAGAATGTTACCTTTGGTAGATAAATAGTCACAATCATCATAGGACTACTCTGCGTTACGACACCAAGAAGTTGGACATCATGTCTAATTTTCTGAAACAACGACAACTCATCTCCAAATGCCCTCCTACAAAAATTCAGTCAATTAGAGAATAGTTAATTTCCACAATGAAATAATTATTTCAATTGTCCAAATATAAACATTTACCAAAAAAAAAACATATAAATACAGACACACTAGCTATCACAATATCAATATAAGAAAAATTCACAAGAAAAATCAAACTAAAAAACTTGTACTCAAAATTTCCTGTTAGGGAACCATACTCCATTATCAGTGCACCTCAAAATTTCCACAAAAACTCTCACCAATAGCAAATTATTGAGATACAAATTAAATGTTTGTTAGGATAATTTCCAACTAGACAACATATCTAAAAATTGAAACATAATCCTACAGAACCAACAATCTAAGTCACCATGAAAAAAAATGATAAATGTTGAAGTACCGTTGTTTGAAAATGTAAGTGGAATGTCCTCCTCAAACTCAAAATTATCTGGACAAAAATACTCTCTCCGTCCCTGAAATTTTTTCATTTGTTGGAACGGAATTTAAGGAAAAAGTGTAATAATTAAAGTCTTGAGGGTAATTTTGTAAACTCTTTTATATAAAGTAAATAACGTAGTTTGATTGATTGAGTGTATGGTGGGCTCCAAAAAATATTGCATGAAGGGTAAATATGTGTATATCGTGAGAGTGAGTATGCAAACTTTTTAGGGACAGAGGTAGTATATAAACATAAGTGAACAGAGAACCTGGAAGCCTGGAACAAAGAGAAACCAAACAACTACACTGTAAGAATGAATGAATTAAAAATAAAATGGACAATGATATTAAATTCTCCCTCTTGAATCTCCATGGAAATTAAAGAAAAATTAAGAGTCAAAGAACAACACACACAAAAATGAATCAAGAATGAACAGGTTGTCGGAGGTAGAACGCAACTCCTGAAAGATTTTCCCATCGAGATAAAGGGACTAATGTGTCTCAACCTATTGCGCCATCGTCGTGAACAGAGAACATCAAATCACGCCTCCACTACTCCACTACAGTCTTTGAGACACCTGAATGTGACTGCCAATCATAGCACTCACACAAATGATGTTAAGGTATTAAGGTATTTCTACCATAAGGGTGCGCATATGATTTTTTTTTAGTATAATGAAACTATTCAAGCGGCAAATCTAAATCCTAAAAAATACTTTTACCGACAGTTTCTCAGTAGCTAATACTCCACTAATGGAACCATTTTTTTTAGAAGGTTATCACCGACGAGTTATTGGTCGGTATAGGATTTTAAAAAATATAATTCTTTTTCGGAGAATATTACCGATGAGTAATTAGTTGGGAACGTATTTAACAATATATTATTAGTTTGAAAAATTGGTGATTAATTTCCGACAAAGAATTGGTCGAAATTATTTTTGGCAAGAACTCAAACTTCCCGCCCATAAATTTTACCGACCACATTTTTAGTTTTTCCGACATATTTTAGCATTGTCGGAATTATGCTACACTGTTAGAGCCTAAAGTTTTTTTTGCATTTTTTCGACCGCTAGTTGGTCGGTAAAGTGACTATTTCCGATTAAATTTAATATGTTGGTATAAATCCGTCGAAAATACACCAATTTATTGTAGTGAACTACTATCACATGAAAACAATAAAATGACAATTAAAAGCAAAGAAACAACTACGAACTAAATTCGAAGAAGTGCAAGAGTGGGACATGCTTCGGGTGTTCTCTATCTAGTGAAATCGGGTCGGATTGTTTATACCGTGTTTATGCTTCAAGATGTAGGATGAAATCGTTTCCCTTCGGATACTATAGCCTTACGTCTAAGGTATTCCCAAACCCAGTAATAAGACACCTTCCCAATCTTCACAAACTACTCAAATAACCATTCAAGTAATTAATGTGTCATAATGGGGATTCTAATACAATTAATTCTCTCTCGACGAATTAAAAGTATAATAAACACATTTGTATACCAACAACTCACACCATAAATTTAAACATTTTAATGTAGCGTAACTCTCGTCTACGCTAAACATGCCTCAAGATACAGATTAATAGAAATTAATTAATATACAAAGCACCAATAAAATCCAATAAGAGAAACAACAATCCAAATATAAAAAATAATCAAGGCAAAAACAATTTCAACACTCAATATTCACATGGTTTCAAACACCCAAAACATAAAAAACTTAGCCCATGGTGTTTAAGGTAACACCCATAGCAAACACAACGAGAGATATAGCAATGAACATGAAATTTACCAAACAAAGATTAAATAAAGGAAATGTATCACCTTGAGAGTCTTGTAATTCCTCCATTCTTACATGAAAATAAAATGCTCAAATGATTTTAAACTAAAAAAAAACTATCTAATGGTGTTTGAGGAGATAAGCTCCTCAAAACCTCAACTAAGTGCTTCTCTCTTTATCACATTTTGTATGAAAATGAGCTAGGGTTTTAGTTTGTAAAAGTGAGGTCAAGCCTCGCAATAATTTGATTTAGGAAGCTATTTATAGCTTGGAAGAATGCCTGAGACGAAATTTGCACTTAAGCCCTTGAAATCCTTTAAAATTCTTGAATTTCCGCGCAAAAACAGATTGACTCGGCCGCCTGGGTGAGTTGGCATGCCAGAAACTGTTCTGGAAGTAGGGTTGACTCGGTCAACCGAGTGAGTTGACTCGGCTGCCCGAGTGGATTTTGCTACAACATTGCATTTTCTCGTTTTGATCATATCTTGAGTTCCCGACCTTCGATTAACTTGATTCTTTTTTTCATTCCACTTATTTTTTCGAGACACATCTAATGGTGTAGTTATCTTCTTGATTTCATGAATTCTCAGACATGTATTTTGCTTCCAAATAAGTTCAATTTACTTATAAAATTAGCAAAACACATTTTTCTCCAAATCAAGTGCAATTAGTCAACTTAGTGTGAATAATGCAATAAAATCCTCAAAATCATGCAAATTAAACAATGAATTTCTAGCAATTTTCACACTAGTCAAATATCAGCCCATCATTTTTCTCATGCCTGCTGAAGTCAATAGACTCGTTAAGGACGAAAATGTTGTCCAATATTTGTTTGTTATCGACAAAGACGCTTTGGTTATTAGAGATGACGTGAACAACCACATTGGCCAATCGCAAAGCAAGAATCTTTGCTAAAATTTTGTACGTGCATCCAATCAGAGAGATAACTTAACGAGGTATAAACGAAGTATTTCATTAAAATAAATAAATTAATTAAAAGTCCACCGTTGGGCCTCGTTGTATGGGTCTTTGAGATGGGTTTGACTATTTACACCTCCATTTCGGAGAGATGCACTCCCCCGATATATACACTCCACCAAAATTGGGTCACACCCTCACTTAATTGTCATAAATACACTTCCCTCAATAAAATTATATTACTACCCACACCCCCAAACCCTAATTTCCTCCTTCATCTTCATCCTCTCATTCTTTTAACCCACATTTCATCACTTTCATTTCATCCCACCAGTCGTCCTCCCTTTCCTTCTCTCTTTCTTTTTTTCTTCTTTTGCATTTTTTTCTTCTATTTTTTCCTCCCTTCTCTCTTTTCACCACCACCGAGGCCTTCACCCATCCACCGCCACCGAGGCCGCAGCCTCCCCACCGCCCAAGACCATATACATACACTTGCTCTGTAAAAAATAAAAAACTCATCTCCAAATCCCCCACTCCCAGCGACCACCCACGCCCCCTCCACCCGACCCCTAGCGACCCTTTCCACCCCACCCATCGATCCCTCTCCATCCCCCTCCCAAGTGGCCAAGCAGCCAGGGTCGAAGAAGTCCAGATGCAGAAAAAAAAAAAAGGTAATGTTTTCTGCTCTATTTTTTTTCTTTTTTGTTTTTGACCATTTAATATCAACCAAATACATCATCGTCAACAAAGTGTTGTTGACGAGGGTGTATTTGGTCGTCATTAAATGGTCGATTTTTTTATTTTTTTCCGACCAACCAGTGTCGACCATATTCATTCCCGTCGACACGATAAATTTTTTTTTATTTTTTTAAAGTATATTTTGAAATTTCTGGATTTTTTTTGGTTTGATAGTCGCCAGAAATGGTGTCGAGGGCGGTCGGAAGTAGTGATTTAGGGGGAAGGTGAAAGAAATGACAGTAGGGGTACGTTCAGTAGGAGGAGTGCATCTAGTATGCTGTATTTTAATGAAGGCATTTTTGGCTTTTTACCCTATTATTTTATTAAAAAAATGATTGGGGGAGTGTATCTCTCCTAAATGGAGGTGTAAATAATCAAACCCTTTTGAGATTTATAAAGTGGTGTTGGGCCTTTAACGGCCATTATAACCCAATTGAGTAAAAAATTAGAAAGGGCGCGGCTAAAGGCACCCGGATTTCCTATGAGTACACCCACCAAACGTTTTTTTAATCTTTCAGGACATGTGAAATGTCCAATATACCCCTAGGGTAAAATTTATGAAAAAAACGAAGATGAGTACACCCACCCCATTCTATTTCACATAATTATCTCCCCCATCACCCAAACAAACACCGTTCTTAACAAAAACACTCCAAAATTGCTACACCAAAAATAAATCCAAAACACCAACTGTTCGAAAAACTTTTCAAAACAAAACATGTTCGAAATTTTTTCTAAAACAAACTCAATATTCGAAATTTTTTCCAAAACTAACTCAATATGTTCGAAAAAATTTCCAAAACAACTCAAATTTGTCTGAAAAAAAAGATCGAACAACTTATTCGAAAATTTTTCCAAAACAAACTCAAGTTGTTCGAAATTGTTTTCAAAACAAACTCAATATGTTCGAAAATTTTTTCAAAACAAACTCAATATGTTCGAAAATAATTCCCGAACTATTAAAAACCCTAATTTTTCTAAACCCTAATTTCTGTAAAAATTGTAAAAAAAAAAAAACTTACCTTCGGCGGTGCCGGCGACGTGCGTGGGTGAGATGAAGGGGAGGGGGAGGGGTTGCGGCCGCGAACGGCCGCGAAGGGGAGGAGGAGAGGCTGCGGCCGCGAAGTGGGGAGGGAGGCGTGTGCGGCGCAGCGAGGCAAGGCGGTGGCGTACGCGGTGGCGGCCTTTTTGTTACAGAGTGGAACGGGCGGCGAAAGGGGTGGTGCGAACGGAGAGGGGGTGAACAAGCGAACGGGCGGCGGCACTGTGCGAGCGGCCGCGTGGAAGGAGGCGGTGGCGGTGGCGTGGGCGTGGGCGGCGCCGTCGTCTTCAAGAGGGTGGAGGAAGGCGGAGGAGGGTGTACTATTTTAATTTTGAGAATGGGGATGATTTAGGGTTTTAATAGAAATAAGGGTATTTTTGTATTTTTAACGTGGGTGTCCTCATCCATTTTGTGTGTGTACTCATCGCGTGGGTGTACTCATAGGAAATCCGGGTGCCTTTAGCCGCGCCCAATTAGAAATCCAACTGAACTGATCTACCACATCACCTTTTCTCTCTATCAACACTCTTATCCCTTCCTTCTATCTCTTTCTGCAACTCCACTCCCTCTGCACCTCATCCATCCATGGCAGCTTCCTCTGCCTCCTCTCTCTCAGCCGCCTTCTCCATCCTCTCTCTCAATCCACAATGCCGGAATCACTCTTTTCTCTCGTCCCCCCACCTCCGTTTCTCCAATTCAAAATCAAGCCTCTCTCTCCTCTCCAAAACCCTAAACGAATTCCCGCCTCCTAAAGTCAACCCCGGCGACGCCGTAACCTCGTACTTCGAGTCCGATGATCCTGACGGAATTTACACATTTAGCCCACCGGAAACACCGGAAGACTTCATTCCGCCGCCCAATTTCGACGACGGACCGGTGGAGTCGGAGGAGGAAATCGCCAGAGCGTTTGAGGAAGTCTACGGGCCTGCTTATAGCGGGGAGAGTTATCTCGGAAATGATGTTTATGTGATGGACTCGAAAGTGAAGAAAGCGACGGGGTTTGGGTCGAAAACGAAGAAGGAGAAAGTGAGAGATGGATTTGATGAGAGAGTTATTCAAGTTAGAAGAGTTACCAAGGTTGTCAAGGGAGGGAAACAGCTGCATTTCAGAGCTGTTGTTGTCGTCGGAGATAAGCAGGGGAATGTTGGCGTCGGTGTTGGTAAAGCGAAGGAAGTGGTTGCTGCTGTGCAGAAATCCGCTGTTAATGCCAGAAGGAACATTGTCGCTGTGCCTATGACTAAATACAAGACTTTCCCTCACAGGTGAGTGCCTTTCTCTCTTATCAAATTAATTGGTACTCCAGTATTTTTGTTTTATGACGTGCTAATTTTCGAATTCTGTGGATATTTAGAATTTATTTTTTAAATTTAAGTTCTATTGTGTAGGTTTAACATGCTTCCATGAAAATCATATCAAACTGTAAATAGTTTAGCTCGAATCTTGTGTTTCATGCATGTTATTTTGAATGATTGCTGGAAGAGAAATTCTTAGACACTTCACAATGGTTAGTGAGTACGGCTAATATAGGAAATAAGTATGACGTAGAGGGCTTCATGTGAAGATTGAATTTTAAGCCACATTTTAGTACTCAATGTTTTATGTCAGGGTACAAGATTAGTGTGATTCTCTGTGGGTATTGATGTATCGATTTCTTAAGTGATGCAATACACGATTCTGTTGACACTAATGTGAAATATTTGTATGTGTGGGGATGTCCTACTAAAGTTATATTGTCTGATCTTAAGAAAAAGAAAATATGTTCTAAAACATGGTCGCCATGCCTATGACTAACTACAAGACTTTCCGTCACAGGTGAGTGTCTCTTTGTTTAGTTTGATTTCCCTTTTCCTATAATCTGTATGTAGAAGAAATTTTCTATGGTAATACTTTTAGTGTAACTATGTCAAACACATTGATTGTGAGGTCACTGCACGTATTATGTGGAAAGATTTTGATGAAGCTGGAATGGGATGCTTTATTTGTTCAACTGTTAATGTGATTAGGCGAAATTGCTTTATTCACTTGCTTTTAGTTTTGCATTTGAAATTACGTTATTCTTGCGGAAAGGTTATGCAGAGGCTATATATATCCTAGGTTCAGTATACTCTGCCCCTTACTCAGGAACACACACATCAGTGTATTATTTTTGTGAGAAGTGAGGAACCAGATACATTTTCATGTTAAAGTGGGACGTTTTCACCCTCAAGTATGCATATTACTCACAGTTTTTCCCTAATATAATGCTCTGCATATTGCCATATTGTGGAAGGTAAGAGTACAGAATAGTATTAGTAAAATGTGATAATTTTGTGAAATTACACTGATTCATATTAGTGCAATTCCATCTCTTGTTTCTTTTTTTGTATACATGATGTGTTGAATGCTGTAAATGAAGTAGTATAATGTTCCAATAAAGGGAAAATGGAGGATGATAATGAGGCGAAGTGGATACCTAAAGACCCTAGCCCGTCCTCCTAGCTTGGCATGAATAGAACAAATCTAAAGATTGTGAATCCTTCGAATAATCATGGGCTTAAACCTCTCGAGTATCTTGATTGTCAATGTATAGTGTGTATAAGGGTTTCAAGTTTAACAAGTCTTTTGCATATGTACCTTACCAAGTGCAACACATCTATAACCTTAGACACCAAGAGCCAACCCTGAGGAATCCATTTTCACTTTAACTTTAGATGATTTAAAAAAGTAGAGTTCAAGTGGTAAAGTAAAATTAAAAAAACTTTGTAAGGTAGCACGTTAAATCTCTCATAGTACTTTTTCCTTGAACTCTGTGTGTGTGTGTGTTGATAAAGTTGTGATGATTTGTTCCTGTTGGTTTTCTGGATAAGATGGGTTTCTGATGAGATTTCACTGTGTTCATGGTTATGAATGGGGGTTTTCTATGATACATTTTGAGTAGATAGTTGAATATGATATACATTAATCTTATCATTTAATTTAATGTATACAAATGGTTGGAGTAATGGATGCTGTTGATTAGTGTGTGGATGTAAAAGGCCTTTGAAATATTAGTTCAACTGTTAAATCTTAAATGTGATTAGATGACAGTATTGCTTTCTTCAGCGTATGAGTATTCACTGCCCTTTTGGTTGCTATTAGTTCTGGATTTGAATTTACGTTATTCTTGTGAAAGGTTATGTAAATGCTACTCTTGGTGAAATTTGTTACTATCATTTTTAGCCTCTAAAGTTTACCTTTTCCAGTTTTGGTCTCCCTTCTTTCAATCAGTACTATCAAACTTGATCCTAGAAGTACACTATTACTCCCATATTTGGCCTCACAAATCAACTACTTTGGGGGTTCTAAATGTAATTATTTAAAAATATTAATTACATTTAGGAACCCCAAATAGTTGACTAAGTTAGTCAACAAACGGTCAATTAATAGCAAATGTGGGAGTAAACATGTACCTCCAGGATCAAGTTTGATAGTGAGTGAAGGAGGGGGACCAACACTGAAAAAGGGTAAATTTTATAGGGACCAAAAATAATATTTTCCAATCTATTCCATCTTTCACCAAGTGCATCCCCCTGTGCGTGGGATATGAATGTAAGGGACCATATCCTAGGTGTATTATTTTCCGTCCATTTACCTCACGAACACACACATCAATGTATCATTTAAGACGAGACTGGAAATATGTATCCGGTTATGAAGGATTGTTTTTGTTCTACTTGTGTTGTATCATGTATGTCATGAAACCTGGTCATTTTTTGTGTGATTTCACACCTTATTTACGAAAAATTCATGAGAAGCATTAAGATCAGGTGGACCATGCATTTTTAAATGGTATTAGTTCTTTTACCAAAAGGAATTAGTTGGCCAGTATTAATTGCTTTCACTAAACAATATTAGTTGTGTATTGTTGCACCGCAAAACTGGTGTACAAGAGACCTACTAACATCAGATTTTTTTGGTAAAATTGGAATGATAGAGTTGAGGCAAACTATGGGGCGGCGAAGGTGATGCTTAGGCCAGCATCCCCTGGTACGGGTGTTATTGCGGGAGGGGCGGTGAGGATCGTACTGGAAATGGCTGGTGTGGAGAATGCTCTGGGTAAGCAGCTCGGCAGCAACAACGCTCTCAACAATGCCCGGGCTACAGTCGAGGCTGTGATGCAGATGAGGCAATTCAGTGAAGTTGCAGAACAGCGTGGAATCCCAATGGAAGAATTGTGGAAGTAGTAATTGCTGCAGAGTTAATTTCTTGTCTTTTTTGTAAACAAGTGAGGAACCTCAATTGTGTATGAAATTAACACTGATTCATATTAGTGCAATTCTATATCTTGTTCTTGTACACGTCAGATGTGTTGAATACTGCTATTGCTGCACATTTCATATACTCCCATCGTCCTACTCATGGTCCACGGATAAAAAATTTGCTGATATTCGATTTTTTTGAGGTGTCGATATGGAGATCCACTAGAACGTTTTTTTTTTTTTTAAATATTGGAATATGGGTTGAGCTGTAGTTCAAAATGTGTCAAATATCGAGAATATTGGTAAAATGTATGTGAAATATAAAAAAAAATTATGGGGTGATCTTGTGTGAAATATTACATGTATGCATCGGCCCACACCAACATTCTTTATAAATACACTAATTGACAGCCCAATTCACACCCACATTCTTTATAAATACACTCATCGATAGCCCACCACCCACGTTTTTATAAATACAAATGTATTACTACATGCAATAATATATTTTAATACATGCAATAATATATGTCACTACATATTATAATTTGAGTTACTATATCAATAAAAATACTAGAAAAAAAAATATTTTACTACATAAAAGAATTTGTATTACTATATAAAATAAGTTTATGTTATTACTACATGTAATAATGTGTTTAACTACGTAACAAAACTATATGTTACTACATACTACAATTTGAATTACTAAATTGAATAGATGTTTGTTACTATATGTAACTTTATCAAATGATCTAATATTTTTGCATGATCCTGCAATAAAACAATCTGTATTACAACATGGTTATTGTATTTACTACATGCGATAATATATGTTACTACATATTATAATGTGAGTTACTACATCAATAAAAACATTAGAAAAAAACGTGTTACTAAATAAAAGAATTTGTATTACTATATAAAATAGTTTGTGTTATTACTACATAAAATAATGTGTGTTACTACATATTACAATTTGAATTACTACATTTAATAGCCCACGTTCGACAATAAAATAAAAAATAAAAAAAATCACAGGAACAGGTAAAATAAACGTCGGTCAAAATTAAAACACAAGCGGGCCAATTGACAAATAAAATAATTAATCCAAATGAATTAATGATGGCCCAATAACATATATTTTTAGCCCATCCATATATATATATATAATAATAATAATAATAGAATAGTGACTTCCCTAGGAAGTTCCCGCCTAAAATGTTGCAATAGTAAAATATTATTTTTTGTGGACCCACCAGTAAAATATCATTTTTTAAAATTATTTTTCTCTCTCTTTCTTTATTTTCATTTTCTCATTCATATAATTTTATAATTCATATCTATCTTTTTAGTATATTTGATCAAATCTTCATGTCTATTTTATAGATATGCTTTTTTGTATCTATAAATATAATTATTGTAAAACTAGTGTAAGACCCGTAAAACTAGTGTAAGACCCGCGTAATGGCATTGCGATAAGATTTAATTTTTTTTTAAATGTAAATGTATAAAAAATACAGAATTGATATAAAATTAGAAAATATAAATAGATGGAGTAGAGGGGAAAGGGAGGGTAAAGAGAAAATAATTTTAAAAAATTGCAGAAATATTGTTATAAAAGATGAACGTTAAAGAGTGGAGTGTTGGGAACGTTAATCAAGTGGAGAGGTAGATTGTGGAGGCTAGAAGAGTTTTGAATGAGCTTGATATGTTGCAGGAGGCAAGGGACCTATCAACAGCTGAGTGTTCTTCTTTGAAGGCTGTCAAGAGTGAAATATGGAAACTTAGGAAAGTGCAATACAGGAATGAGTTCCAAAAATCTAGGATTCAATGGATTCACGAAGGCGACTTGAATACAACATATTTCCATCGATGTATTAACTTCAGAAGGAAGGTGAACAAAATTGATGGGATTATGTTAGAGAACGTATGGACCGAAGATGTTGATAAGGTGAAAGAGGAGATCTACAAGCATTTCAGAACCCAATACCAAAAACCAGTGGCTGTGAGATTTCAAATTAAGCACCTGGTTGGAAAAAAACTAGGCAGTGTGGAATTGTGGGGGTAGCAAAAGTCCGGGACCCGATGGCTTCACTTTCAAGTTCATCAAGAGGATGTGGCCAACTCTGAAGGTAGACATAATCAAAGCTCTAGAGGAATTCCATCGGTTGGGGAGGATTGTTAAGGGAGGGAACTCGAGTTTCGTTACACTCATCCCAAAAAAGAAAGGTTCTAATTTCATCAAAGATTATCGCCCAATCTCTCTCATCGGCTGCTTGTACAAAATCCTAGCTAAAGTTTTAGCCAACAGAATCTCGAGGGTGATTGCAGGGGTGATTTCAGATAATCAGAGTGCGTTCGTAGGAAACAAACAAATTGTGGATAGCATTCTGGTCCTTAACGAATCAATCGATTTCCTTAAGAGGGAAAAACAGGACGGGCTAATTTTTAAAGTAGATTTCGAGAAGGCCTACGACTCTGTTCTCTGGGAATTCATCGATGAAATGATGGAGGGTATGAATTTCAGTTGGAAGTGGAGGCAATGGATTCGTGGTTGTCTGTCATCGGCTTCGATGTCTGTTTTGGTTAATGGTAGTCCGTCGGGGGAGTTCCAACTTCATAGAGGCTTGCGCCAGGGAGACCCACTATCTCCGTTCTTATTTCTTATAGCCGTCGAAGGCCTGAGCTGTTTAATGAAGAAAGCTGTGGAGATTCATAGATTCCAGGGGTTCGAGATTGGAAGGAATAAGGTGGAGGTTAGTCATTTGCAATTTGCAGATGACACTGTTTTAATGGGCCGTGCATCAATCAACAATGCCAAATCTATGAAAGGGATCATGAGACTGTTTGAGATAACTTCAGGACTTAAAGTGAACTTTGCTAAGAGCTCTATCCATGGACTGAACATTGAAGAGGCTGATTTAAATTATTTCGCAGGGGTCATCGGCTGCAACGCTTGTCCTCTGCCTTTCACTTATTTGGGCCTTCCTATCGGGGCTAATGCGAGGAGGAAGGAAATGTGGAAACCTCTCTTGGAAAGGTTTCGGAAAAAATTATCTGGTTGGGAGGGAAGACACCTCTCTATGGGCGGGAGAATTATTCTCCTAAATTCGGTTCTCTCAGCACTACCTATCTACTACTTATCCTTTTTCAAAGTCCCTTTGTGTGTGATATCTTCTATCAAACGTATTCAGAGGAATTTTCTGTGGGGTGGAGGGGTAGGAAACGGTAGGAAGATTGCTTGGATCAAATGGGAGAGAGTGTGTAGGGGTAAAGCTTCGGGGGGTTGAGCGTGAGAGATATTCATTTATTTAATAAGGCTCTCCTTCTTAAATGGGTGTGGAGGTGGGCGAGAGAAGGTGAAGCATTATGGGCACGATTGTCGTAGGAAGGGGAGAAAATATTAGATTTTGGACTGATCCTTGGCTTGATGATAGAGTGTGTCTTAAGGATAGGTTTAGTTCTCTGTTTTATATATCGACTAACAAGGGAGGGTGTTTAAGGGAGTTCTTCTGTAATGAAGGAAAAACTTGGCTATTTAGTTGGTACAAATTTTTTAATGCTTTTGAACTGCTGGAATTTGCTAAGTTGTGGAAATGTATTCACAAGGCTGCTCTCACTAACAACAGGGAGGACCAATTGAGATGGAGAGGCACTAAATCGGGAAGCTTTTCTGCTAGAAGCATGTACCATATTCTAGCGGATTCCGGGACCGAGACGGATGATGCGGCTTTTCCATGGTCAAAAATCTGGTGGAGAGGGATACCGTCCAAGGTGTCGGCGCTGGCATGGAGAGTTTTCCACGGTAGAATTGCAACGGCGGACAATCTTTGCAAGAGGGGTATCAATCCAGTGGCGATGAACATCACATGTCCAAGATGCAGATCTGCGCCGGAAACGATCCAACATTCCTTCATAACCTGTCCGTTGGCTTTGCTGGTTTGGAATGACATCCAAAACTGGCTGGAAGGACCTTTCATATATTCAATTTCAGTAAGAAACCACTTTATGGAATATTGTAGTTGGGGGAATAAAAATAGCAGCAGAAAATTCTTGGGCTTAGTTTGACAGTGCATAATTTGGAGGCTTTGGAGGAATCACAATGAGCTGATATTCAACGAACAACCCTCTTCTCCGGAGGAGATATCCGATTCAATTAAATTTAGCACATGGAAGTGGTTAAAGGCGTACAAGAATGGTGTTATTGGGCACTCTTACACTGATTGGGAACGTGCTCCGTGGATGTGTCTTTCAAATAAATTGTAGAGTTTAACTAGGAATAGAGACAATCCTATAGACACAACTAGGAATAGAGACAAAAAATTATAGTATTAGGATTAAGGTCAAATTGATGTGGTAATATAAAATTATGCCCCTTGGTCTTAAAACAATATTAATTCATTAATATAATAAATTTCGAATTTGAAATACTATTTTTCACGCATTTATTATTCAAATTGAAATTGAAATTATAATTGAAATTTAAAATCCATTTGTCCTTCAATTTCGAAACTTCCTTAAAATGCAGAAATTGATTTAACCTAATTTACTTTCCTTTTCAAATTTGATTTAATTGATTCACACATTTAATCGCTCAATTAGGTTCATCCGGCGATTTGAGGGATATTGGTTCTCTAATCTTGGTTATCGTTGTCGAATCTCCGGTGCCATGTCAACGCCGCATCAGAATGCCTTCGCTCCGGCACTGGAGGCGGTGGATGAGGAGGCAGCGCTGCTGCACGTGCCGTTGTTGCCACAGTAGCATCAGTACCCGCTGCGCCTCCGTCGCACCTCCTCCAATACGGAGGCTTTGGTCGCCATTGTCGGTTCCAATGTCTGCCCCATCAAAAGCCTTGATTATGAATGAGTCTGATTGAGGTTTTATCATGTATTACTCTGTTGTGTTGCTTTTTGGTATGAATTGCGTTTGTTTTTGTGGATCACAGTTGATGGACTGTATATTTTGATTTATACTAGCTGTTGGGAATAAAATGATTTTGATTTAGATACCAAAACCCCTGATTGATGATGTTTAGATTAGTTGAGATACACTCAAGTGAGATCAGATTAGTTGTCTCAGGATACTTGAGTCAGTGTAGAAATGCTTAAGTCTAAAATCTCAGAAATGTTGTGAGATTCATAGTTCAGGATAGTTGTCCAAAGCTGAAATGTTAGGCAGCTTGATAAGTATTAAGTCTCTAAAGCCAAAGTTGTTGAGTTCTTACAAAACAAACTCACTGAGTGGACAACATGGCTGAAAGGATCAAAGAATGATAAAGCAAAGACTGTTGCACTGATAAGAACTGCATCAGATCAATCAAAATGTCAATGATCAAGTGCATTGAATGCTATATTGCCAAGAAGACACATTCATTGAAGCATTTATTGCCAATCATGCCTGAACCAAGCATTGAAGACTTAGAGCATTAAAGATAGAAGCATTGAATGAATGTTGGAACATTCTAAATTTGCAGCAGGAATGTTCAGGGAAGTTGTCCCATCTGACTAATGGTTGAGTGTAGAGTCTGCCACAAATCAACCTTGGGAAATGTGCATATTTGGAATCTGACACAAGTCATCTCAGCCGCATTTCTCAGAAGACAACACATTCATTCTAGCAACCATTGAAGAAGCTTTTACACAGTGGATAAAAGGATGCCAAGCTTCATAACCGTTTCAATGGTGCTGCAAATAGACAAGTTTGAATTGATATCCCTCCAACGGTTAGCTGCTCAAATTTGTCTATAAATACAGAAGTGATCAAAGGATTCAATCATCCAACTAGAAGCTATCAAACTATCATCAAGCAATCAAAGGAAACCAAAGCTGTTCTTAAGAATCCCAAGTTTCCTGAATCACTTCAATTAGCTAAGCCAATCTTTGTAAAACATCCAAAACTTAGCATTGAGATATCCTAAGCCTTTACACTGTTCTTATTGTAAAGGATATCTCTATTAGTTGGAACCAAACCTCAAACCCTTATCTCATTAAGTGAAGAGAGAGTTTGTTGTAGAAGTGAGGAGTTAAGGACTGTTATTGTGAAACACAGTCTTAACTCAGAGAGATTGAGCACTAGGACTCAGATTATCCTAGGGATCAAAACACTAAGAGAGTGTTGTTGATCAGTGCACCTTGGCACTATAAAACAAGCTAATTCCATTGTTAAGGAATTATCTTGTTCAATCAGGGAAAGTGGATGTAGGAGTATTTAGACTCTGAACCACTATAAATTGTGTGCCATTTACTTACTGCATTCATTCTTACACTTGCACTCAATCATATTTCAAAAAGCTATTCACAGTAAATTTAGAAAAACTATTTTGGACAAAGTCCCTGATAACTGTGTTTTTCAGAAATCAACTTGGAGTATTTCTTTGAGTCAAAGGCCAACCACATTCCGCACTTAGCAACTCTTTTAGATATTTAGCCAACTGATCACTTAATAGTAATCAGTAGGACAAGTATCTATCAAAGTTCACATTCAGGCTTGTTGTGAGACAATCTGCCTGATAAGACCAGTTTGTTAAAAAGAAAAGAATTTGCATTCACAAGTGCATTCCCCCCCCCCAATACACCTGTGTTATACTCCGCCAAGGACCAACAAGTGGTATCAGAGCAGGGGTTCATAGACCACTGGCTCTGAAAATCACTGATTTTCAAAATCACATTATTTCTGTGGTCACTGAACTGATCCAAATTTCTGAAAAACCATTGTGTGCTTATCTAAACCTATTTCCATATAGAAATGGCTAACAATGCAGTTCCAGGAGATGTTGTCAACACCATCAACAACATGGGTCCAAACCAAGTCAATCATATTTCTCATCACAAACTGCCAATGTTCTCAATTGAGAACTATGATTTCTGGAAGATCAGGATGAGAGCACATCTTGCTTGCCAGCATGATGAAATGCTCAAAGTCATCTCCAGAGGACCATTCACCTTCACCAAGCTCAATCCCAAGGTCACTGATGCTCAAAAAGCAGACCCAAGGGAGCTATTGCCAAAAGATGAGGATGATCTGACATCAGAAGAGAGAAAAAGGCACAATCTGAACTACATTGCTATGAACACTTTGTACCAGACTATTCCAGATGCAGTGATGGGAAAAGTGTATCACTGCACCACAGCAAAGGAGATATGGGATACCCTAGCACTTACGTGTGAAGGTACCCAAAAGATCAAAGAAAATAAACTTCAAGTGGCCATCCAAAAGTATGAGCAATTCACTATGGAGCCCAATGAAACTATTGATCATCTTGATGGCAGATTCACTGACATCATGAATGAGATGAATTCTCTGGGCAAGTTCTATGCCAAAAGAGAAGTTGCACTAAAAATTCTAAGAAGTCTCACATCCAAATGGGACATATATTCAGTCATGATGCAGAACACCAGCAATCTTGACAACATGCTTATGCAGCAGGTGTTCTCTGAACTCAAAGCATATGAGTTTGATCTGAACAGAAAGAAAGTGCAAGATGAGCCATCCTCCTCAAGCAAATGTGTTGCTTTCAAAGCTGGTGAAACAGAAAAGAAGAACACTCAAAGATCTTCTCAAAATGTTTCAAAATCTGAAATGAAGGAGGAAATAGCACTCATGGCTAGGAGATTTGAGAAGCTCAACTCCAGATTTGGTAGATACAAAAAATTCTACCAAGACAACAGAACCAGAAGGAGATTCAGCTCTCCTGACAACAAATCAGAGGACAAAGTCTCTGATGAGAAGAAAGAAGACAGATATGCTGACAGAAAGAAGTACAGCAAAGCTGAACCATCATCATCAAGGAGGAAGGAGTCCTCAAGCAAGAAGAATGATGATGAAGATGTGTGTTACAACTGCCAGAAAAATGGTCACTTTCAGTATGACTGTCCTGACCTAACTGCCAAAGAAAGAAAAGAAAGGCAAAACAAGAGAGACAAGAGGCTAAGCAACAGTAAGGCCATGGTGGCTGGGGAATCAGCAAGTGAAGAGAGTGTCTACTCTTCTGATGATGGACTGTTCTCCAACAGTGACAGTGATGATGACTGTCAAATGGCATTTGAAAATGAAGAGGTATGTCCATCTTCCAATTCTTCCATTAACACACATGAATCTAGTGAAATCCACCTTGACTTTGAAAAGTTATTGGAAGATTTCACCAGAATGCAAGAAGTATGCAATATGGCATTGAGAGAAAATGAACAGTTGAGGTCTAAAATTAAAATCTCCAATCTTCCTGAATCTAAGGTTGACATTAGATCAACTGAGTTGTATCAGCAGATTGTGAGAGAACATGGAGAAATGTCTCTCAAAGTCTCTGAACAACAAAAGCTGATTGATGAACAAAGTCTGATTCTAAAGAAAAAGGATTTTGACTTTAGAACTCTTCAAGCTAAATTTAATAATCTCTCTAATGAATTTGATACTCTTAAATTAAGTGAGGGGAGCCTAAAACTGAAAATGTCTGCCTTGAACAAATCTGCTAAGGCAATAGAGGAAATTCAAGGGTTTCAAA
Source organism: Galeopsis tetrahit (assembly GCA_963675135.1). Taxonomy (NCBI): domain Eukaryota; kingdom Viridiplantae; phylum Streptophyta; class Magnoliopsida; order Lamiales; family Lamiaceae; genus Galeopsis; species Galeopsis tetrahit. The sequence continues at coordinate 34,819,071 of OY776126.1, read as the reverse complement.
GACCAATGGCTCAAAGAAGTGGATTAGGCTATAATCCATTTGAACCCTCACATGGTCTTAGCATTGCTTCAACAAGCAATACTAAGATGATCTTTGTAAGGTCAGTGGCTCAGCAAAAAGAAAATGAAATGGAAGTAAATCAACCACTGATCAAGGAAAAGGGTAAAGGAATCTTTATACATACTCAAGTAAACAATGCTTCTAAACCCATACCTAAGGAAAAGGTTAAGAACATTGCTTACAGAAGGAATGAGGTTCAGAAAGGTAGAACCAATGGAAGGTCAACCTATCTGAATTCTCATCAGTGGAATTGTCCAAAATCTGTTCAGAAAAGGCCAACTCTAATGAAGCAACCTCAACTGAATGGATTAAGGCCCAACCCCTTTGACAGGTATAAAACCTTCAGGAAGCCTGGACCTTTCATGCCAAAAGGAAAAGGCCATCCAAAACCCTATCCTCAAAGGTCTTACCAAGCTGCACCTAAGTCTAGTAACTTCAGGAGAAATGTCCCAAAGAAATTCACCAACTCTCCTGAACCTTACAAGGCCAACACTTATACACAGAAGCCACCCAAGGCATTTAAGGGTCAAACTGTGTATGTAGATGTAAATGGAAACCAAGTCAGTCACTTTGAGTCAATCAGAGTAATTAGGCAGATTTGGGTTCCAAAAGGTACAGCTAACCCTCTAGGACCCAACACTCAAAGGGTACCTAAATTTTGACTTTGCAGGGCTGCAAGGACCACAAAAATAAGAGAAGCATCAACAAGAAAATAGCATGGTACTTGGACAGTGGATGTTCAAGACACATGACTGGGAACAAGAAGCTTCTCTCAGAATTCATTGAAAAAGATGGTCCCTCAGTAACCTTTGGAGACGGCTCTCAAGGAATCACAGGAGGTTATGGTACATTAAACATTGGTAGTGTCAAAATTACTAATGTCTCATATGTCCTAGGCCTAAAATACAACTTGTTGTCTATAAGTCAAATCTGTGATAAAGGATATAGTGTTGAATTTGCACCAAATGAATGTATTATCAAAAATAATTCAACACAACAGGTGCTACTAACAGGGGTGAGAAAGGGAAATGTCTATTTTGCAGATTGGAGCAAAACCCCTGAAGCAGTCTGTCTTGTTGCCAAAAGCACAAATGAGCAAAGCTGGCTGTGGCATAAGAGATTGAACCATCTGAACTTCAAAACCATCAACAAGATAGCAAGAAACTCTCTAGTTAAAGGGCTGCCTAATCAAGTGTTCACCAAAGAACATATATGCCAGCCATGTCAGGAAGGAAAGCAGATCAAAGCTTCATTCAAAGGAAAACCTGTCATCTCAACTGAGAGAGTTCTTCAACTACTGCATATGGATTTATTTGGTCCAATTATCCCAGTAAGTTTGAATGGAAGAAAATATGCATTAGTTGTTGTTGATGATTTTTCCAGGTACACTTGGGTAGTATTCTTGCTGAACAAAAAGGAGACCCAAGTCAAGCTACCTGAATTGATGATGAGATTGAGTAATGAAAAGGGCCTAAGCATTGTCAAGATCAGATCAGACAAAGGCACAGGATTCATAAACTCATACATCAATGAGTACTGCAGCAAGAATGGCATCACTCATGAGACTTCAGCAGCAAGAACACCTCAACAAAATGGGGTTGCTGAAAGAAGAAACAGAACCTTGAAAGAGGCAGCAAGAACATTGATTGCTGAATCCAAACTGCCTAAAAGGTTCTGGGCTGAAGCCATTAGCACTGCATATCACACTCAAAACAGGTCCTTAATCACCAAAGGACAAGGTAAAACCCCATATCAAATATGGAAAGGTAGATTGCCCACTGTTGCTTATTTTCACATATTTGGTTGTAAGTGTTTCATTCATAATAATGGGAAAGAGCAATTGAAAGCTTTTGACAGCAAAGCTGATGAAGGAATATTTGTTGGATATTCACAAATCAGCAAAGCTTATAGAGTCTACAATTGTAAAACCCTTGTTGTGGAAGAAACACCTCATGTTGTGTTTGATGAATCTATTAATGAGTTCAGGGATAGAAACCTGAATATTGATGAGATAACACAAAGAACAACCAAACTAAGGGTTCAAAGCAAGGAGACAGTGTTTGTAGATGTTGCCCAGCCTGAACTTAATGACAATAAAAAACTGGACAACCTACCTGATAGCAATCAACCAGAAGCCAACCAACCTGAAGGTGAAATTGAACTGACTGACCCCATCCCAGTTCAAAACCAGGTACCAACTACCAATGAAGAAGCAGACAATGCTGAGGTAGTTAATGGATCCAATATTCAAGGGGGAACCAATGAAAATGTTCACTTATCTGACAATGAGGACAATACCCCTGAATATGATCCTGAACTTGATCCTTCAATTAACTTTCCTGAATTTAATGAATCTAGTGATCCAACTTCAGATGAGGACAATCCTCCTGAAGGGATCAGGTCTAGAAGGACTTGGTTGCATGACCATCCAACTAGCCAGATACTTGGAAATCCAAGTGAAGGGATCAAAACTAGAAGATTTCATGGATAAAGTGTTTTGTTTTGTTGTTTCCTTTCAGAACAGGAACCAAAAGATATTGAGGAAGCACTACAGGAGACCAACTGGATCATAGCCATGCAAGAAGAGCTGAACCAGTTTACCATAAATGAAGTATGGGAGCTGGTGGATAGACCAACTCATCAAGATGTCATTGGAACCAAGTGGGTGTTCAAAAATAAGAAAAATGAAAATGACATCATTGTGAGGAACAAAGCAAGACTGGTGGCCAAAGGATATTGTCAATCTGAAGGGATTGATTATGATGAGACCTTTGCTCCAGTGGCCAGACTTGAGGCAATCAGACTCTTCTTGGCATATGCAGCTCACATGAGATTCAAGGTGTATCAAATGGATGTGAAGAGTGCATTTCTCAATGGGGTGCTCAAGGAAGAAGTATATGTTGAACAGCCCCCAGGCTTTGAAGAAGGAGACAAGGTGTACAGATTGAAGAAAGCCCTCTATGGCTTAAACAAGCTCCAAGAGCTTGGTATGACACCTTATCACAGTTTCTTCTAGATCATGGTTTTGTCAAAGGCACTGTTGACAGAACTTTGTTCAGAATCTGTGAAGGAGATGATATTCTGTTAGTCCAAATCTATGTGGATGACATTATATTTGGATCTCCAAATGAGAAGCTGTGTGAGAAGTTCTCCAAACTCATGCAAAGCAGATTTGAAATGTCCATGATGGGATTGATGAATTTCTTCTTAGGACTTCAAGTCACTCAATCTAAGAAAGGAATATTCATCAATCAGGCCAAGTATACCAGGGACATTATCAAGAAATTTGGATGTGCAACAAGTAAGCCAGTCAGAATTCATATGAATACTAACTGGAAAATGGATCCTAATGAAAGTGGAGAATCAACAAACTCCACCAATTACAGGGGAATCATAGGATCCTTGCTATATCTCACTGCAAGTAGGCCTGATATCACATTTGCAATTGGAGTGTGTGCAAGATTCCAAGCAAACCCAAAGAAGAGCCACCTTGATGCTGCTAAGAGAATCCTAAGATATCTTAAGGGATCTAAGAATCTTGGATTATGGTATCCAGCTGATGACAACATTGAGCTCACTGGATATTCAGATGCAGACTATGGAGGATGTAGAATTGACAAAAAGTCCACCTCTGGAACATGTCAATTTTTGGGCAGCAAGCTTATCTCATAGTTCTCCAAGAAGCAAAATATAGTTGCCACTTCAACAACTGAAGCAGAATATGTAGCAGCTGGAAGTTGTTGTGCTCAGATACTTTGGCTCAGGCAGCAACTTAGAGACTACAAAGTCATCTCAAATGAAGTTCCAATATTCTGTGACAACAATAGTGCAATTGCCATTTCATAGAATCCAGTGCTCCACAACAGATGCAAGCATGTAGATATCAAGCATCACTTCATAAGGGATCATGTGGAGAAAGAAAGATATCAAGCTTGTCAAGATTCACACTGATAAGCAAAAAGCTGATATCTTGACTAAGCCACTAGCTGAAGCAAGGTTCTTCGAACTTTCAGCTGAATTAGGCTTACTTGATCCAGGGAAGATGGAGGAATGAAGGAAGGAAGCTCATAAGAAGGGGGAAGTTCATTGAGTTGAACTTCAGCAAGAATGACCAACCTCACTGAAGCAGTCTGTCAAAAAGGGAAAATCAGCAAAGTGTCCCTAGTGCATTCAGCAATGTTGGTCAGGATGTTTGTCTTAGTGGGACCCACTCAGCAACTTTGGGATCCACTCAGCAATGTTGGTCAGACATATTGACCTTAAAGAAGTCAAAACACATCTCAGGATGTTTGTCCGAGTAAATAGGATAAGTATTGCTATTTTTAGCATTGATTAGACATTTAAAAGACTTCTTGGTCTAAGAGTAGGACATTTTAGGATGGCGTGTGCTATTAAGACTTTTGCCCCCAAAATGGCAAATCAGCATTTAATGCAAAATCTCCATTAAGATTTCATGAATTCTTGAGCCATCATTAAAGCCATTGATTTGCATTAAACATTCTTTTAACCGCCTACCCCACTTTATCCAATTGGTTTTTAATTTTACCCACCATTATTCACTATTAACCAACGGTTAATAAATTCCTCACATATAAAAACTCTTAGATTTTTACTCCCTTCCCTACGCACTCATACTTCCCAATTCTCAAGTTTTGAAAACCTCTCAACCTGCAAACTTCTCCAAAACCTACCCAATTCTAAAATTATCCATGGCTCCCAAAATTAAGAGAGAAGAACTTGTAGACTTCAATGATCCATCCTTGGACATTGACTTTGCATATCTCAGCAACACAAACTCTTTGTGGTTTGAGAAGCTAGTAGCTTTTGATAGCCCAGATAAAGAGGTTGAACCAGTCCTTCAATGGTTTAAGGAGGCAGGCCTTGAAAAGTTCTTAGGCACCAAGCCTGATTCTTGCCTGAATCCTTTCATGGCAGAATTCTTTGCCCATCTCAGATGGAAGGGCAAAAAGGGTGATGTATGCACCAAGCTGACTTATGCTGAGGAAGATGAAGATGAAGAAAGCCTACACACCATCATCTTCACTACTGAGGATCTAGATGCCAGTTTTGGGCTACCTTCTGAAGGCCAAAATCCAGAAGTATACAGAGAAGGAGAGGAGCAGGAGTTCTCCAACCCATGGATGCTAGTTCCCAAAAAGTTAGTAAGTGCTCAGAACAAGAACACCTTAAAGCCAGTTTATAGGCACTTGTTTGACTGTGTTGTGAAGAGCTTGTTGAGCCACTCTGGTAGTGTTGAACAAATCAGTATGCCAAAATTGAGAGTGATGGCTGCTGTGATTGACTCTGCTGAAAAGAGAGTCAAGTTTGATTGGAAAAGTTTCATTCTGGACAAAATGATGAATGAAAAATTCAAGTTTAAGGAGGTGAAGCACCACAAGGTGGTGGTAGAAGGAAGACTCCAGTTTTGCACAAGAGCTAGCCTGCTCTTGGAAATATTTGCTCACTATACTCACCTCCAAGCCAAGCCAAAGCCTTTTCCTGCCCAAAAGGAGATGTTTAGGAAGCTGTCCTCAAAGACAGAAAAGAGGAAGCAAGAGGCAGCCTCCAAAAAAGCAGTAGCTGTTGCACCAACCACCAGATCCTCTCCAAGAAAGAGGAAAGCTCCACCTGTAAAAGCTCAGCCAAGGATGAAGAAGATGAAGAAGATTCTGAGTGAATCTTCCCCAGAAAGTAAGTCTAGAAGTGGAGGTGCCACTTTTGAGGAGATTGAGAAAGTAGCTGAAGAAGGAGTAAATCCCCCTGAAGAAGGTGAAGAATTCAGAGAGGTTGTCCCCTTGCAACCTGAGTCTGTAACAGAGTTTAGGGACCTTGATAAGCCAACAAGGTCAGAAAGAAGAAAAAGAATAATCAAAACTTCTGAGAAGCAGAAGTTGATGGAAGAGGAGAAGAAGAAGAAGAAGAAGGAATTCTTCAAGGAGATTAGACAAGCAAGTAAGTCTAACTCCAAGTCCAAATCAAAGCCCAACAGCCCTGAAGCCAATTCTCCTGATATTCAATCTCAAAGAATATCTCCATCAAGGCATGAAGAAGAGGAGTGCAAGACCCCTGAAGATGCCCCAATTGTTGCAAAGAAGGTCTACTCTCCTGAAGGTGCTCCTGATAGGACAGGAATTGATGTGTTGGCTGATTTAGATGACATTGAAGATAGGCCATTCTCCCCTCTTGATCCCAGACTTCTATCCTACACCAAACTTCTTGAAACTGCTCTTCAAGAAGGTGATCAATTTACTCTCCCACCCATTCAATCCATCCCAATAACCTCCTCAGGAACATTGCTCTCTAAAGCACCTGAGTCCCAAATTGTCTTAAGTTCATCTGAACCCAACCCATCTGAACCCCAGTCCACCCTTCCTGAACCCAACCTTTCTGAATCACAGCTTACTCTTCCTGAAGCCCAATCCAACCCCCCTGAGTCTCAAGACAACTCTTCCTCTAATGATGGAGAAGAGTACACTTATGAAGGAATGCTAAGGCAGATTGCCAAGGCTAATGTTGATGAGCTTTATCCTGGGTTGAAGGAGTTTCCAAGGTTGCAGCAACAATTCTATGATCTCAGAGCCCTTGTGGAGATCAAAGATAGAACCATTGTGGAGATAGCTCAGGCTATCAAAGATAAAGGTGCTAGCTGGTGGCAGGTGGAGGAGAACAGGCTCTTACATTTTGCAAATGTAAAGAAGACAAGTGTACTGACTACTGAAGCCTTGTTCTGCACAATTGTATCTGAGAAAGTGTTTGCTGAAAGAGAAAGGATAACAAAGGGGATCAGACACCCTGACAGCACTTCAGATGATGATAATGATGATGATGATGACAACACCAATCCCAACCCTCCTGGCCTCAATTCTGCTCAGGTACATTACTTGACCTATCAGTCTGTTAAGGACTCTGATCATTCAGAGGAGTTGACCAAGGGTGGTGACTCAGTCCAAGATGCATTGGCCAAGGATGGTTCTTTTGAGCCTGAGGCAAAGCTTGACAATGTTGAGACTTCCATAGGAGAAGCTGGTTTGACTAAAGCCTCATCAATGTCAGCTCAATTGGACATTGACCAGCCTTTAGTCATTCAGGATGACTCAGTGGACTTGGGATGCCCAAGCACTGTGATCTCCCAACAACTGCCCTCTGTGGATCCTGTTGAGGATATAGAGGTGTCAGGTTTAGGAATGGAAGGAGTTGAAAAGGCTGTTAGTGTTGAAAAATCAGAGGGAGATGGTGAGGATGATTGTGTGATTACAGGTAGCCTGAGTGCACCACAAAAAGAGGGAGATGAGGTAGAAATATTGGGTGCAGCCCAATATGAGAGTCAGGCTATTCTTCAAGTCAAATCTGAACTTGATGAATCCCTTGGTGAAAGGAGGCCTGATTCTCCAATGTATGTGAGTCCATCTGGTGTGAATGAAGGAGAAAAGAAACTAGTTGAAAATGAGAGCATAGGTGCTGATGTATCAGACCTATTGGGAGAAGAAAAGAATGAGGGTGTTGAGGGAGATTTTACTAACACTCTTAGTTTTGCAGATTTTGTTGCTGTTACCATTGAACAAATTTTTGCAGATGCTTCCCTCACAGATATTCCAGTTGATGCTGATATAAACCTTGAAGCAGTCTCAGCAAATGTGTCCACCTTGAATAAGATGTACCTTGAGCAAGCCAATGCCACTGAGGCTGGTTTACAGATTGCTACTCAGACTGCAACCATAATTGAAGAGCAATCAGAGAAGTTGGACACACTGGCAGGGAAGTTGGGAAAGCTCATGCTGAAACAGTGGACACCCTTGATGGCCAAGGCAGAACTCTAGCCTCTGTGGAGATGAGGCTCATTGGCTCAAAAGAGGTGATTTTGCCCACATTGGATGCAAGGATTTGTGGTGTTGAAACTGGACTGCAAACAGTTTCAACAGAAGTAACAAAGGCCAAAGATGCAATGAGAAAGTTCACAAAATCTGTCAAGAAAGAGCAGCAGGGTCTCAAAGATTTGTACAAGCATAATGTGAGAGCCTTGAGAAGGACAATCAAGGATGCATTGAGGCAAAGGACAGCTGCACAGAGAAAGAAGGCTGAAGAATTGAAAGCTGCTATGGTGAAAGAGGCTGCAGAAAAGTTCACTGTTGAACTAATGGCCAAAGTGTCTGATCAAGTTGTGGCCAACCTCACTGATCAACTTCGGGCCAAACTTGATCAATCACTGAAAGCTACTCTGGATGCCATAGTTGCTCAGAAAATGAAGTCTGTCCACACATTCTTGAGTATGGCTGATGACAAAAAGCAAAACATTCATGATGAGAATGTTTATTTGCTGCAGGAGTTGAAGTCCCTCACTCAAGCCCACTCACATCTCTCAGTCTCTATGAGTGAGTTGAAGCCCCAATGTTTTGATAATGCCAAAAAGGGGGAAAGAGAGAGAGCTAGGGCAAAGGGAACCTTGGTGATTGGTGAACCCAGAGGAAAGGAGAAGGTTCCTGAAGTTGAGGAGGAGAAAGAAGAAGACATTGGGAAAGGCAAAGGCCCAATGAACATTGAAAATTTGACTGAGGAAGAGCAAATCCAGATTGCTGTCAAGGAGTCTATGATGTCAGCAATGGAAAGTCAGGCAAGAAGGCTTCAGAGACCTGGTGGTGAGTCTGTAGGCCTTGACCCCAAAGAGAAGGTTGCTGAAGTAAGGGGGAAGGTGACAAGAGCATCTGAAAGAAAGAGAAAGGAATTGCAAGCCTTCAATGAATTCCCAACCAGCCTGACTCTGCCATCAGAATTCCAGTCTGAAGAAACAACTCCAGTGAGGCAGTCTAAAAGGTTGAAGAAAGCAGCCAAGCTGCCTGTTATTGAAGAAGAAGATGTTGAAAAAGAAGTACAGGACAAAGAGCCTGAAGTTAGTGTGCCCAAGCTTGTTGATGATCCTTCTAAGTTGTTTGAAGAAGGATTTGGAAAAGATCCTGAGACACAGGAGAAGCTAGCTCTTCAAAGAGCTAAGGAAAAAATGGATCAGTTGGTGGAGGCCAACAAAGCAAGGGATGAGAGAAGGGCAAACTTCAAAGCTCCAAGAAGGAGGGCTTCTTACAGAAGACTCAAACCACAGATTCTGCAAAGATGGGACACTCAGTACCCTCACCATGATAAGTGGGTGCCAATCTCACTGAATGATGCATGGGAGGAGGCCAAGAGAAGCTTTGTGTATGACTTCTATGTCATAGGGAAATGGCTTGAAGAAAGTGTTGATGAAGTCTTTGTGCAGTTTATGTTTGAGAACCATAGGGACCTCTACCAGAAGCTGTTTGCAGCAGCTGAGATGGCAAGAGTTGAGTTCAAGGCCCCTGGTCCTATTCTGTACATGCCTCCTAAGTTCAATGGGAACTTAATTGATGAGGGAAAAATTCTGGAAGAGTTCATCAATATCATGAGGATGGAAAGGATGAAGATTGGCCATAGAGGATCCAACAAGGAAATCTGGGAGTTGAAGAAGAGGGTCTGGGCTCAATATGGCATAGCTCCTCAAGATGATGGAACTCTCTAATGGATAAGTTCATTCCTTCCCTATCCTTCTGTCATTTCAATTGTGTGTTGTTATCTTGTTGTTTTTCATGTGTATCAGCTTTGTAGTCCTTTGTTTTTCTGATCTGTAATGATCTATGATATATAAAAGGACCACTGATTTTCTATCAAGAGATAACAACTCATTATCTCAACTAACCTAACATGACATAGTTTACTTGATTTATTGTGCTAACAGTTTCTTTCAGGAAAGTTGACCAGATCACTCATCCTGAAGGTAAAGTATAGTATAAGTCAAGTTCCCTTTGTAATAGGTTTTGGCATCATCAAAAAGGGGGAAATTGTTGGGAATAAAATGATTTTGATTTAGATACCAAAACCCCTGATTGATGATGTTTAGATTAGTTGAGATACACTCAACTGAGATCAGATTAGTTATCTCAGGATACTTGAGTCAGTGTAGAAATTCTTAAGTCTAAAATCTCAGAAATGTTGTGAGATTCATAGTTCAGGATAGTTGTCCAAAGCTGAAATGTTAGGCAGCTTGATAAGTATTAAGTCTCTAAAGCCAAAGTTGCTGAGTTCTTACAAGACAAACTCACTGAGTGGACAACATGGCTGAAAGTATCAAAGAATGATAAAGCAAAGACTGTTGCACTGATAAGAACTGCATCAGATCAATCAAAATGTCAATGATCAAGTGCATTGAATGCTATATTCACAAGAAGACACATTCAATGAAGCATTTATTGCCAATCATGCCTGAACCAAGCATTGAAGACTTAGAGCATTAAAGATAGAAGCATTGAATGAATGTTGGAACATTCTAAATTTGCAGCAGGAATGTTCAGGGAAGTTGTCCCATCTGACTAATGGTTGAGTGTAGAGTCTGCCACAAATCAACCTTGGGAAATGTGCATATTTGGAATCTGACACAAGTCATCTCAGCCGCATTTCTCAGAAGTCAACACATTCATTCTAGCAACCATTGAAGAAGCTTTTACACAGTGGATAAAAGGATGCCAAACTTCATAACCGTTTCAATGGTGCTACAAATAGACAAGTTTGAATTGCTATCCCTCCAACGGTTAGCTGCTCAAATTTGTCTATAAATACAGAAGTGATCAAAGGATTCAATCATCCAACTAGAAGCTATCAAACTATCATCAAGCAATCAAAGGAAACCAAAGCTGTTCTTAAGAATCCCAAGTTTCCTGAATCACTTCAATTAGTTAAGCCAATCTTTGTAAAACATCCAAAGCTTAGCATTGAAATATCCTAAGCCTTTACACTATTCTTATTGTAAAGGATATCTCTATTAGTTGGAACCAAACCTCAAACCCTTATCTCATTAAGTGAAGAGAGAGTTTGTTGTAGAAGTGAGGAGTTAAGGACTGTTATTGTGAAACACAGTCTTAACTCAGAGAGATTGAGCACTAGGACTCAGATTATCCTAGGGATCAAAACACTAATAGAGTGTTGTTGATCAGTGCACCTTGGCACTATAAAACAAGCTAATTCCATTGTTAAGGAATTATCTTGTTCAATCAGGGAAAGTGGATGTAGGAGTATTTAGACTCTGAACCACTATAAATTGTGTGCCATTTACTTACTGCATTCATTCTTACACTTGCACTCAATCATATTTCAAAAAGCTATTCACAGTAAATTTAGAAAAACTATTTTGGACAAAGTCCCTGATAACTGTGTTTTTCAGAAATCAACTTGGAGTATTTCTTTGAGTCAAAGGCCAACCACATTCCGCACTTAGCAACTCTTTTAGATATTTAACCAACTGATAACTTAATAGTAATCAGTAGGACAAGTATCTATGAAAGTTCACATTCAGGCTTGTTGTGAGACAATCTGCCTGATAAGACCAGTTTGTTAAAAAGAAAAGAATTTGCATACACAAGTGCATTCCCCCCCCCCATACACTTGTGTTATACTCCACCAAGGACCAACACTAACTTTCTTAATCTTGAATTGAATTTGTTGCTATATACTCTGGTTTGTTTTGTTTTGCGATGGATGCAGATTTAGTTTCTCGGGGACCGAGGAACTGAACTTTTGTCAAACACCATCTTCTTCCTCAGACTGCCGGTCGTTGACCTTCCGGCGTACCACTTCCGATTGTCGACCCTCCCCGGTCGAGGGCGCCGTCGATCTTCTTTCATGTGGGGTCCTCGAGAAGGTCAACGACCGGCAGATCTGATGCAAAAAAGAGGTAGACCTTTTTTCATGTTGGGTAGCATTTGTTCGAGCTGTTCTTTAGTTAATTCCTCAGCAGATGAACACAGAGATCTGATGCAGAAAGGAGAGGGAATTAAAAGATTTTAAGGTATCTGGTCAACCATTCAAAAGATATGGAATCAGTGTCTATATTCCATAGAATTTCCGGACATTCGCAGCAGAGACGGCTATGAAGATATGGAAACGTGGATATCAAAATAAACGTATATTTACACATGTGCATTGAATGTTTAGCATATATTTCAATATATGCAGTAACTAGATATGTATTCATTAATTACTTATGTTAGGGCCAGATATAGTTAACTCAACCCATAATATAATGTTTTCTATGGCATCGAATAAAATCATGGAATATCATAATAATTAATCTCATATTAAAATAATCCATACAATTATAAAAGTAATGTTAAAAGATTATAATTTATTAATCATAATTAATATTACTAAATTTAAATATATCCACTACTCCCCACAATTATCTCACGTAATCCAAACCAACAATATATTTTTAACATTTTCAAACATATTGATATTCAATGGTAATTTTTTTCTATAAATAATATTATAATTAAAATTTCTAAAAAATAGTTTATTTTGATATCCACGTTTGCATAATATGTACACGTCAATATTATAATAATACTTTTTATATTTAACATCTATAACCAAATGATTCACGTAATAATACTATGATTATCGTAGTAATCATAAATATAGAAAAAAATGTTGTATTTTGCATTCCATACTGCACATATCTCAATGTGCATATATGTTTGGCATATATTCCTTAGAAAACGTTTCATGTTACTGAATTAATTACATCATATGTATTTTTTTTTTTTTGTTGCTACGATTTTCCATCCAGATTGTTTAAGATTGTCTATTCGGGAATTTAATATTTCGAATGCAATTATGAACGCAATTATGACCGATGGATATTTAGGAAAGTTTGAAATTTCGAACGCAATTATGACCGAGATTTCCGGGAATTTAATATTTATCAGCTCCTCTTTTGAATTTCCTATTTTATCTTAATTGAATATGCAAATAATCCATACAATTATAAAAGTAATGTTAAAAGATTATAATTTATCAATCATAATTAATATTATTAAATTTAAATATGTCCACTACTCCCCACAATTATCTCACGTAATCCAAACCAACAATATATTTTTGACATTTTCAAACATACTGATATTCAATGGTAATTTTTTTCTATAAATAATATTATAATTAAAATTTCTAAAATGAATAGTTTATTTTGATATCCACGTTTGCATAATATGTAGACGTCAATATTATAATAATACTTTTTATATTTAACATCTATAACCAAATGATTCACGTAATAATACTATGATTATCGTAGTAATCATAAATATAGAAAAAAATGGTGTATTTTGAATTCCATACTGCACATATCTCAATGTGCATATTTGTTTGGCATATACGTGCGCATATATTCCTTAGAAAAGGTTCCACGTTACTGAATTAATTACATCATATGTATTTTTATTTTTATTTTTTTGTTGCTACGATTTTTCATCCAGATTGTTTAAGGAGGGTGTATTCAATTGAGATTTTGTTGGATTTTTTTGGACTTTAAAAAGTCAGTGGATTTAAAAAATCCATAGACTCTATGCAGAGTTTAACTGACTTTTTTATTGATTTATATGGATTTTCATAGATTTGACAAGATTCTGAAATACACATTTTTTTATTTATTTACATGGATTTCCATAAATTATGCTCCTAAAACTATTAATGCAAACGTATATCGAACACACTTGTATATAAAAAAAATTATCTAAATTATTTAGAAAAAATATCAAAAATATATTAGTTCAAAAAAAATTATTATTCATCATTATTATTCTCATCTTCATTTCCATCACATTTATACCTCTACTCATTTTCCACATAGCATTAACAATACCAGTTCTCAAGGTAATCCATTCTTTGTTATGGTTGACTTTGAGAAAGCAATTCTTCTTCATATTCGACTAAAATTCATCTGAAAGTTATGTAATTCATTCTTTCCCGAAGAAAGTTATGTAATCCAGCTTAAGCTAGTACTAACTCTGCTTGTGTTTGAAATGGGAACTTGTGAATAGCGATTTGAAAATACCAAAAATTCTCTCAATCACATTTCTTAATGATGCATGACGAAGATTGAATAATTGCATTTCTGGAGTGACGACCTTGACCATCAAAATCTTTTAGTCGATTACTGGAGTGACGACCTTGATATTGCTAACATAACTGTGTTCAATATACTATAATTTTTAAAGAAAAAATATAATTTTAAAATACAGTTTTCACGATAATAATGGTGGTGAAGAATCTGTGATTCTTATCGAAGAACATAGTTAGATTTTATTTTATTTGAAGAAGAGAGGTTGTGTAGGATTTTGTGGTTCGAAATACAGCAAGAATGTCAATTTTTTCTCTACTTTCTTCTCTTTCAGAGTTTATGAGAGAATCCGTTGAAATCTCTACTTTTTAGAAGAGATTTTGAATAGTGAAATTTATTTATATTTTTTAAGGAGAATCCAACGAAATCCATAGAGTATTAAAATCCATAGATTGTTGAATACCTAAAGATTTCTAAAGATTTTTTAAAATCCGTATTGAATACCTCAAAATTTTGAAAGACTTTTAAAAATCCGGATTGAATACCCCCAGATTTTAAAAGTCCAATAAAATCCAACAGAATCTCAATTGAATACACCCTCCTAAGATTGTCTATTCGGGAATTTAATATTTCAAACGCAATTATGAACGCAATTATGACCGAGATTATGACCGATGGATATTTAGGAAAGTTTGAAATTTTGAACGCAATTATGACCGAGATTTCCGGGAATTTAATATTTCATCCGCTCCTGTTTTGAATTTCTTATTTTATCTTAATTGAACTTCGATTTTATTTATAAAGGAGGTTAAAATTGTACTTTTATAAATCAAATTGTCCTTCTTTCTATCTTTTAAAATTTTTGTCTTTATTTCTAGTTTCTATAGGTGAAATGTCCTATATACTAATTTCCCCTAAATTGTAAACTTCTTTTGTATCGGGTTTTGAGTACCCCTTGTACTCAGAGTAATAAAGCTTCACCATTACCTTTCAAAAGAAAAAAAAAAAAACCCTCAAATCATTTAATGAATTCTAAATTAATGAAATCTAAATTAATTTAAATAGACTGAACCCTCAAACCATTTAATGAAATCTAAATTAATTTAAATAAATTAAACTAAATTAGTCATAACGGTCAAATATTTAATAAAATCCAAATTTATTAATTACTCGATTAATTAAATTTAGATTGTATTTAAATTAATTTTATATTAAGAACGAATATATAATTATGTAAAATTATTTTAATTTTGACCATCAACACAAAACTAATGATAATAGATTTTTTTATAGATTTATGTTGTACATTACGTTTAAATTGAAAATTTGACCAACTAATTGGTAATGTTCCTTATAAATAAGTTACTTAATTATTGTCCAATTAGTTGGAGCTTGTTTTTCTTCTAAAATTAAAATTACTTAATTATCGGAGTCAACTCATGAGAATGAGATTTAATTAGTGGAGTTAATTATATTTTTATAGTAGGCATGTATTATGCAATATAATTTATATATTTTTTTTGTTTTAGTTTTCTTTAATTACCTAAATAATAGGCAAGAATGTTGGTTGCTTAATTTTTGCAAATTATAGTATTTTAATTATTATTCGAGGTATTTTAATTGTTATTCAAGATTGTTTGTGCATAAAATATACATGTGAACTTTGAATATAGTAATCAGATCATGTTAATTTGAATTGAATCTTAATAAAATGAGATAATCACTTATGTATACGGTTTTAAATTTTAACTATTTATATGATTTTTTAATTATTGATTACTCAAATAATTAATCTCATATTAGAATCAAATCTTAAATTATCTTCGAAAATATTATGCAAAATCTTCGAAATGAAGTATATTGAATATCTTTATAATATAGATTTAAAGATATATTATGTGAACATATATATATATTTATTGAATTAAAGGTACATATGCGAATTTACATATGATAAAGCCTTTATCATACTAATTTTAAAAAAAGTACAATAATTAATTTGACTAAACAACATTAATAGAATTAAATATTGTAACAACGGTATTTTAGAATGTCGGTTTAATAGAATTAATTGAAATTTAAAATTCATTTTACTCTTATCACATTAAATATCTCATAGCAGATTTTAAGTCATTATCATAAATTTTAAAACATGATTTAATCTAATTTTATATTTGAATTTGACAAACTAAATTAGAATATTATACACTACATATACTTTATAGCATCACATGTGATTTAATTTTGTAAAATAATTAAAGAATAAATTTTGTATGAACTATGCTTTACTATAAATTATGAAGTCAACAAAAATGATAAATTTCAATACGAAAACGATTTATACAATATTTTTTTCAAATGAAATCATGATTAATTAAAAAAAAAAAAGATATGATTGAAAATTTTGTCTAAAATCTATTATTTACAAAAGCAAAATAAAAGAAGGACTTGTGTCAATTAGTAATATTATTTACAAAAATAAACTTATATGCAACATATATATATTCTTTTTAAATGATAATAGGTAATTTTGAATGGATTAATGGTCTATTTTAAGTAAATAAATAATTCAACGCTACTCATCTTAACAAATTAAATGGACAAACTTAATTGCATCAATATTTATTAACCAATTAATCGGTTAATCAATCTAAAGTTTCAATGGAAGATTTGACTAAATTGATGGTTTTATAATAAGAAGATTTCATTACTAAAGTGTAATTTACAAATCATACAAATTTTATTTACACGAAAATAACATTATTACAAATTTCAGCCCGCTAATACACTTGTTTTCTTCATGAATTTTCTTTCAATTTTCGAGTATGTTGTGCCTTCTTCATTGACACTAAGCTCGGTCTACTCCATGATCAAACGGTAAACCCTTTTTAAATCTTCACTTTTGAGATGATGACCAGTATTTTCAATGGCCTACAACAATAAATTAATTTATTTAGAATAATTGTTGCAAGAATGATACAATAACTTTTAAAATTATACCTATAATATGGAATATAAAGTACAATGGCAGATGATAAATTGATCAGTAAATTGATTGTGAATGAGACACGCTATTTCAACCTCTTAAAATGTCTCGAATGAAGAAATGATCGAAGATGAGAACCACCATATCTACAAAACGTCATTTGAGTGCACATTAAAGATTAGAGATATACAATATATATATATATATATTTACATATATAATACATATCAAATTCATTGATCGAGAAATCTGTAAAAACATAAAATTGAAGATTAGAATTTATGCAAATGAAACATATCAATTTGCTAGAATATAATTTACGACTGAAAACATTAATAAAATCACTGAATGAAGCATAAGAAGCAATGACACCTGATCGAGAATTTCTCTGAAATTGAATATAAATGTTGAAAATGAAAGTAAAAGTAAAAGGATTATTATATAAGAGATTATATTAAGAACAAACGGTTAAGATTAATTTGATTAAATTGACGGATTAGATTGAAAGAAGAAGGATAAAAAGGTGGTGAGAAGAGGGATTTTGAAATGAAGACAATTGAGAGGAGAGAGGTTGTGTTAGACAAATCAAATTGCGACACGTGTCACTCCAAAAGTTTACAAATATATATTATAAAGATATTACTCCCTCCATCCAATTTTATTATGCTCATTCCTCCAGACACGGGTTTTAATGAATATTGATTAGTTTATGTATAAAGTAGATAAGTTGGGGGTATGTTGGGATGTTGTGGGGTCCATTTATAGGTAAAGTGATTGTTTATGAATAAAGTTAGTGGCAATTTAAGTAAATAAATGATGGTTGGAGGATGGATATAAAGTAGTGTGAATGTAGTATTATTTCCAAAAAAGGAATGAGCATAATAAAATTGGACAACCAAAAAAGGAAAGTGGGAATAATGAAATTGGACGGAGGGAGTATTACTTATCAAAGATTATATAAAATGAATATTATTGTCTAACCACCGCCCTCTACTGAGACAAAAATCGGCGCTTCATGCTGTCACCGCCATTAATCCTAGAAATCCCCCAGCTGTCGACTCCAAAGTGCGACGCAACTATACAGTTCATTTATTTCGCAGAAGACTTGTTCGATGAAATGCCTGAGAGAAGCTGGTTGAAACTGACTCACAATTCAGTCCTAGAAATTGCGCCAGAAGACCGTTGAGTGCGTGACGAACTTTGGGAAGAAACCATTGAGGAGAGACCACCACATTATTCTTCAAATTTCACCTATGAAATTGATAAGAAATATAGTGCCGTTGAGGTGAGCCCATCATTTGAGATGAAATCGTTGTGGAGAGACCACCGTATTCTTTTTCAAATTTCACATGTGAAATTGATAAGAAATATAGTGTCGTTGAGGTGAGTCGTGTCGTTGTGATGAACTGCTGAGTAGACAGTTGAGCGTTTGACGATCCTTTGAATAGCCCTTTGAGGAGAGACCTTTGAGAAGATGTTGGTGATGATCCGTTGAGGTTGACCTTTGAGAAGATGTTGTCGACGATCTGTTGAGGAGAGACCTTTGAGAAGATGATTGAGTAGTCCTTTGACGAATGACATTTGAGAAGAAGTCCACTAAGAAAGACCTCTGAGGTTGATGAGTGACCTTTGAGAAGATCCTTTGAAGCTACGGGAGTCTTGCGTGTTCCATGACAATAAAAGGTTGTGGATCAAAAGGAAAAAAGAAAAGATAGAAGCTATAAGTTCACAATCCGAACCAGAGGTCGGGGTGCATCAAAATTGGTATACCCCCGAAAATCAACTACCAAGTAAAACGATTAAAAAGTCCAAAAGAATTGATCAAATGAGAACCCGAGACGGGATGAGGGATCTATGGTGGGTCGAAAGTATCGCCCTATCTGTCCTTGAACATGGAGACTCGGGTCATATCATTGTCGATCCCTATCGAAGATCAGACAGTATAGTCCGCGTAGGCTCTAACCTCGAAATCATCTATAGCGCTGCTCGGGATTTGTTGATAGGATACGCTCTATGAAAATGAATGAATTGTGCCTCCTTTTATAGATGGTTTGGGCACTGGGAAACGAAATGGCATCCCATTGAAAGTGGGATTGATTTATTTTTCCCATATATAATGATAATCTCTAGGCCCATGCGAAAAAAATGACTCACCTCTCGGCCCATATGTTGCAAAGGACTGTAGTGTAGGCATCCCAAAAGGATTGTGGGCTTCACTCATATTGGGCCAAGAAAAAAAAACTTTGGGCCGAATACAAAATTTGGAATTGAGCCAATTAAATAAAAAATTGATTGAACTTTAATTTCAATAAATTTCGTGTTTTATTCACTCCAAGGCATAAAGCGCCCGTGAACAAAGCACGAGGGGGCATTTGTAAGTACATTAAATTTACACCCAATCAAATGACGACACATGGACAAGTATATATTAAATTAAATTAATTTACTATTTAAATTTTGGGAATTTAAATAAATTAAATCTCGAATTAAATAGTTAAATTATTGGCATTTAATATACACGATACAAGCCGGTCAAATTATACGAATATTGAAATACTCGTAACTGGTAAGAATGCAATTGACTCTGGCAAGAATACAGTTGACTTACCATATGTGGAGGAAATCAAATCACATATCTTAAAAAATGGAAGATAATTAAATTAAAATTGTGAGTGTTATCTCATAATCTCAGAGTCAGCACACTAAGTGAGTAGTGGGCTGATAGGATCAAATAAGATAACTTAGGCCGGAATCAGATGAGTGGAATGGTTTCAATCAACTGAGGAGGTGATGCTTAGATTTCAGCACAGTTGGTCAGATCATCACAGTACTGGGTCAGATCAGTACTTCAGCAGAGTGTACCAAGATCAGTACTTCAGCAGAGTGTACCAAGATCAGTACTTCAGCACAGTACTATCAGATCAGTACTGTCAGATCAGTACATCAGATCAGTAAAAGTTCAGCACAGTATGAAGTCTATCAGCAGAGTTAGCTTTTGATCACTGAACATAAGAGTTGAGTATCAGATCACTAAGTAGTGTTCTAATCTTTATGGACAAATCTTCTCATATGAAAGTTAGTTGGTTTAACTAACAGTTTTACAGTTACAACAACTTGAGGGCATAACTACCATTTCTGTTGGGCAATAACAGAGCACATGGGTTGTTACAAGCGGTTGCTAACTACTCAAAACAGTTCCTAACAGCAGCAACTACCTTTGGTCTTTATAAACTCTTGTTTTGTACATTGTAAAGGTTATGATTTTGGATGCAAGTACGATTGTAATCTTTGAGTTGTGTGAGTTCACGAGTGAAGTGAGGAAATATCCTATTCCGAGTGAATGAGTGTGTAAACATTCTTGATCAATCAAAGAAGTACTCGTCTGGTCTAGTGGATGTAGATCACATTGATCGAACCACTTAAATTCTTGTGTGTTGTTTGTCTCGTTGATTACTTTTCTGAATTACTATCCTAGAGCAGTTATTTCTTCTATATTCAAGTGTTCTAATTAGTTGGAGACGTCTAATCGATCGGAATCAACTTGACAATTGGCGCCGTCTATGGGAAATTGAAGTAGCTGCAGATCTAAGATGGAGAATTCTACCAAGTACAACATAAAGAAGTTTACAGGCACAGGAGATTTTGGGCTGTGGAAGGTCAAGATGCAGGCCCTCCTTGAACAGTAAGGATTATTCGAAGCCCTCGAAGAATCCGAAGAGATTGCAGAAGAATCTGCAACAGCTGCGACTGAAAGGAGCAAGTTGCTCAAAAAAGCTCGAAGCAGGATCCTACTCTGCCTTGGAGATAAGGTCTTGAGGGAGGTTGCTAAAGAGAAGTCAGTGAAGGAGGTTTGGGATAAGCTTGAGAAGCTATATATGGTGAAAACTCTTGCTAACCGACTCTATTCGAAACAGAAGCTGTATACCTTTAGAATGGGAGATGACAAACCCATTACGGAGCAGCTAGATGAGTTCAACAAGATACTTGATGATCTGGAAAATTTGGATGTCAAGCTTGAAGAAGAGGATAAGGCTCTGATCTTGTTGAGTGCTCTGCCTAAGTCCTTTGAAATCCTAAAGGACACCATCTTGTATGGTAGAAAGGAAGCAATCACATTGGAGGATGTGATCTTGGATGTCAAGTCCAAGCTGTTGCATAATAAGACATCTCAAGGAGATAAAAGTAGCAGTGGGGAAGGATTAGCAATCAAGGGAGGATAGAAGAAATCTGCCTCCAAGAAGGGGTCTAGTCAACCCAAGGGAGCTAATAAGGGAAAATCAGCAGTGTCAAATCAAGCGGAAGTAGTGTGCCACCACTGCAACAAACCTGGACACTATAAGAGTACTTGTTTCAAGTACAAACAGTTTATGAGAAAATCTGGTCCTAAGAACCCTGTTGATAAGAATCAAGCAAATCAAACCCAGGATGATAAGGAGCAGAAAGGCTATGAGTCAGCTCAGTCCCTATCCATCACTTCCACTAAAGAGCAGCAAGATTGGATTTTAGATTCAGGGTGTTCTTTCCACATGACTCCAAGAAGAGAGTGGTTTCATGATTTTAAGCATCAGAATGGAGGTTCTGTGTTGTTAGGGAATGATCACACTTGCAAAGTCAGAGGTGAAGGTACAGTACACTTGAAGATGTATGATGGAGTAGTGAGGATTCTCAAGAGGGTCAGGTATGTACCTGAACTCAAGAGAAATTTGATATCTCTTGGTATGCTGGATTCATTGGGCTATAAATTCCAGTCTGAAGATGGAGAGCTCAGAGTTTCAAAGGGGAAGCTTACTGTTCTTAAATGTGAGAGAAGAAATGATCTCTACTTTCTTAAGGGGGGAACAGTTATAGGCAGATCAGATGTGGCTAGAGTGCAAGACAACTCAATGTTGTGGCACAGAAGACTAGGTCATGTAGGAGAGAAGGGCCTACTTGAGCTAAGTAAGCAAGGATTGCTATGTGGTGACAAGATCACAAAGTTTGATTTGTGTGAGCACTGCATTCTTGGGAAATCCAAGAGATTGAAGTTTGGGAAGAGTTCACACTCTACCAAAGGAATTTTGGACTATGTCCATTCAGATTTATGGGGGCCAGCTAGGAATCAGACCAGAAGTGGTGGGAGATACTTCATGTTTATCATAGATGACTACTCAAGAAAGGTATGGATCACTATCCTGAAATCCAAGTCAGAAGCATTTGAAAAATTTAAGGAATGGCTCACTGAGGTGGAGAACATTTCTGGAAAGAATCTCAAGCATTTGAGAACTGATAATGGGCTGGAGTTCATATCAGAAGAGTTCAATGTTTTCTGCAAGAAGAAGGGTATAGTGAGGCATAGAATAGTACCAGGTACACCTCGGCAGAATGGAGTAGCTGAGAGAATGAACCAGACTTTACTTGAGAGAGTTAGATGCATGTTGAGCAGCTCTGGATTTCCTAAAGTATTTTGGGGAGAAGCAGTGTCAACAACAGCTTATTTGATAAACAGAAGCCCTTCCTCAGCTGTGCAATTTAAAACCCCAGAAGAGTTATGGTCTGGCCATGCAGCTGAGTACACTAATTTGAAGGTGTATGGTTGTTCAGCATATGCACATGTCAAGCAAGATAAGCTTGAGCCTCGAGCCTTGAAATGTGTGTTCATAGGGTATCCTTCAGGTGTGAAAGGATACAGATTGTGGTGCCTAGAAGCTGGAATGCAGAAGTGCATTATCAGCATAGATGTAACTTTTGATGAGAATAGAATGCCATTGAAAGAGGAGGCAAGCTCCAGTACAGCACACAACAAACCAGATGAGACACAGGTGGAGGTGGAGCATGGTGACATCAGAACACTAACTGAAGAGCAGATTGATCCAGATGAGGAGGAAACTACTCATAGTGATACTGATTTTCATGACTATCAGCTGACTAGGGACAGATCAAGAAGAGAAGTCCACCCACCTTAGAGGTATGGTCAAGCTGACATAGTATCATTTGCATTATGTGCAGCCCTTGAGGTGGAGTCTTTGGAGCCTAAAACTTACACATAAGCCATGACAAAGAGAAGTGGTTAGTTGTTATGGAGGAAGAACTATTATCTCTGAACAAGAACCAGACTTGGGAGATTGTTGAGAGGCCTAAGAACAAGAAACTTGTTGGGTGTAAGTGGATCTACAAGAAGGGGGTGGTCCAGGTAGTGAAGATTGCTACAGAGGAGAACCCTGCTGATGCGTTCACTAAGGCATTGCCAAAAGAGAAGTTTGGCTTGTGTCTTAGACTTATTGGACTGCATTAATTCCTCTGAGGAGAATGCTACTGTTCTTGTGGCAGAAGATTAGTAGTGGAGGCTATTCTTTGAGGAGAATAGTGTTGGTGTTTTTGTTTTTGGTGGACATTAGTTCGATTATGAGCTAAAGGTGGAGAATTGTGAGTGTTATCTCATAATCTCAGAGTCAGCACACTAAGTGAGTAGTGAGCTGATAGGATCAGATAAGATAACTTAGGCCGAAATCAGATGAGTGGAATGGTTTCAATCAGTTGAGGAGGTGATGCTTAGATTTCAGCACAGTTGGTCAGATCAGCACAGTATTGGATCAGCACAGTACCGGGTCAGATCAGTACTTCAGTAGAGTGTACCAAGATCAGTTCTTCAGCAGAGTGTACCAAGATCAATACTTCAGCACAGTACTATCAGATCAGTAAAAGTTCAGCACAGTATGAAGTCTATCAGCAGAGTTAGCCTTTGATCACAGAACAGAAGAGTTGAGTATCAGATCACTAAGTAGTGTTCTGATCTTTATGGACAAATCTTCTGATATGAAAGTTAGTTAGTTTAACTAACAGTTTTACAGTTACAACAACTTGAGGGCATAACTACCATTTCTGTTGGGCAATAACAGAGCACATGGGTTGTTACAAGCGGTTGCAAACGGTTGCTAACTACTCAAAACAGTTCCTAACAGCAGTAACTACCTTTGGTCTTTATAAACTCTTGTTTTATACATTGTAAAGGTTACGATTTTTGATGCAAGTACGATTGTAATCTTTGAGTTGTGTGAGTTCACGAGTGAAGTGAGGAAATATCCTATTCCGAGTGAATGAGTGTGTAAACATTCTTGATCAATCAAAGAAGTACTCGTCTGGTCCAGTGGATGTAGATCATATTGATCGAACCACTTAAATTCTTGTGTGTTGTTTGTCTCGTTGATTACTTTTCTGAATTACTATCCTAGAGCAGTTATTTCTTCTATATTCAAGTGTTCTAATTAGTTGGAGACGTCTAACCGACCCGAATATCTTGACAAAAACCAATCAAAAGTCAATCAAATCGGCATCAGCCAATGAAAAGGCGCCACGTGGCATGGTAAAGAGGGAAAGTCTTCACTCCCTCACCCTATAAATAAGATCCTCCTTTCATTCATTTGAGACACAATACAAGAAGCTTTCAAGACTTTAAAACTCTCTACAGAGATTTAAAATGTTCTTGAGCATTCGAAGGAGCTTCAAAGGCGTTCTTCGTACAAATCGATCAAAAGTAACGTTCGATCTGGAATTAAGGTGTTAAACCCTTCATTTCGACGTTCTTCGTACAAGTTGGCCAAAAGCAACGTTCGATTCAAGATCAAGGTGTTAAGCCCCTCAAATCGGCGTTTATTCAAGGAAGTTTTTCGTGGATCTTCAAGGATCTTCAGCGACGTTCATCCAAAAAAACTCTCCAAATCAACGTTTGATCCAAAATAAGACGTCAAGTCCTTCGATAAACGTTACAAATATTCAAGTCCAAACGTGATTAAGATCGAAGCGAATATCACATCCCAAAAATCATCCAAGTGAAAGTCAAGATTCGAAGAGAAGAATCAGAGGAATAAAATAGAGATTGTAAACCCCACAAATTTCTGGGTTTAATCCGAAGTAAATAAATTGTATTTCAATTTTTATGTTAATATTTCAATTACACGAAATTTGTTATTACAGTCATGATTGGTATTTTTCATCAAATGAACGTACTAATATATTTGATTTTTTTTAATGATTTGTAAAAAAATAAAATTATTTATTGAAACTTTTTAGTCAATATATATATATATATATATATATATATTGTATTAGGTAAAAATTATATTAATTGTACAGTGCAATTGAAACATTATTTTTTCTACTTTTTCTTTTTTCGATTTTGAATTTTATTCATTTAGAAAATTGTGTATGTGTTGGCAGAGACATGCAAGTGATTCGTACGAAAAAGTGTGGAGTTTATGCCATTCACCTTATCATGCATTCTTCCTCACCCTTTGTGCTACAATGTGGTTTTTCTATGGATTCTTCATAAACCTCTCCATTGACGCATATCACCACCACACATCTTCTATCTCAACTTTTTTCTCCAAATCTCTCCATTTCAAAATCCTTCATTTCTCATTCATTTTAGCTTTTATATTTTAATCTCATCCATTCATTTTAAGTTTTTAATCTTAATCTTACATTTTTAATCTCATTCCCTGTATAAATCACATTTTCTTTCATTCAACCACTCAGTTTTTCACATTGTTCTTTGATGATGTATGCATTCTTCATTTTTAATCAATGATTCATGTGTTTTACAACACTAAAATAAACAACCGCAGGTGTACGGTGTCTATCGTAGCGTGATAAGCACGAAGTCGATCCCATAAGGAGGTTAAGCGTAAAAGTGTAGTTTGTTAACTAATTTCTATTTAGACGCGATCGATAATTTGAATGGTGTGAATTACTCTAAGATTACCTACCAAAGTGTCACAAATAAGTAATAAAGAGTAAAGGAAATCGATCTACTAGCATGCGAATTAATAAAAGAAAGTAAAAACGAATGAAAATCAATTAAGAGAAGGTGGGTTCCAAGGCAATTGTACCACCTAAATATCCATTTATGAATGTTAACTCGTTTAAATGGCCATTAAGGTTATCTCATATAGGGTGATCACACAAGAAGAACTAATCGATCTCTCGATACAAATTAATCCAAAAGCGCATGCAACATAGGCTCGTATCTCTACATCACAAACATTACACCGCCTAAAATAGCCCCTAAGATCATTCAATTTCCTCTCCGATAATTAATCCTCTCTCGAGATCATAATAATACCGGGTTGCATGCTTGTATACGATTAAATGGAATAAATCTCTCGATACTACCCCAATTAACAATGAATTAAGCAAATCATCATGGCCACTAACAACATGCTTTACAATGAATAATTAAACATGCAAATAAGAGATAAACACCAATTAAAGCAAGAAATTACTCATAAACTTCAATCCAAGTATTTACAATGCCTTAGAACCACAAAGTGTTTAGCTACTAACTAGCATAATGAAATTACAAAATCCAAATGAAATAACTAAATAAAAAGGAAAAGAAAGAGAAAGCTTAGTCTAGAATGTGGTAGGGAATGGAATTTGGGAGCTATTGCATCCTTTCTTCCTTGATTTGATGAAGAATTGAGAGAGAAATGGCCAAAACACCTCCAAGTATGTGTAACTATGTGTGAGAATTGATGAATTGGGGAAGAATGTCTTGGATTTCAAGAAAGGGGGCTTATATAGTGTTTGGGTAGGGTTTGGATGGCATAATTGCAAGTTGATCCCTCAAAAATGGAGAAAATACAAGTTTGGCACCGAAATTGGGGTGACTCGGCCGAGTTGGGGTCACTCGGCCGAGTGGAGCACTTAAAAATCGTGCCACGCCTTTGTCTAGCCGAGACTCGGCCGAGTTAGGGTCACTCGGCCGAGTAGTCTTGAAATTCCAGTGGCTACGGCTTTGGCTTGACTCGGCCGAGTTGGCTCACTCGGCCGAGTGTGCAGAAATGTTGAAATTCGCAGATTCGGCCGAGTGTGTAGAAATGTTGAAAATCTCAGATTCGGCCGAGTTGACTCACTCGGCCGAGTTGCCTTGTTCTTCGATTTCGGCCTTTTCTCGTTTCGTGCATATCTTCCACCTCGGGTGTCGAATTGACTCGATTCCTTTGGCTAATCCACTCCATTTTTTGAGACGAATCCAACCGTGCACTCCTCTTCCTGATACAGTAAAGTATGGTTGGTGTTTTGCTCCAAATTTCATCGTATTTCCTACAAAATCAACAAAACACAACCTTTCTCTCATTTCGGCTTAAACAATCATATTCAATGCATAATTCAATGAAATCCACATAAAAACACGCTTCACATGTGCCCCTAAAACGTGTAAATTCCACCTGAATCAATCAACAAATTTGATATGTTATTTATACGCTTACATATATTGTATATTGTAGATCTCTAATCTTCAATATTGTCTTTATCTTTTCTCTTAACGTTCACGTTTTAAGTTTCTACAATCTATTACGGTCTTTCCATATAACAGGTATGAATACAGGGTTCATTGTTTCCAAAGCAAATCTAGATCATAAGTGTGTTGACAACTTGCTAAATGAGAAGAAAAACAGATTTGGTACTACAGTTCTAAAAGATCTTCTTTTTCAAGATGTTAAGTCCGATCCGATGATTTCTGGAAAGAATGTACTCATAGATTTTGATAAAGATTATAGTTTTGGTCTACCATATTGCAAGGCGTGGCGTGGTATTGAGGTTGCTAGGAACGACATATTTGGAAGCTACGACGAGTCGTACGATCAATTAAGATGGTACGGTGACGCAGTGAAACGTACAAATCCTGGTAGTATAGTGGATTTGGAGACCAACAACATACCCAACCGCTTTGAAAGAATCTTTATTTCTTTCAATGCATGCAAGGAAGGATTTAAAAGCTGTAGGCCAATGCTTTTCATAGATGGCACATTCATGAAGGGACGGTCAAAAGGTGTATTGCTAGCTGCCACCGCAAAGGACGGAAATAACGGTATTAATTCTACAACTAATTCAAAATTGTATGTTATGTTTTGTTCCCTTACTTCATGTTAGTTGTTATCTTTTAAATATCATTATGTATGTTCTGTATTTTATTATCCATATGTGATGTGCTGAGTTAAATTCTAAATATATTAGTATATCTTAGTACGGGCTAGTCTTGTAACAAAACTATCGGTTCAATTAAGAGTGATCCAAAATCGTTGAATTCCTAAATGTTAGTTTCTATCTATTAAATATCAGTTTCAATTCCAGAACTAGATATCATAATTTAGTTTCAATACCAGATCTTATTATCATAATTTAGTTTCAATCACATATTACAGTTCATGGTCCAAAAAAATTTTCGTATCGTTTAATTTTCGGATCATATCACAGGGAAAAAAATTGTTTGCATTTTGTTTAAGATAAATCAGATTTAAGAATTCATCATAATTCAGGGAAAATAATTTTTTTGCACATCTTCTTTAATTGGCAGATCATAGCTCAGGGAAAAAAATTGTTGCCATCTTCTGTAATCTATTTAAATTTGTGTCATTCAATATTGGCAATATATCTTATACAATATTCCATGTTTAATTCACATGCACATTGCAGAATGTGTTGACAATTAATTTGCAAAACTGCAGAAGTTGCATAGTTTATTATACTTCCATTAAGTTAAATTGCTTCTTATTATTTTTCACTACATTTTGTAGGGTTATTCCAAGTTGCATTTGCTATCGTATCTGCCGAGAATCGTAATAATTGGGCTTGGATTTTAACTAAGCTTCGGGATCTTATCATTCACCCGAAAAAAGTTATTTACATTTTTTACAGGAATACGGGTTTGATGTCTGCATTTTATGATGTATGGGATGATCCGGCCCATTTTTATTGCCTTTATCACTTGTTGCTAAATCTTAAGGGTAATTATGGTGGAGGTTGGAACACTCAACATCGCGAAAATATGGCTGATTTGTTCAAACAGTGTGCTTATGCACCTACTCTCACTATATTTAGGGAAAATCTGCAAAAATTCAAGGAAGTTGGTGGTCCTATCGCTGAAAAATGGCTTCAAGATTTACCCTTTTCTAAATGGGCAGTATCACACTCTTCGAATCTTAAAAGGTATGGAGAGATGACTTCCAATGCCGCGGAGTCATTTAATTCTTGGATACGTGAAGCCAGAACCTTACCTATAACACATATGATCGGAAAAGTGGTCATGTCTACTTGTTTCTAGTAAAGAGGCAGTTTGGCATGAACTAACAAACCAAAGTGCTTCATGGTCTGTGTCCTTATATCCAAATTGTCAATTTGAGGTATCCTAAAAAAACATCTGTTATTTTAGATCTAGAATACAAAATATGTACGTGTTTTCAGTGGCAAGTCAAAGGGTTCCCATGTGCTCTTGCAGTTGCGGTGATTAGGAAGCATTGTACATCCATCCATAGCGTTGTCGAGGATTGTTTTTTTACATCTACTTACAAGCAATGCTACAAGGAGGATCTGTCCCCTGTTCCTCAAACCGGGCGCTTTAGGTCACAACAAGGTGCCGAAGTTCAAAAAATACTTCCTCCAATTCTGCTGAAACCACCTGGAAGACCTAAGCAGAAGAGGATCACGTCCTATGGAGAATTTAGCAAAGTCAAACCTACCAGTTGTAAGAGGTGTGGTAAAAAGGGCATGCATGATTCATTGACATGTTCAGGTGTTTTTGGAACTGATAAAACTAATGTTGTCCAGTAGAATGTTTTTGACATTTTTTATTGTTCCTTATTCACTTTGAAATTTATTGATTTAGATATGGATTTTTTGTTTTCGCCATTTTTCCACTATGAATGTGGTTATCATATGTTATGTGTTGATTAGGAAACAATAGAATTGTTTGAATCTCTATTCAATATTATTATATTTTCCAGTTCCATTGGTTTGTCATAATTTTTTTTTTGATGCATTTGTATTCTTATTATGTATTTGAGGTGTTTATCTTTTAGTGTTGTTCATAATATCTGTAATATTTTTTATCATTGTTTTTTGGGTTTAGTATTATATACACTTATCCCAGTCCAATAAAAAAGAACGAACACAATTATTATATTATTTTGTCTATTATACATTTATGGATATAATTTTATTTCCACATCTAATTGATCCTGTGCATATATGCAATTAGGGCTGTTACACGAACCGAGCCGCTCGTCAGCTCGGCTCGGCTCGTTCGTTAAATGAGCCGAGCTCGTTAGATACTCGATTTACTAACGAGTCGGCTCGAGCTCGATTTGTTAGGCTCGATATCTATTTTTTTTCTTTAAATTCCATTAGGCTCGTTAGGCTCGGCTCGATAGGCTCGTTAGACCCTTTAACGAGTCGAGCCGAGCTCGTTTCTTAGCTCGTCAATGTTATCGAGCCGAGCTCGAACTTCAAATACTCGGCTCGAATAACAGCCCTATATGCAATTAATATGTATCATTTCTGCATTTGTTCTGTCGCAAAATGGACATATGCAGAATAGTGTCTGCATCCAATTAAACGATATACATGTTATAAAAAATATTTGCCAATTATATATCATATATTATACGTTGTCAATGATATCCATAATTTATTTCGAATTTTTACATTTCTTATATATTACATTATATATATTTTTTTTTAAACTCTTTTTTTTTTTTTAATAATTAACCTCAATATAAGACCCAGCAATATTTATATTTCGATTTATTTAAATATTTAATATTATGAGTTAAATTTTGTGATTATTCACCTTTTGATACAAAATTCAACTTCTCCCCACAATTTAATACTAACCACTTTTAAATGTGAAATGTTTGTTTGTAAATGTGAAATGTGAATGTGAAATACTTGGTGTAAATGTGAAATGTTTGTTTGTATGTGAAATGTACTAGAAAATGATTGTACTATATTGTAGTAAGAAATCTCCAAATGTATGGAAAGTGATTTCCCCTTAAACTTTTTCCTAAAAACTCTTTTATATATATTAATTATAAATATAGATAAATTATGTCAACATTTATGTTGATGCCTAATATTTTAGTTTTCTTGCATGTTTTGTATTAAGTTTTTGTGGACCTTGTATGTATCTCATTAAATTGCCTGCATGTGATGCCCTATACATTACTCTGCTAATTGATTCAGCAATTAATTTCCAGTTGAAAATAATGTAGGAGTACTAATCAAGGCAGCACGATTGACATTTTGAAATGCTTCACATCTTTACAATGATGAATAAATCATTTCAAATATTGTTTCATCTCGTATTTATTTATTTAAAAAAAAAAATCAAGTGTTAAACAACATTTTCGTGCATGTTAATATGCCATAGAAACAAGCAATCACATCTTATATGTATTTAAAAAGTCCTAATATAAATTAAGCTCTAATTTTGTATAGATTTAATTTCAATTAGAGTTGTGAAATAGATTGGATGAAATCCTTTTTTTTTTTTTTTAAAACATATTTTCTCTATGCGGTCTTCATAGTTTTGATTAATATAGACATTGAGTAAAATATAACCATGTTTCATCATGAGTCCCATTGGCCACTAACAAACAATTAGTACACATTTTGTGTTTCTAGATCCCAATTATCTGCAAAATTTTGACTTTTGTTAATCTAATAAAATTGTCTTCAACTATATATTTTAGTTAACACGGATTAATTACCAATATTCAACATCTAATCTATATATAATAAGAAAAACGTTATATCAATATTTAAAGTTCATGTTTCAGAGACTGGAGAAGAGGTTGTGACGTTTAAAGGAAATATAAGTGGCATAAAAAAAGGCAACGACAGTGGTGACAACTACAGGAGACAGCGACTATAAAAGGAGCGGTACTGACATAGTCGACGGGAGAAAGTAGAGAAGAGAATTTATGGCTACTCTTGAAAAATTAGGGTTGAAAATTGAAAATATTTTTATTATATGATTAATGAAAATGAACAAGCCAATTAACATTGATACGTTACAATTTATAATTTTTTTAATTAAAAGCAGACGAGTCAGCTCGATAACTCGAGACAAGTCAGACTGGTTTTTTTGGACTAAAGAAAACAAGGCAAAACCTTGCCTCGAACTTAGGTTGTATTTGTATGATGGGCGGACCCAAATTGACAGCTCTAATTTCAATACAAAATACTCTCTTCGTCTAAGGCTAAGTGTCTTGTTCATTGTTTGCACATTTCTTAAGAAATAATATTATTAAATTAATAGTGAGGGTATTGAGGTGGAGAAATTAAAGATAGGAAATAGAAAAAATAGAGAAAGGTGGAAAAGAGGAAAAAGTAAAGAAATATAGTGGAGTGTTTGATAAAAAAAAACGTGCAACTTAATTTAGAACACTTTAAATGATGGTAAAAACTTGTGTGAGACCGTCTCACGGATCTTTTTTCATGAGACGGATCATTTTAACCCATATTTCAAAATTTTGGGTAGGATAATTCTTTTTTTTTTCCAGATTTTAGCTTGTAAAAAAAATGATAATGTTTAAGTAAAAAGTGATAATATTTTTAACAAAAGTGACTATCACTTTTTACTTAAACACTATCATTTTTTGCCCAAACATTATCACTTTTTATATATAAAAGTCGTCTCACGGATCTCATTCTGTGAGACGGTCTCACCCAAGACTAGCCCTTAAATGATACTCCCTCCCATTCTTAATATAAGTCGTTTTGACCTTTTATTTTATTTGCAAATTATATGACGTTTTATACTTTTTAATGCAAATTAAATAATTGCATTTCTTTCAAATTTAATTTTAAGATCACTAAATATTTACATAAATGTGTTCTTTTTTATGAGATGTACAATCATTAATTAGGAGTGACATGAGAAATAATTTATTTTCTAATATGTGTATATGAATTTAGGATGACATATATTTTGAATAAAAAAGAGTAATTAAAATGAGGTGCTTATATAGCTTGGGACGGAGGTAGCATATAATCATGAAGTTAAAAATACGTGAGGGTGAGATTGTCATATGCTCTAGTACAAGGGGAGACTCTTAGGGTACAATTCTTTTGGTAAAAAATACTTTCTCTGTTCCGAATAACTTGCATAGTTTGATCGGCATGTTTTTAAGAAAATGAGATTTAGTGGTTGATGATATAGGATAAAATAGGGTATTTTTAGGTGATTTGATGAGGCGTAAGGTGGATTTGGTGAGGTGTAAAGTGAAATGTATGTAAAAAATGAGTGACAATTTTAAAAATAAAATGATGTTGTGAGGTTATTAATTTTGTAGGGTATTTCCATATTAAGAATGTGCAAATAGTTTTGGATTGTCCCAATAAAAAAAATGTGTGCAAATAATGAGGGAGTAGGAATGTTTCGTAGTTGAACTGAGAAATGCATGATAAGGGTTCGATTTCTGACAAAAGCACAAAATTGACATCTTACCTAGGGGTGGCAATTTTCGACACGACACGATAGCACGATACGAATCCGACACGAAAATTGCGGGTTAGTGTTTGGTCTTATCGGGTTCGTGTCAACCCGTTAAGTACGATAAAATTAACAGGTAACCCATTAACCTGTTAACAACCCGTTAACCTGTTATTTACCTGATATGACACGACACGATAATGACACGTATCTGATAATAACACGATAATGACACAACAATTTTTTATATTTATATAAATATATTATTTTTTATATATTTAATACAATTTTAAATTGATTTATTTTCTTATCGTGTTGTTATCGTGTTACGTGTCGTGTCATGTCGACACAAAAATTATCGTGTTATCGTGTCGTGTCGTGTCGACACAAAAATTATCGTGTTCGTGTCGACACAAATCCTTATCGTGTCGTGTTCGTGTTTGATCTTATCGTGTCGTGTCACTATCGTGTCGACACGAAACACGACACGATAGCACGAATTGTCAACCCTAATCTTACCCGCCCATTTTAAAAGCAAACTTTCAATTAGGTTTCTCTTAGCCTATCCCACAATTTACCTTCTACATCATTCTCAGATTCAAACGTCCAACTTTTTTTTTTTAACAGTAAAATGATATTTTATTAACCACGTACTAGGGGTACTCAGTCCATGGATATACAAGTATGAGTTATATTACATGCTAAACCTTGTTATCTTACTACCGATTACTCACTAATACAGACTGTTAATGATGAATTTGGGACCAAAACATTTAAAAATCAACTATTTGAACGGTTGAATCAAAGGGTACGTAGTAAGTATTAAATGTTTGCAAATTAATCACATATAGGAAACATAAAGGCATCGAAATGGTAGTAGAAATTATTAATGAAATGGACACGTGATAATACGTACGTTTGAAATTCCAAGTCCTAATCATAATGCATTAATAATAGAACAAGAATTTATGCTAAGAATCTACAAAAAGAGAGTCAATGGCACCCAAGTTTGTTCCCCACTACACTTAATTTCAAAGATGGCCTAAAACCCTAGCTATATTGTGTGTAATCACTTGCATAAATCAATAATCGATGCTACCTAATAATTAAATCTATATATTCGGTGTACGAGTTACTTTTTTTTAACACAATTTTTCAATAATTTGCAATATATTGTCGTAAGGGCAAACATAAGTAAACAAAAGGAAAAATATGTGTTACTTTTTTTTTTTTAAAGATAAATATGGCATAAACTTTGAGTACAAGGGGTACTCAAATCCCGAACAACAAAAGTGAAGATGGTACCAGACGAAATTACAATTTCGCTGGTATACAATGTAGAGGTAGATAGTCTCAATTATTAAACGAACAATAAAAAGAAGAAGGGTATTTGACTCTCAACCACTTCCATGCACAAAATTTGATGTCTTCGAAAATCTTTACCGCTGTTGAAGGCGACCGAGTGAATATGAAATTGTTTCTTACCTTCCACATCTTCCAAATCACACTTTTGCCAAATCAAACTAAAAGATCTTTTTACAAATGATATTCTACCCTAAATTAACAAATTTCAGAAATTGTTCTTTCACATTCGTTGAATACATCTATTGAAATTCTCGTCACTAACACACTTGTGATAGTGTTATTCTGTTTATTTTTACATAATTTTTCTAAGAAGATTTATATGATTTAGTTTAAGATTCACAGAATTTTATGTCTCTTTACTAATGTGTTTGCACGTGCAATATTGCACATAAGTTTCTCTCATTAAAAATAAATCTCATGTGAAAATATATGAACATGCAAACCATATCACATTTTTTATAGAAAAATGTTCTCGTTTTTGCATCACCTTATAAAAATAATAAATAAGATCCATCATATTATGGTAGATTTATTTATTTATTATCTTTTGTAACCCAAATTTCAAATTTTGGGTAGGCCAATGAATGTGGGTGGAGAATGCATGTTGGTGTGAGTGTGTAAAAACCAATAATAGATACTATATGATTGAATGCTCTTGTTACAACCAAATCAAAGAAAAGTCTATTTATAGTCTTCTTTTTGTTATTCTTTTTCATAAAAGCTGGCATTGAAGCTTGGCAGTTGGGGCTTTTAACATAAATTGAGGGAGGGATTTCTGCCTGGTACACTATTTCTAGGTAAATGTATTTAAAATTTTCCCGTTGGAATAGGCAATTATAATAACCCAATTTTTCAAATTTATTACAGATTTATTTTACGGGTAGGCGGAGGGACAATTTGACATATAATCTCGTAAAATAACATCATTACAGAGAAATAGTACTTCACAAAAAATTAGCACATGAGATGTCTATACTTAACAAAAAAAATGTAGTATATAAAGCTAGAGCAATGACTAATGATAAAGAACTCTCCACTGTGAGTTTTTAATTACACCATTTAATTTCATATTAAACCCATATAAAGCTCTAAGATAATGTTGATATTATATTACTCCATATATTTATAGAAAATTAGAGTTGTCTGCAATTTATCTTCCTCCAATCCAAACTCCATAGTACAGTAGTTTCATTAATTCTATTCATCTTGTAAACACAAATATTTCAAATTATAAATTCAAATAGTCTTATATTTCAAGATGACACTTTACCATTCCACTTATATTACTTTTGAGCGCAATAAATTAAGAAAAATGATTAAATTTATAATTTTTTTTATAAATAGTATATTTTAAATTTATATTCCTATACTCCACTTTTAATTACATGTCACTTAATTTTGTTTTTGTATCTTATTTTTTCTCCTACAAATTTATAGACTGAAAAAGGGAGTATATGCATACTTAGAGAAGAATTTCACACCTTTGCCTCAGCATACTTTCTCATTTGCAAACGAACTCAATATGTTTTTAGAAAAGAAAAATATGACTTTCAAAAAAATCTTCTTTTTTTGACAGCTAAACACCCACTAACATTGTCCTTAATCCCCACCATTTGATAATAAGCACTTCTCGCAGACATATGCCATGAAAAGAATTTCATATTTTTATATAGGTATATTAATTGGAGTATTATTTAATTACTAAATATATTAATTAAATGAAAATAAGAGAAAAGACGAAATTTTAAATTCATTACGTCATCTAACTTTATCTGCCCAAGGCCCAAGAGAATCCAATGGAGAAAGACAATGTCAACTTTTACACATTGTACAAACTTTGGAAAAAGGGTAAAAAAATCAACCACAATATTTACTGATTAATTCGGAAAATAATTTTAAATGAATCACTAAAGAAGACACTTTGGGCATAAATTACCTTAATTGTTGAAGTAAAGCATAAGAAATCCAACATCAAAATCCGTTGAAGTAAAAACGCATTCTTTTTCTCATCTTTTCATTTCCAAAATTACAATAACACGCACATTTAAGATCACAACGGTACACAAATACCTCAAAATTATTAAATTTAAAATACTCACTCATTAGAAGAACCGGCAACTCTAGGTGAAGTAACCGGAAAGAGCGGTAAAAGTCGGGGCTCCGATTCCCTGGGAGTGGTAACCGGCGAAGGATGTAAATAAAATCCTTTTTCTTTAATCGCCCTGTCCTCCGCCTCCGTATTAACCTCCCGGTTA
Source organism: Galeopsis tetrahit (assembly GCA_963675135.1). Lineage (NCBI taxonomy): Eukaryota > Viridiplantae > Streptophyta > Magnoliopsida > Lamiales > Lamiaceae > Galeopsis > Galeopsis tetrahit. The sequence continues at coordinate 34,782,256 of OY776126.1, read as the reverse complement.
AACGGGTCGGGTATTAGGGGAGTAACGGGGCTGAGCATGAGCGACGGGAAATCGAGAATACTGGGGGAGAGGATTTCGGGTCGGGGCGAGCCCGAATAGTTGGGACCCAAGGGGCTGATCTTGAAGTTGTTCCTGAAGGTGTTTCTGCGTTCGTAGAGTTTATCTTTTCGGGGCCCGGTTTTGACGGGCGGGATGGGGTGTCGGGCCGGGTTGGGGCGGGCGGTTTCGTTGGACCCGGTTAGCATTTGGACGACTTGTTTGAAGGAGGAGGTGTCGGCTTGGACGAAGGTTGTCGGGTAGGGGCTGTTGGGTTCGGATCTGGTTATCGGAGTTGGCGGCGGCGATGGGTGGTGGGGAGTGGTGGTGCTGCTGGTTGAGCTGGCGGAGCTGCGGCTGATTTGGATTGCGGATGAGTGCTCCATTGGTGGGATCTTGAAGTAACAAGAACAACCCACTACAGAGTAGAAATAGTAGAGAGAGAGAGAGAGAGAGAGGATTTTGTGTTACATTTGGTTTGTAAATTTATTTAGTATTTTAGTTTTAATGTTTTATGGTAAGAAATATTTCGGTGACTACTTGAGGAATCTAGGAGTGAACCTGACGCCATATAGAGCGCGTAGTTTTCACTTTCGGAAAAAGGCCTGGATATTACTAATAAATAAAATTAACTTTTAATTGAAATGTGAAGTGCACAAATCTAAAATATGTGCACTAGATGCATATGAGACCAGATGATGCCAAAAATTTCATACTATTATTGTAAAGAAATTTGGGTAAATTCTAAATACTTACAAATATCTTATGAAAATTTTGGTATTGTGATTTTTTAAATGGTCTAATATTAAAATTTTGATACACAAAAATTTACATAGAATATTGATATGCATGTTTTTAACCTAAAATATTTTATTATACTGAAAATTATGAATATATTTTACAATACCAAAAATTTCTAATAAAAAAAAATCTATACATTTTTCTTGGGTATATCGAAAATTTCTCCACTCATATATTTGAAAATGTGGTGCACGCGTGTGAGGAGGGAGTGGTGTTAAGTTAGAGTACAAGTGCACGTGGAAGCAGGGTATTGGTTGTGATTGGAATTTTGGACTAAGAGTGGTGGGGAGATTAGAAATTGTCAAATCCAAGTTTCAATATTTGACATTGACTTCCATTTATTACGCACGAATATTTTATTATTACGAATTTTATACAAACCTAATTTAAAACTAATATCTTTGTACACTAGCACAAAAGGAAATTCATTAAGCCCTAAAAAATTGCATTTCATTTTTTAAATTTCACTTATTTCATTAAATCGCATGTTCAATGAATATTGAATAACAAGAAATTACAGAATCTCCCCTATTGTCCTAATTGGTCAATCAGAGAATATTTGATAATTATTTAAACTATAATATTCTTTAGTAGTTTGGATATTTGAAATTTGCCCAATAACTAGTTCAAATTTATGAGTCTAGATTATACTTTTTACTTATTATAGTGAATAAAATATCAGCTAATTGTTTTCAACAAATAAATATAAACTAATTATTGGCTAATATCAATCTTTTTGAATTATTCCAAAGACTTTTTGAGAAAAGAACACCAATTCAACGCTATAATCCACACACATTAATCCAATGTCTGTGTAGTGTTTGGTGCAGGTTATACTAATAAATGTGTTTGAAATTTTCTCATTAAGAAACTGGTCAAATTATTTTACTCCCAAAAAACTTGTTCAACTACTTTATAATATTTGGTATTTAATTTATTATATATCCTATTTTATATTTGACCGAGGTTTACAACTCTAATATTGTACATTTCACTAATATTGATCGATAATATTATTTATATGCATGTAATTAGAATTTAAAAAAAAAAAAAAAAACCTTGTATTATATATTGAAATAAAACAATGAAATTCTATTCAAAGATTAACTTTTTCCAAAAACAAATTGATGGATCTTCTTTGACATATTGACGTTATGTTTTACTATTTCAACACATAATATATAGTGGAGTAACAACTCAATAATATTTTAATATTGTTTTGCATACATACACATACTTTTATTTATATAGAATAATATTTGTTTATATAAATTGATACTCAACATTTTACTTTTAGTGGCTCGTATGATTCGTTAAAGCGATTCAGAATTGGATCAAAATTACACTCGTTACAACTGATATAACATTTTTTTTTTGCCTATATAGTATGATAAATATTTGTGTTCATTCGTTGCACACGACTAATACAACTTTGATTCAATTTTATTGATTCATAGGATAAAAAAAAAATGAAAAATATTAGTTGGATTGTGTGTACGCTTGGATTTAAAAGTAATTGTGGATATTATCAGAAAACAGTTTAAAAAAAAAAAAAAAAATCTAGGAGTGTGAGTTATTTCGGAAATCCCGAATTTTTTTGTAAGTATCAAAGCAATTGCTGATTTATTGAACAGCAGTATTAATAATTTTCGGTATTATATTAAAAGGCAAAAACTAGTTTAGATAAAATTTTATTGGTCAAAATTGCATAAGTCAAATATTAGTCAATAGTGGTAAGATATTATATAATTACTTGCAATACCATCGCATTAATATCAGATTAGGAGGGGAGATTAAATAAGTAATACGCATTAATATTAGTAGCCATTTTTATATCTTACTGCAGTCAAATAAAAAAAAAAAAGTTAGATTTTGCATAATTATAGAGGTTGTATTGCAATAAATTGAATTTAGTAAGATCACATATTCACATTAATACAGATAAATTAAACAGATACTGAGAATTGTTGGAGTGCAGATGACGACTAATTGACTAGTAATCAATGTCTTTCTTGTTTCTCTTTTTATCTCTTAAAATCAAAATTTATAATCAATGTCTTTCTTGTTTCTCTATTATCTCCTAAAATCAAAATTGATAAGGTAATCCCTAGAGATGTTTATTTGGATGGAGCTAAACAGACCAAGTCAAGTTAATTCTAAAAAAAAAATATAGGTTTAGATTTATAAATTGTAGTCTCGTTTAAATTTTAAAAAAAAAATGACTCGAACCGATTAATTCACGGGGCACGGACTAAACGATCCAGGCCGAACTGTTATTTATTTAACTTTTGGGCCATTTGGCGCATGACCATTAAATAATAGTATTCCATAATTCTACTAAGGGTTTGACTATTTACACCTCCTTTTTTGAGATATACACTCCTTCTCTCAGCTTATTAATATAATAATAATTGTAAAAAACCAAAAATACCCTTCTGTAAAATGTATTATATTAGATGCACCTCAGTACTGGACGCACCCCCTATTATCATTTCTTTCATTTTTCACCTAAACCACCACTTTCGACCGTCGTCGCCACCACCATTTCCGTTGACCACCAAACAAAAAAAAAATCAAGAAATTCCAAAAAATAATTAGAAAAATCACAATTTTTTTTTCATAATCTTCGATCAACCAGTGTCGATCATATACACTCTTGTCGAGAACGATTTATCGACAAAAGTGTATATGATCGACAATGTTTGGTTGAAATTTATAAAAAAAAATAAAAAATTCGACACACCAGAGTCGACCAAATACACTCTCGTCGACAATCGACGATAGTGAATTTGGTCGACCCTGATGTGTCAAAATTTTAAAAAAAAGAAAGAGAGAAACCTGGGGAAGTAGTGAGTGCGCATTTTTTTTTTTGGAGGAGGGGGCTTGGCTTTGAAGGTGGATAGTGGGAAGTGAGTGAGAGAGGTTGAGGGGGAGGGGTGCGTCCGTGCGTGGGGTGGGTAGGGGTGGGATGTTTTTTTTTTTTTTTCCAGTAAGGGGAAAGGGGCGGCCGACTGTCGTGGCAGCAGAGCAGCGGCGGTCATGACAGCAGGGCGACGGATTGGTGGTGAAGAGGGTTTTAACCAGAGGATGTAACTTGTAAAAGGCACTATATTAGTATCAAGGATATTTATGACAATTTAAGGAAAAGTGCCTATCTTAGTCAAATTTTGGTGGGGTGCATTAATAGGGGGAGTGCATCCCTCCAAAATGGAGGTGTAAATAGTCAAACCCTTCTATTGCCCAAATGTCAAAGTCCATAAGCAGCCACCCATTAATTATTACTCTACTTTATACTCTGAGTTCCCTCGGGCCATGTTTGTTTTGAGATTTTGAGGATTTTGAAATTTAGTGGATTTCAAAATTCTAATGTTTTTTATGGTTTGTGTTTGTTTTGGGATTTAAATATGGTAGAATTTAACTTTATAGTATAGGATTATAGGTTTTTATAGGTATTTATATAGAATTTATAGGTATTTATAGAGTTGACTTTTATAGGGTTATAGGGTGGGATTTTGAAATCTTGAATCAAAATCTCAAACTGTGACGGAGGTGTAGTTTCGAAATCCCAAATCCGGATTTTCCATCCCAAAACAAACATGCCCTCAAGGATTATGTACCAATGATTTATAAAATTGTGTTTAAATCATTTTTTTACCCTCATTTATCTATTATAATTAATTATTTATTTTTCTATTTTATTTATTTGTTGTACGAGTCATTTGTGACCTTTAATTTTAAAATAATTTATACATATCATAATCAGTTGTGATGCGTTTAGCTTACCCTAAAATTAGGTTCCACAATTGTAGGGTCGTTAACAATTAACCGATTAAGGTCCTTACTAACCCTGGATTCTGTAGAACTAGGGTCAATTCAATAGTCATCTTTAGTAATGCATCGACTTCCAACTATGCATGCATAATAAAACTTTAGTATAAATTAATACTATTGGAAACAAAAAAAATTGTTTGAGAGGGATCGACGTCGAGAATGATAAGCTTACTTGGCAATCCGTGTAGGGGCTTAGGGGGCGATTAGCGTATGTAATTTTAAATCTTGGATAATTAATTGGATTTAGGTGAGGAAATATTTTTTTTTAGTTCCGTAAGTTTGAATGATTCCAAAATAAACCCTTTAAATTTATAACATTACAAAATACATTCTATATCTTATAAGCTATTAATTTTAGTCATTTTTTAAATCTATTTTAGTACTTTAAGTTTAAACTCCAATTTTAATTATTTGAAAACTTTAATAAATTTTGAAAAAAATTACTGATTTAATGTATATATTTTTAAAATAATACTCCCTCCGTCCAATTTCATTATTCTTACTTTCCTTTTTGGGTTGTCCAATTTTATTATGCCCATACTTTTTTTGAAAATAATATTATTCATACTACTTTATCTCCACCCTCCTACCATCATTTATTTACCCACTTTGTCATTCACTTTATTCATAAACAATCATTTATTTACAAATGGACCCCACAATACCCTATCATACCCTCAATTTATCTACTTTATGAATAAACTAATCAATATTCATTAAAATTCGTGTCCGTAGAAGTTGGCATAATAAAATTGGACGAAGGGAGTATTAAAATATTTTTTAAAATTAAATAAAAATATCATTAAAATCTGAATTACTCAAATTCTACCTAGCTATTTTCCCTAATTAATTAAAAATATAAAAATTCGAAAATAAAAATAAAAATATATTCTAAAATCTAGAAAATTGAAAGAAACTTATAAATATGTTTATAAATCATATAATTTACATTTGGGGAATATGATAGAATTTACATTTAGGGAATATGATAGGGGTAGTTGAAGTTGTCGCTTTTTTTTAAACATATTTATAAGTTTCTTTCAATTTTCTAGATTTTAGAATATATTTTTATTTTTATTTTCGAATTTTTATATTTTTAATTAATTAGAGAAAATGGCTAGGTAGAATTTGAGTAATTCAGATTTTAATGATATTTTTATAATACCCCTTAAGTAATTTTCCTTTCTTCAAAAAGTAATGTCCCACTTTTTACTTTTGTCTTCCCAATGCCCTACCTCCCACCTACCTCCACTAACTATTACGGCAAAGAAAGGGTTGTGAAGAAAGGGAAGTTGAGTTTTCTATACATGCCTGACATGCCCCTATTTTCTAATTTTGATTCATTTATCTTGACAAACCCATCTCTCTACCATCACCAAAAGGTAATTTTTCTCTCCCTCGCTGAATTGTCACCGGAAAATGCTAGGAGGTGCGCCGCTATTGTATAACTGCGATTTTCGATAGGTGTTTCATTCCCATGGTGGAGATGTGCCTTGTTTAAAAAAATTGAACGGCGCCACACAGAGCCACCGCATCGCCGCCTCGATCGAGCACCATCGTGTGTTGCCTCGCAATCGAGTGAAACCTGTAAAGCTTCAGATGGTTTTAATGGAGCAGTGGACCCAATTGATACTTGAGAGGAAGAAGATGAAGTCAAAACTGAGTTGTGATTTGATGTTTGTTATTTTGCTGGAATATTGTTCTTAAGGATATTTTTCCTTTTTTTTTTCTCTTTTTTTTCAATGTTCTTGCAACTGTAGTGAAAAACTAATTCTCGAATTAATTAATTAACAAACTAATTCTATGGCTTGAGAGTAATATGTAATTAACAAATTAATTAAAAACTATTGTAGTGAAAATTGAGTTTTATGTGCACTGCTTTTATGGCTGAGACTTGAGAGTAATTAATTAACAAATTAATTCTCAATTTTTTTGTTCCTTTTGTTTTTTTTGACAGGCTTTGTTCCTTTTGTTAATAATGGAAGATAAAGTTAAATTTTTTATTATTTTAAAACTAAAAAAAAAATACAGATGTAATATTCAAATTCAATTTAGGTAAGTTTAATAATTTATGAAATATTTAAATTCAAATTATATATTTAAAATTAATAAATATTTGATTCAATTTTAATTTAAAATTACATTTAGTACCTCATGCAATATTCAAAATTTTGATTTAAGAGTTTAGATTTTAGTACCTAAAATGATAACCCTCATTAAAATTTTCTTACACGTTTCTTAGTCAATTCAATTTAGAGTTTACATAAGTTACTAAAGTCTAAGCCCTAAATTGAATTTGAAAATGATGAAGATTAAAACTCAATTTCAATTAATGTTCTAGTAACTTAGGTAATATTCAATTTTAAATTTGTAGTAACTTATGTAATATTCAAACTCAATTTAGTTTTAAGATTTATGTTTAGTACTATATATACCATTTAAGTTTAGTAACTTATGTAATATTCAAATTTAATTTCAATTTATATTTTAGAAACTTATATAATATTCAAACTCAATTTAGGTTTAAGGTTTATGTTTAGTATTGGCCCTAAATTGAAACCATAAACCTAAATTTAGTTTGAATGTTTCATAAGTTACTAAAATTGAAATTAAAATTGAAATTGAATCATTGCACAATATTCTCAACATGTCACATAAAATCACTATCCATTTTAAATAAGAGAAAATATTTTTCAATCATCTCAACAAGTTTAATTTTCTTGTTAAATCTCTTATTATTCGATAAACATAAGGTACTAAACCCTAAATTGAATCGAAATATTATACGTTGCTAAACTTAATTAAATTGTATATAAGGTACTAAACATAATGTCATAAATATTAAATTGAAATTGATTTTGAATATTATATAAGTTACTAAAAGTTAAATTAAAATTAAATTTGAATAATATTACATAAGTTGCATAGGCTCCATTTAGATAAAGGGATTTTGGTCTATGAATTTTAAATCCACAATCCAAATCCAATTCACTTGTTTGGATTAAGAAGTAAATGAATGGATTTTAAATATTTAGATTTGTACCCATCTTTTTAAAGTTAAAATGAAGAGAATTTTAAATTCTCATCATTCATCCAAACACAACATTAGAGTTTACATAGGTATTTAAACCCTAAATTGAATTTGGATATTAAGAAGGAAGGGGTGTATCAACCAACTGACATAATTAATTACAAAAGAAACTATCTCTTCTGCCAGAGTACTTGTCTTAGTGTTCAATCTTGCAACGGCTAATGTTCAACTTTGTAACACTTAATGTTCAATCTTGCAACACTTAGTGTTCAAATATTTTAGTTTTAGTAACTTATGTAATATTTAAACTCAATTTCAATTTGAGGTTTATGGGGGATCTAGAACTTTAGAAAATGTAATATTCAACAATCTATTAATTACAAAATAAACTCTCTCTTCTGTCACAAATAGGGTTGTAAACGAATCGAAGTAAATACCACAGTATTCGATTTGTATTCGGGAAAATATTTGAATATTCGTATTCGTTTAATTATCAAATAATAAATTCGATTCGATATTTAATACTATTCGATTCGAGTATTTGATTATCTTCCATTATCTTATTAATATAAGAGGTGTTAGTAAAGGATGGAATATGAAACTTATAGTAGAACATGAGAAAACAGGAAAACTTATAGCGGTACGGAAGGAGTACATCTTCTTAGAAGCTCTTAAACAATTTACAAAATGATATAGCTTACACGATGTTTAAATTAAGGTTTATGTTTAGTAGTATATATACCATTTAAATTTAGTAACTTATGTAATATTTAAATATAATTTCAATTTATGTTTTAGTAACTTATGTTTAGTACCATATATACCATTTAAGTTTAGTAACTTATGTAATTTCAATTTCAAACTCAATTTTAATTTAAGTTTTAGAAATTTACGTAATTTTCAAACTCGATTTAGGTTTAAGGTTGAGTACCTTATATTTAAATTTAATTAATGATTCAATTTCAATTCAAGTTTAGTATCTTTTGTAATATTCAGATTTTCTATATAGGATTTAGGATTTAGTATCCTATGATTAGGATTTAGGGTCTTATGTGATATTTAATTTATATATTTAAAATTACAATTTAATTTTAAATTTAAATTTACTAACTTAGGTAATATTCAAATTTAATATAGGATTTATATTGTTTTGTACTTTAGAAAATGTAATATTCAAACTCAATTCAATTTAGGCTCCATTTAGATGAAGGGATTTTAGTCTATGGATTTTAATTTAAAATTCACGATTTAAATCCACCTCCAACTTGTTTGGATGAAAAAGGAAACAAATTAATTTTAAATATTTAGATTTATGCCCATCTTTTTTCTAGTTAAAATGAAGAGAATTTTAAATTTTAACTAAAATCATGTAATTTGAAAATCATGTATTTTTAAATTTGTTCATTTGAAATGTCTTCTTAAATCAAATTCATCCAATCCTAAATTGAATTTGAATATTAAGAAGGAAGGGGTGTAAATTTCAAAAGAAACTCTCTCTTCCGTCAGAGTACTTGTCTCAGTGTTCAATCTTACAACGCTTTGTGTTCAATCTTGCAACGCTTAGTGTTCAACTTTGCAACACTTAGTGTTCAAATATTTTAATTTTAGTGACTTATGTAATATTCAAGCTCACTTTCAATTTAAGTTTTAGTAATATAGGATTTAGGGTTTGGGGGGGGGGGGGTGTGTTAGTACTTTAGAAAATGTAATGTTCAACAATCTATTAATTACAAAAGAAACTATCTCTTGTGTCACAAATATAAAGGTTTATGTGGTTAAGTACTTTAGAAAATGTAATCGTGAGCAATTAAGCCCATATCTGAAAACCATGAACAATTAAGCCCATATCTGGAAACAAAAAAAATCACGATATCCTTAAAACAAACACAATTGCTACCTAGTGATAGAACAATCAATTGTATAAAAAACATTCAGATCAGATGCAGAAACCATCCAAATCACGAAGCTAAAATGGTGTCGGATTCAACTCAACGAATCTAAAATTAAACTTGAACACCCATTGAGAATCTGCTCACCACCATATGTACCACATTCTTCCTCTCCTTTCATTATAGCACCATCCACTGAGACAGGTTGAAAATCACCACCATCCACTGAGACAGGTTGAAAATCACAAGAACGTGATCAAAACTAAGTACTAGCAGACAAACTCGTGATATTTCGAAAAAAGAAGCTGATAAACAACACACAATTTATGAGTTTTTTCAAACTCTAAACCCAACATTTGGATTTGCACTTGAAGAATGTTTACAGCAGATAATCTGGAAAACATGATCATTTTCTTCAGCTAAGTAAAGTGGTTAGAAAATTCCAAGCACTCATGAAGGTATATTTCACAATAATACGAGTAATCACAGTTAAATAACTACTAAATCACAGCATAAACAGGTCAAGAATTTGATGTAGCACCATTGAGTAGTAATTGAGGCCCATATATACCAATATCCACTTTCAAAATCCATATGATACACAAATGTAGCATCTCAAAGTAACATATGAACGTATGCCCCCAAATCCTCCGAATTTTTCTACCAACAATCAAATAATTTCAATTGTCAGATCCATTACCAAATCCACAGTTTCCTTCAACACAGCATCAAGAACTACATGCTTATCCCCATTTTTAAAGCAAACAAGTTTTAACTCATTTTTTATCAAAGCTTATTCAAGAACTTATATGACACAATTGCATATAAGATGATAAACAAGATAAATCACCCCTTAATACTGAAATCTTCAATTAATTTAACAAAGTAAGGGAGATTACTAAAAAAAAATGAAATTGCAGGTTAATTAAAAATTTAAAACCAAAGTAAGGTAGAAACCAAACTAAATTAATTTCAACAAATCAGTTAAATTGCAGCAACAAAAAACTATTAACTCAATTAATTTCAACCTAATTAATAAAAAAAGAAATAATACTTACCTTTTCTTACCAGCGACGGGCGGCGGCACTGAACCGCAAGCAGACGGCGACGGCGCTGCAGCAGGGGTCGGCGACGCAGAGACCGTACATAGAACTCACGGCGGCGTACGACGACCTTAGATGAGCGCGAACAGGGGCCGCGCGCGGAGCTCTTCGACGGCGGCTAAGCACAAAGCAAACAGGGGCGGCGGGACGCGGCTAGGGTTCAGCCACAAGGTTTTGGGTGGCAGATATTGAGTAATGGAGTAATATTTTCTTGTGGAGAATGAACGCTGTAGAGGGGATCTTTTGAAGTGGTCCGAATTCGAGGAATCCGAGGTAAATATTTCTTCCATGTCGTCGTCTTCTTGTTCATCGTCGCCGAATTTCTTTTTCCAGTGGAAGTATGTTCTGGAGAATGAGAAAGAATCGTCTGGGTTTATGCCCTCATGTCTGTGAATGAATTTGTGATGGAAATTGAGTGTTGTAGAAATAAACAGAGGATGGAAGTTGTTGGGAGAAGAAGGTAAACAGTACTACAGTCTGCAAGTCTGCATAATATAAAGTGGACACGATGAGTGGGTAAGATGAGGGGTAAAAGGGACAATTGTTATAAGAATTGGGGATGGGTTAAAAGCAAAAAAGTCAATGGGAGTGGGTTGCAACAAATCTAAATAACTAGGAGCCAGTAGTAAATAATCTCTAATTAAAATTGGAGTTTAAACTTAAAGGACTAAAATAGATTTTAAAAAGGACTAAAATTAATAGCTTGTAAGATATAGGATGTATTTTGTAAAATTATAAATTTAAAGGATTTATTTTGGAATCACTCAAACTTACCGGACTAAAAAAAAAAAAATTCCTCGATTTAGGTCTACTATATAAGACTAGTAATTCTCCCGTGCGTTGCACGATGGATTGATTATTAATAAATTTTAATTAATTATTTATAAAATACATTCGTGCGATTTAAATTTTTCAATGGTTGAATTTTACCGAATTTGAAGAACAATAATACTATGTGAAACCATATCATTGATTTTATCTTGTGAATGAAGCTTCAATTACATTTTTTTAAATCTATTTTCACTTATAATTATTGATGGAATATTACTCCAGAGTTTAAAAAACATTAATATAAAATGAGGTATAGTAAAATTGATATGATTGAAGAGAGTGAATAAAAAGGAGTGTAGAATAATTTAAAAGTAAAAGAGGTAGAGTTACAATGTATACACAAAAATAAAATGAGAATATTTTTTGTGAAACATCTATATGAAAAGATGGAAGCTTCTGACGAAATAAAGTAATTAATTAAACTTCAATTTTACGAAATATTCATGAAAGTATCTCATACAAATTTTAACTTATACGAAGTAATTAAAATCTATATATAATCTTGAGAAACAAAAGTATATGTACAAATATACATAAATTAATTACATACGTTTTTTAATAATTAAAATTTATAGGAATATACTTAATTACAAATATTTTTTAATAATTAATTTGTAATTGAATTGGAATAAAAAAAAAGACTCAAGGATTGATATAAATCAAAAACTAAAACAACAGCCTTTGCTTATATTTAAAAAAAAAAATGTTGGGCCCAGCAATTTGGGCGGGAATTGACCAAGATCAACTATGTTGTTTTTATATATATATAGATTTGAAAAGTGAGAACCCAAAGGGAAGTAAATAGCCAAATAGGGTTTGTGCGTCATTATGAAGAAATTCGAGAATTAATGAATTGGATTTGGAAAATATAAAAAATTATAATACTCCCTCCGTCCAATTTTATTATACCCACTTCTTCGGACACGGGTTTTAATGAATATTGATTAGTTTATTCATAAAATAGATAAGTTAAGAATATTCTGGGATCCATTTATAAATAAATGATTGTTTATGAATAAAGTGAATGACAAAGTGGGTAAATAAGTGATGGTAGGAGGGTCGAGATAAAGTAGTATGAATAGTATTGTTTCCAAAAAAGGTGTAAGCATAATAAAATTGGACAACCAAAAAAGGAAAGTGAGAATAATGAAATTAGACGGAGGAATTATTATTTAGGTTTTTCACCAAAATAAAAAATTGAATAGTATACCTGAAATCAAACCGTATTTTATATTTCAATTTGGTTGATCGGTTTCAATTTGAATTATTGGACAAAATAAGCAATTAAATCCTCATTTTACTAAATTGCTCTAAACACATAATAATTTGAAGAAAATATTAATTTTAATATTGGTTAGAAAACTAATTTATATAGTACCTTACTACATATCATTAATGGTTTTATCAGAATTTTGAATCAAGCACGTGTATTACATGACATAGAACAATTGCTTAAAAGATTAAAGTCTAACTAAAAACTAATCAATTAAGAAACTTTACGAAGTCTGAAGAAAACACCTCATGATACGATCAATTTTAAAAGGTTAGAAAAAGCATTAAAAATATAAAAATTGTGCCAAATTCACAAATCAAGAATAATTTAAAATACCTAATATTCCCTCAACAAAATGTAATTCTTCAAAAATTTTGTATCTTCCATTTATGATATGGGATTATCTTGGGAAATAAAATCTACAATCAACAACCTTGAAAAACGTCAAATAATTTGGAACAATTTAGAACGTGGGAACTGAAATACAATTTGGAAAAAAAAAACATTAAAGAAGAGCCACAGGGCATTAAAAATTTATGAAATTAATGCACCAAAATCTCAGATTGAATTATCTTTCAGTCACAGAAACAAAATTAACTAGTCCCACAAATGGCCAAACGAAGAACAAAGCAAAGATTAAATAAAGATAGTAGCTGAACTGATTGAGACACTAAATCACGATTTGAATATCTTTATTTCCAGAAACTTCAATCAATGACTAGTGTACTTCCTCCAAACCCTCAAAACTCCTTTTGACGATGACACCTTCCTCTCGTTTTACCTCTATTCCTGGATTCATGACACCGATTAACTAACGAAGGTTGCAAACATTTTCAAATTAAAAAAAAATAGGAGAGATCATAAAATGAATGGAAACAAACCAGTATATCATATTGTAGCAAACTTTAAGTCAACTACGAATTAATATACAGAGAACCATAAAACATCTAAAGGGATTAAAAAAAAAACTGAAATTTGATGTGAGGTGAATACTCCAGAATGATTTTTAAGTACACTACCTACAAGTTTTGCAAATATCCTCGACATCTCCACTAGTAATCACTACATTGAGGCCATGTTTGATAGCTTAGATTAAACCTAGATTAACTATATATCATTTTTATTGGTTGTTTGATAACTTAGATTAAGGGTAGATTATGCTTTAAAATTTATAAAGTTTAGTTATCATCCTAATCTTAGATAATCCGTCTATGCTATCAAACATGCCCTGAGTCTATTCCCAAAACTATTTGTCACATTGCATCAGCTGATTACTATCTTTGGTTGTGCAAATTATTTAGTCTAATCTACGCTTGCTCGGAATGTTAAGGCTGGAAAATCTCAAAAAAATATCTTTGAAATGGGTTAATTGCACGAAACCCCCTCATGGTTTAGAATCTCCTCATTGTTTGGAGATTGCACAAAACTCCTATGTGGTTTATTAAATTAAGTGAAATCCACCTTTTATTAAAAATATGTGTTAACAATGTTACCTATGTACTCTATTTCTGGGCACAAGGGGATTTCGCAGAACATTTTTCAAATCACAAGGGGTTACATTCAATTAAACCTCTTCAAAATATTAAAGTAACTAAACTAGCTCCTCGGCTACAGTGATTTTCAACTGTTAAAAGACCAGCATTGGTTGTCAGCTATTTAATCTTTTAACATGTTATGGCACTAATGCTGCAAAGGATAGAGGTACAACTAAAACAATTCCTCAGAACTATCCAACTTCAATTACTTAACAAGAAAACCATCCAGCACAATAGATTACTCAATGAAAAACAGATATATATCTTAGATTGAAAGGCAAAATATGCAGAAACAAAAATTATTACCCTAATTAGCAGCTTCTTTGGTTGCATCTTTATCTGCAGAATCATCAACAGCTGCATTTGTATCCACACCACCATCAGCATCCTCGGCGAGAGGCTGTACCTGTTCATCCTCTGGCAATGGCTCCTCGACGTAATCATTGTCAAAAGCATCCTGAGGCACATCGTAAATTCTCACCTGCGGCTTAGATGGATCCTTAACAAGCACATACTTCCCCTCCTTCAACTTCATACACAAGTCCACAATACTCTTTACAATACCCCACATGTTTGAAGTATTCAGATTAATTTGGGTAGCAAAATCCTTTGGCTTGTACCCAACAACTGCCAAAATCACGTGGTTGAAATGATCCCTAGGATGAACCCTAGAAACGTAGCCCAACTTCATCATATCAGCCCCAGCCAACAAAGCTTGTGTAGTCCATTTTGCTAACTTATTGGCATTGTTCTTCAACTCAGTTGCCAACACAGCACCCCTCTGAGTCTCCAGCTTCTGCCGCCAGTCGACACCAGAGTATTTAGGATCGAATTCATTCAAAGCATTCAAGGTCAAAAACTGCCTCTGGTTGTTCACATCCGCCACACTTTGAACTTCGCATCTGGAAACCAAATACATATCGTCATCCAACTTCCACCTTCTGTACCTATAAGCAACTGAAGCCACTTCCTCTCCATCATTAGCAAACGGATTAGACTCCTCGAAAGCCACCTTATTTCCATCCCTAATCAAAGCCTGTTGCGAAAAGTTCTGATTGATATATGCAGCTTCAACACTCAATGAATGGATAGAATTAATGTCGTCCTTCAGATCAGGCAAGGGCTCCTGCGATGTCTCGTGTACAGAGAGCAAGTCCAACTGCGATCCATCTCGTTTATCAAGGAATAGCTTATTCCCAACGCGCTGAACCACGATATCCCACGAGTAAACGGACCTTGGAGCGCACATTAATGTCGACAAAATAGTATCCGTTGCGAAAACTGTAGCTTTATCCTCGTTAGCCAACCGCCTGATAACGGGATCATCAGTGGTTGTGACTTTGAAGAAGTTCCGGCTCTTGAAACGCTCCAAAGGTCTACAATTCTTCGGAGTGATTCGATCGTACGTCCTGTCGTAGAACTCGAGCCCACCGCAAATCAACAGATCCTCAGGCTCGGCAACGGAGAAGGATAATTTCGAAAACGTGGAGAACGGGATTTGATCAAGCATATTCCATTCAGGCTGGATATCCACCGACGATTTGAAGACGGAGGACTCACGGCGTTGAGGCTGGGACCGGTTGGCGTTATACAACCTATCGCGACGGGCGCGATCCTTCTCGGCTTCACGCTTTTTCGCCTCCACCTCTTCATCACGTCGCTGAGGGAGCTGAGAGCGGTTGTGGTGAGGGTTGAATCGCCACCTAGGATTGAATTTAGGTCGATTAGGATTGTGGTGGTGTGATTTGGCGGAGGTGTCGACAAGGCGGAAGGAGGAGTCTTCGTCTGCGGCGAGCGTGGCGAAGGAATCGTCGCCGGAGAAATCAAAGGCGGAGTCGGCGTGGTAGCCCTGTTTGGACCCTGGGCGGCCCTGATTCGACATATTTCGGGTCCAGTCAGCAATTCGCCCTAATTTCTCCGATCGGGAAAAAGGGGCAAATGGCACATTGGAGGGGTGGTTGGGGACGATGAGACCGGAGGCGGCGGAATCCGGTGGACCCCAGCCATCGGAGTTGAAAGGCACGGCGCCTACTTCGAATCCTACCATGTTTGCTTGCTGTGAGAATTCGATAAGGAGAGGGATGTGAGAGTCCGATAAGGAGTGTGAGGGGGTTAGGGTTTCCAAGAATTTGGAGTTGTGTTGAAAGAATTTTGGCTAATTGGGCTTTTTATATTTAGACTAATTAGACATGGGCTATTGGGCTTTTTATATTTTGACTAAGGGAGCGGTTATAGACACCCACCATTGTATTGAGGACACCCACGAGATGAGGACACACACCGTTCGGATGAGGACACCCACGGGGAAAAGCCAAAATTGCCCCCCAACTTAATTTCCCTCCTTCCACTGTCTTCTTTCGGTACACCCACCATCTCCCCCACTCCACCTCTTCTCCCTCACTCCACCTCTTCTCCCCCCCTGCCCCAAACTTCTCCCCCACTCTCTCCGTTCTCACGGCCACAACGAACAAGATAGAGAGACACCCCCGGCGACATCGAACAAGATAGAGAGAGACACGGGCGGCGCGTCGTTTTTTTAGAAGAAGAGGACGTTCGATCGATTTTTTTTTTCTTTTTTGCAAAAATGGTTAAAGGTTAGTTCTTCTTGCTTATATTTAGAATTAGTGTTGTGATAACACGTGTTTTCTTGTTGAAACATTGATTCTATTGTTATAGGGTTTCATGATTTAAGTTTTGTTTTTTGAATTTTGTGTTAATTTATGAATGTGTTGATTAAGGTAGGTTTTTGTGTTATAATCATGTTTATGGGTACAATGTATCAATATTTGATGTGTTAGGATGGAAATAAACCAATGGGCATCTAATTGGCATGGTTTAGGAAGAAATTAAACGTTTACTTCTGGTTTTTCGAACATTGAGTAGGTGTCCAGAACTTATTTTCGCACATGGCTTGTTTGTTGTGGGATAATTTTCGAACATGTATTATGTGTTGGGAACTTTTTTTCGCACATGGTGTGTTTGTTGGGAACTTTTTTTCGTACATGAAGTGTTTGTTGGGAACTGTTTTTCGTACATGGCGTGTTTGTTGGGAACTTATTTTCGAACATGGCGTGTTTGTTGGGAACTTATTTTCGTACATGGCGTGTTTGTTGGGAACTTTTTTTCGAACATGGCTTATGTGTTGGGGGATAATTTTCGAACATAGATTGTTTGTTTGGAACACATTTTCGAACATTGATTGATTGTTTGTTGGGGTTTCAGTTTCGAACATTACTTGTTTGCTAATTGTTTCATATTGTTCATGTTTTCTTAGAGGGTGTTAGTAGGGCTCGGCCGACTGCTTCCAACAGGAAAAGGAAGCAACATGTTACCGATGAGGCCGCTCCACAAGAGGATGTTCCACAAGAGGCCGTTCCACAAGAGGCCAATCCACAAGAGGTCGTTCCACAAGAATCGGAGGTAGATGATCAAGACAGGGAGGAGGGCAACGATGAGGGAGAGGACGAGGAACAGGATGAGGGAGAGGCGGAGGGAGCCAGTGGTGGAGACGATGAGGGAGAGAAAGAAAGAAGAGTTGAGAAAGTTGATCGGCAAATTGTAACCTCACCTCCCCTTCTCACAAGCTTCCAAGAGCATGTAGCCAAATACATATGGTTAGATGAGGAGCGAGATGTGTTGAAGTGTCACTGTCATGTGACCAAACTATTGAATTGGGAGTTCGATGATGAAAAGAATTGGCGTCATTGGCGGAGGTTTTTGAGAGGATCTAAATTGATTCATATTAGACGTGCAGCTTACAAGTATTCAAACAAGAACCTTATCACAGCCTTCGTTGAGAGATGGCACGAAGAGACCAACTCATTCCACTTGCCCTTCGGGGAAATGACAATCACTCTTGATGATGTCTACTGTATCACGCGTTTGAAAGTTAATGGTCTCCCGGTGTAGTCTACTTCCGAAGAACATATTTTGGCTTCAGATTATTTGATGAAATATTTGGGTTTAACCTTAGTAGAAGCCAAGGAAGCATTAAGTGGGCAACGAGGGGGTTCTGTGAAGCTAGCGTGGCTAAGGGAGACTTTTGTGCCCATGATGTCCTCGGACAACGAGGTCGAGGTGTTGTATTCAGCACGAGCGTTTGTGTTGTACATGTTTGGGACCACTTTATTTCCGGACAAAAGTGGTACTCGTGTTCACGTACAGTGGTTGGAGTATATGGACGACATGGCAGAATTTCCTAACTATGCTTGGGGTACCGCAGCACTTGCCTATTTGTATAGACAATTGGGGATGGCGTCAAAGTTCAAGTGTAGGCAGATTGGTGGTTACCTTACGTTATTGGAGGTATTAAGTCTTTTAAATAAGTTTGTTAATATTTCATGTTTGAGTTTGATATTGACCTAATAATATTGTACTTGTAGGCTTGGATTTATGAGCACTTCCCTACTTTGATATTGCCGCCTCATAATCCAGACTTTGCCCTTACGGATCCACTGTCGATGCGTTATGCACCCGAAGCTCATACAGGCCCTTGCGTCGACCGAGTAAGAGGCTTTAGAGAGCGATTAGATACCCTCCTAGCAAGCGAGGTACGTTAC
This sequence comes from Galeopsis tetrahit, assembly GCA_963675135.1. Taxonomy (NCBI): domain Eukaryota; kingdom Viridiplantae; phylum Streptophyta; class Magnoliopsida; order Lamiales; family Lamiaceae; genus Galeopsis; species Galeopsis tetrahit. The sequence goes on along the minus strand of OY776126.1, from coordinate 34,763,367 downwards.
TAACCAAATTATCTATATTTGTCTGTTGTTTGTTTGTTTTTAAGATAAATACGCATTTTTTATTTAATTTGGTGTTGTAGGTTAACTGGAATCCATATCGCCCCGTACGAGAAAATGTTCCATTGGATGAGGTATCTTACTTTCATGGGTGCATTGTGTGCGGAGATATTGTTGAGCCGTACATGCCGGATAGAGTGCTTAGACAGTTCGGGTACGTGCAAACCGTTCCTGAGAAGCCGCTTGCTGCCCGTGTTAAGAGAACCGGTTCCACATCCAAGAAAACAAAGCTAGTGTTGGGTGCTATGGCGGAGTACTTTTCTACGTGGGACGCACACATGCTTACGGAGGATAGACTTGGTGAGCGTTGTATCCAAGATTCGGATTGCAGTGATGGTTATATTGATTGGTACCTCGCCAACGGTCGTCCTTTCGTTTCAAATCCTTCTAACAGGAGACTTCCTCCTCGTGAGCCTCCACGTAGGGTCGAGTCATGGCACTTGGTAGATTTTGCAAAGGCTGAGTTGAACATGTTGTTGCACAAGTGGAGGAACGACGAGCCATTAACAATGGATGGGGTAATGCAAAAGGTTGAAGAAGTTGTGAGGCAGCTTGGTGGACAAACTTCAGATGACGTAGGAGAAGAGGCACCATCATCATCAAGTGCACGTCGTGGACGTGGAAGGGGTCGGGGACGTGGAAGGGCTAGGCATTCTTGAGGCGTTACTTGTTTTATATCATTTTGAACAAAAACTTGACAATGTTGTTTTTTAACATGTATGGTTACTTTTATGATAATTTAGTGTTTTAACATGTATGGTAACTTGAATGGTTCATATATAATGTTATGTTGAGGCGTTACTTTATGAATGTTATGTTGTATTTATTGAATGGTTAATATATAATGTTGTATGGTTTTTATAATGTTATAGTATGGTTTATATATAATGTTGTATTGTTTTTACAAATTTCGGATGAGGACACCCACGTGGTAAAGTTGTATTGATGAGTACACCCACTATGTTCGAAAATTTGTAGTATTTACGTCGTCTTGTTTCAAAAAAATGAAGACCGTTCGGGACAAATTTGCCGAAGAATAACAATTTTCGAACATGTGTAGTATTTGCGGAAGTAATTTTCGAACATTGACACATTTTTTGGGAACTGTTTTTCGAACATGGCCCCAATGTTCGAAAAATTGTTCGTTACAGCAACTTTTGGTTTAAAATTCGACCAAGTAAAACACGCGGAACAAATTTTCGAACATTGAGCAATTGTTGGGAACAAATTTTCGAACATTAACCAATTGTTGGGAACTTTTTTTCGAACATGGCCCCAATGTTCGAAAAAAAGTTCGTTACAGCAACTTTTGGTTTAAAATTCGACCAAGTAAAACTCGCGGAACAAAATTTCGAACATTGAGCAATTGTTGGGAACAAATTTTCGAACATTGAGCAATTGTTGGGAACAAATGTTCGAACATTAACCAATTGTTGGGAACTTTTTTTCGAACATGGCCCCAATGTTCGAAAAAAAGTTCGTTACAGCAACTTTTGGTTTAAAATTCGACCAAGTAAAACTCGCGGAACAAAATGTCGAACATTGAGCAATTGTTGGGAACAAATTTTCGAACATTAACCAATTGTTGGGAACATTTTTTCGTACATGGCCCCAATGTTCGAAAACAAGTTCGTTACAGCAACTTTTGGTTTAAAATTCGACCAAGTAAAACTCGCGAAACAAAATTTCGAACATTGAGCGATTGTTGGGAACAAAATTTCGAACATTAACCAATTGTTGGGAACTTTTATTCGAACATGGCCCCAATGTTCGAAAAAAAGTTCGTTACAGCAACTTTTGGTTTAAAATTCGACCAAGTAAAACTCGCGGAACAAAATTTCGAACATTGAGCAATTGTTGGGAACAAAGTTTCGAACATGGACCAATTGTTGGGAACTTATTTTCGAACATGGACCAATTTTCGAACATGGACTTATTGTTGGGACCTTTTTTTCGAACATGGCCTTATTGTTGGGACCTTATTTTCGAACAAAAGTCAATTTTTTTAAAAAATGATCTTAACTATAGGTTTTATACACCATATTATACTTTTAACACAATTGTAGTGCCTCATTCAAAAGTCAAGCACGATAAACCATTCAAAAAAAAGAGGAATTAAATTACACAAATCATGTTCCAAAAAATAGAGGAATTGTAACGTTGAAACCTGAAACCGTATACATGTTCCAAAAATATTACACATCCAGAATTTGTACACAAATTATCTATGAATGTTGTTTGTTGACAATTTGTACACAAATTACACCAAAAAGACAAAAGTATTCCAAAGTTTCTAACCACAAAAACTAACAAAAAGATGGTAACTACGTCCATACACTATCATCTAATTAATTCCTCCGGACGCATATGCATTTTTCCATCCGTCTGAAATGTGTTGACCCTCATGCTTCCACGAAGTAATGACCGGGGGCAAAGTGCGCCCAGCACCCATTATGACCTACACGCATTCGAGATTTATGTGTTATTTATAAAATATGAAACATATACGTGTAAATAAATTCATTAAATTAATGCAATCAAATACCTGGACGAAATGATTCTCATTAATTAATCCCAACCAAATACTCCTCGGTTCTTGAGGAGGTTCTTTGTTGAACGGCAGATACGTAAGGGATAGACGGGTATCAAGAACCACCACCGCCACATTATAGTGTGACGCCACTAGATATCCCATGTACGGCAACCCGAACCAATGTTTTTTATGTGCAAACTCCGTAAAACAATTCAATTTTTGAAGCACAACATGGACGTAATCATTCAACAAGAACACGTTGTTGTACAACGTTAGATTGCGGGACAGTTCGCTCATCAAGTCCATCCGAACCCTCGCCCACTCATCTTCACCGAATCCCATAAGCCCAGCCATTGCTCGAAAACCGCAGTGTCCGTCACCCTTAACGTTCTTGATGTCGATAATGTACGGTTGATGCTGGATCGGTAAATTTCCGATGAAGTCCATTCCTTGGGATTGTCGGGTACGCCGACGGGATACCTACGCACATTACCAAAAATTTTACCCATCTACAACCAAAATACACCCATCTACACATAACCAAAAAAATAAACACATCTACAACCAAAATACACCCATCTACACATAACCAAAAAAATAAACACATCTACAACCATATTATACTTTAATATTATACATTTACAACAACACCAAAATAAACATGCAAGGGCTGAGAATTACCGGTTGTTTTTTTGGAATCCCTTTCTTTTGGAAGGACGGGGATGAGAGCGAGTTATCTACTGTGATCACCACCTGCTTCTTTTGTACCGAGCAACTTGCAACTTGACTCTCTACTACCTCAAATAGGCTCGGCTCACGTTTGGTGGACGCATCAGACTTCTTCATGTTCTTTCCCTTTCCCTTTCCCTTTTTGGGTCGACCACGAGTGTCTTCCTTAGGGGGTGGCTCAATAAGAGTCGTAGTCTCGGGGTTTGCAAGCTCCCTCATACGCTTCAAGAAGATGAGTTGCTCCTCCGCAGAGAAGCACTTATACACCTCAGCCATATCGTCTACGGCATCTTCAAACCGATTTTTGTTATGGATGATAGGAGGGTCATCCACGAGTGTGGTGGTTGGGGTAGACTCCATATCCAGCTTCCTCCAGAAGGGATCAATGGCATTCACGGGTATCGGTTTGTCACAGTAAACATACTCCTCGATCTCATGACCACAGGGCAAACCGTATACCTTCCTCAAGATATGTTGGCACTCTTTAGGATCAAATCCAGGTTGTTTGATAACCTTGATTTCATCAAAGATCTTTTCTAGAGCCACCAATGACACCACCCCTCGTAAATAATCAAAAACATTTGACGAGAACCTATGTTGGGCCACATTCAAACTCTTTTCGAAGGAGGCTTTAATTGCAACATTGCATGCCTCGAATAGAGTGTGGCATTTCTCCCAACATGTCTCAAAATTTCCTAATGAATTGCCAAGCATCCTTTTCAAGGCGGCATGCTGGCTTTCTACCCTGATAAGCGAAAATTTAAAACGTTAACGTTAAACAACTTACAAAATAAAAGAATTACTTTAAATAAATACAAAAGTATAAACATACCTGTTGGTTGTGGTATTGCCAAAGTGCATAAAATCATTCGTCCAAGCCCTTACGAACCTCTCTCTATAAGGGGTAATCCAACTGTTCAACACGTAATTCACTGGCTTCTTTGGAAATTTGGACTTAAACTCTCGAAGAGCTTCTTCAAAGTCAGACGGGGTATCGGACCTCCATAAACGGTTGAAATAAAAGTTGAATACCTCCCATTTTTTTACATCTTTAAATTCACCCTTGCAGTTGGCTAACACATTCCGATCAATGTGGAATGTACAAAGAAAATGACGGGCTTCTGGAAATTTCTTGGCCACCGCATTCATCAATGCAAGTTCACGGTCCGTGATAATAACATCCGGAAGAGAAGATGAGCCCAACACGTCTCGAAGCACCTCCAATGCCCATTGATAATTCTCTTCTTTCTCATCCATTAGGTACACCGACGCAACACAAAATGTCATCCCAGTCGATGTAACTCCCACAATCTCCAAATAAGGTAACCGGTACCTATTCGTCTTGTATGTGCAATCTATCATGAGGACCTTTGGAAAAGCGTGCACTAATTGGAGTGAGACGGGATGTGCAAAAAACAACTCGTTAAGAGTGTTTGTCTTCTCACATCTTCGCGTGGCATGAAAGTACTTATGCTCGACAAGTTGACTCATCAAATATTGCAACTGACTACGTCCACAATATCGATGGATTCTATGCTTCGACCTTGCATTGTAGATCGTTCGAAGAGTCGAGTGATTGTGCACATTCTTCGTCTTCAACCTAGACAATACAGATTTAGGAGGAGCGTGTAATTTGGACATTTCAATTACGAACTCCTCTTCCTCGGTAGTTAGACGGCCGGCATAAGAATGACCCTCAAGGTAATGGGATATTGGATGGTTATGTGTACCGCATTTCACCTCCAATCTCCACTCACATTGAGCTTCTTCTGTACCCTTCAACAAAAACGGACACCCACATTTCTTGGTGCCCGTAACCCTTCCTCTCTTTCCTTCTCCCCCCTCATTCTTCTTAGCCTTCTTCTTAGGAGTCGCGGGCTTCTTCTTTTCACGATACGCACCGCCACGCTCACAAGTTAAGAAAATACGTGCCTTTTTATTCCCTTTTCCATTATCCGAACGCTTCACAACAATAACTATGTTGTGTTGTTTTCCCGTACGACGCACCCAAGACAATAGTGCGTCACGAGACTCAAACAAAGCCATATTCGTGAAGACGTCGGTGTAATCCATAATTATTTCACGATCCTGGACGTCAGGATCCATAGCATCATCATTCTCAGTTTGTTGAATAGCAGATTCTTCCAACCACTCATCATCATCATTCTCAGTTTGTTGAATAGCAGATTCTTCCAACCACTCATCATCATCATCATATTCCTCTTCGACTCCATATTCATCCACCCAAACATCATCCTTATCATCATTCAAATCCTGAAATTAAAATGTTCGAAAATTATACAAATGTTCGAATATAACTACCATGCAAAATACCAATGTTCGAAAATTACATCAAAACAAGAGACAAATGTTCGAAATTTTATTCCATGCAAATGACCTATGTTCGAAAATAACATCAAAACAAGAGACAAATGTTCGAAAATAACTTCAACACAAATGACCAATGTTCGAAATTTTCTTCAACACAAATGACCAATGTTCGAAATTGTCTTCAAAACAAATGACCAATGTTCGAAAAAAAAACATGAACATCGTCGTCTTCTTCGCGAAACCAGACGCGAATAAGGGCTTTTTTCGTTTCAAGCAAATGTCATTCATATTGTCAAAATGTATGTCCTAAATGCATCCTATTTAAACTAGATACCATTATAAACTCATATTATGCAAAAAAAACAAGATTAAACTACCAAAATACAACAAAACCCTACACATAAAAAAACTTCCATTTTTCAAAACTAAAAAACCTTGAAAACATGCTAAACAACTTACTAATGAATATTTGGCACCCCCACGAGTCGTTTTTGCATCACTATCGGCCATTTTCGAGTTCTTTCACAAGAAAAATCGTCTACGGCGTTTTTGGAAAGTTTTGGAGGTGGAATGTTGATCGACGCCAACTCTTCCCGCGATAGATACAGTGGTGGGTGTACTCATCCGCTGTTTTTTTTAAAAATTTTAAGGAGGGGCAAAATAGACCATTTACATACTCCCTTTTCCAAAAAAAACTTCTCGTGGGTGTCCTCAATACAATGGTGGGTGTCTATAACCGCTCCCTTTAACTAATTTGGAGTTGTTGTAATTCGATTTCTTTTGTAACGGGCTATAATAATTATAGGACACTGAAATTCGACGATTGCTATTAGGCACAAACATTAAATAAATTTACAAATTGTAGATGGTGGTAGTTAGTGATCGAGTCGATCGGCCAATCGAACCATCAAGCAACCAAATTGATTTTAAAAGTAAAACAACTTGCTCTTGATCGATTAACTTCTTAATCGTCCACCTTAATAGAATATTGATGCTTGCTAGTAGAGAGAGCATTGGAGCAACCAGTGACGGAGCCAGGAAATTTCGATAGGGGGCTCGATTATCATTACTTTAAAAATAAAATAATATGTACTTATTATACTCATCAAAATTTTACATGATAATAAATTTCATTAAATTAAATTGAACAAGCTAACTTTCATTTTGTTTTGAAGTTTTGATAGTTCGATTCAAAATTAAGCGAAACAATTTAAAAATTCCTAAAATATTAAATTCAAAAAACATTTTATTAAATGTCTTTTAATTAATACATTTTATTCAAAAAATTTAAAAACGTTTTGACTTGAAGTTTTGATAGTTCGATTCAAAATTAAACATTTTATTCAAAAAACAAGCTAACTTTCATCTTCGGTTGTAAATGCCTTTTAATTAATACATTAATGTGTTCCAATACTCTATTATTTGCACGGTTTGATCGACACAATTTTTTAAAAAAGTGGATTTAGTGATTGGTGAATAAAGTATGAATATTTTGGGTGATTTGGTGAGGGGTAAAATAAAATGTATGCAAAAATGAGTGACAATTTTGAAAATAAAATAATGTTGGGAGGATATTAATTTTGTTGGGTGTTTTCATATTAAGAATGTGCAAATAATCTTTTGACGTCCCAATAAAAAATGTGTTTAAATAATTAAAAGACATAAGGGGTATACATATAAAAAAAAAAAAATTGGTGGAGTGCCACTGAACCCTGCCCCATTGTGGCTCCGCCCCCGGGAGTAACTCCTGGTCCTTAAACATGATTTTTTCTACCACCCTGGCCCAAGTTGGAGCAAGCAAACCTACCACAAAAACAAATTGACACATATGACCTCGTCCCTATACTCTTCCTCGCTCGTCTAAGACGAACCCAACTCGTCCCAGCGACGGAGTCCCATCACTCTGAAGATTCATCTCAAAGTTGGGTTGCTAAGAACTACACTCTTTGACCAAGTTTAAGAGTGTGTACAACAGTGGCGGATCCAGGATTTAGAATTTGGGGGTACGGAAAATATTAAGTACTCCATCCGTCCACAAAAAATACGGTCGTTTTCCTTATTTATCAGTACACCATAAGTATGCACATTTTTTTAATGGAAATGATCACTCTATTTTTACCTCACAACGACTTCACTACACACTTACTTATCTATTTTTTCTTTAAACTTGTGTTCAAATGATTGAGCATACTTTTGGTGGACGGAAGAAATAAAATATTATTTAATGAGTTTGTGACTTGTGAGTAAGAGAAAGAAACAAATGTGTAAATTGCGTAAAAAGGGAGAATATAAAGATTAATGAAAAATTGTTTGTCGGCCTTTTTCAAGATTGGTCAATTTGACCTTTTATCTTATGGGTTGTATTGCAAATTTGCCAAATACAAAATTATATCGATTAGACCATTATGCATAATTTGATTTGGGGATACATTTTTTGTTTGATAAAATTTTTTTACTAATATTTTAATTTTTTTACATAAGATAAAAATAAATAAAAAAATTGGGGTATTCTTAATTGGATCCGCCATCGGTGTACAAGGCCCATGCCATGTAAGGCGTCACCATTAACTTCTAACATTATAGCCTATCACCACGAACAAACAATTTCCAATTTTATTATTTATATTTATTTTTTAATTGTCTAATTTCATTATATTTATTACCTTTCTAAAAATAATATTATTTACACTATGGTATCTCCACCCTTCAACCATTTGTCATTCATTTTATTTATAAATAATCACTTTATTTATAAATGGACTTCACAATATATATTCTATCATTATCCCAACATATCTATTTTATACATAAATTAATTGTTGATGTTGATATAAGTGTTTTGTTTAATGATCCAACACTAACAGCCGAGTGTTGTGTTTAATGTTCCAACACTTATGACAACATCAGAATTTGTCCTTCCTTCTCTCACTAACTCTTATCTTACGCTTGTTGTCTAATGATGTCCCCAGAGAAGTTAGAAGACGTGGGCAACACCCAAGTCATGCCATTGCGTGGGAGTGAGAAGTTATTAGACATGGTATAACAAGTCCCTAAATTCTAGGAGTGGTGGAGAGAAGTCATTAACCGCATGATCTCACGGCTGTGATGAACATGGGAGTTGGTGGCAGTTGGTCCTTGACGCCTATAAATACAGAAGTTGCCTCAACACAAGATACACAAGAAGGAAAACTGAATTCGACTACTATACTATTGAACGCTATATACGCTTCTAGTTAGGAATATCTTTGTTTCTTCTTGTAGATCTTCATACTATCGTAAACCCGAATAGTAGTGTGTTAGATCATAGTCTTATTTACTAGGTTGTGTGATTAGATCTATGAGGAAGATAGTTTCATAGAACTTAGTAAATTATATACACTTTCGTAGTGTTTTAATACACCTCAAAGAGGTTGTACTCGTTTCACATATTTTTATATAGTGAACAACGTAGATTATTTTATAGTCTACGCAAATTTTGAATACTTCTATTTTCATTACGTGCATTTTAATTTCCGCTGCACAGTGTTCTCTGGACAGTGCCAACACGACAGACAACATCTCTGATTTCGCACGCACACACTTTCAGTTGGTATCAAAGCCAACCACTTGATACACTAAGTAAAGATTCTGCTTAGAGTGTGTAAATCTGAAATGGAGTATCCACTTTAACCCGCACTAAAGCCTCCGATTCTAGATGGCACGAATTATGCCTTCTGGAAACCAAATATGAGAATGTACATCAAATCCATTGATGAACGAGCCTGGAGGAGTGTTCTTGCTGGTTGGACTCAACCGAGAACCACGGCGGATGAAGACAATGAAGCTCGGATCAAGAGAGAACTCGATTGGACGGCTGAAGAAATCACAACTGCTAGTTACAATTCAAAGGCGTTGAATGCAATTTTCACCTCAACCGATGCCTCAATGTTCAAGATCATATCAAACTGCATTTATTCAAAGGATGCATGGGATCGACTGCAAGAGCATTGTGAAGGATCAGACAGTGTACGAAGAACCAGACTTCGTATGCTTGGAACCAAGTTCGAGAACCTGAGGATGAAAGAAGATGAAACCATATCAACTTACAACGAAAAGCTGACTGAGATTTCAAATGAAGCTCATTCTCTTGGAGATCCAATATCCAATCAAAGGTTAGTACATAAAATTTTTAGATCAGTTCCTAAATGTTTTGAACCTAAGATATGTGTTATAGAAGAAGCTAAGGATACTGATGTGTTAAGTCAAAATGAACTGATTGGTATTTTGAAAACTTATGAGATGAACATTTCTGAAAAGACTGATAATGAAAAGAAAGTGCTTGTTTTCAAAGGTGATGCCTCATCATCTACATCATCAAGTTCTGGAAAGTTACCTTATGTTACTGAAATTGAATCTGATGAAGATGATATTGAGGAATATCTCAATAATCCTGATTACATGGCATTTATTACTAAACAGTTTAAGACACTCATGAAGAATAAGAAATTCAAAGACAACCTTCAACCTAAGGTGCAGATTAATAATACTCAACAATTGCCTGTTAGGAAGAATACTTTTAATCCTGCTAGACAATTAGAAAGAGGAAACATGTTTAGATTTGACCAGGATTATAGGAAGAATGTTAAATGTGATGCATGTTCTGGATATGGTCATTATGCTAATGAATGTGCCAACACCATTCTAAAAAAGAAACTTAATTTCAGTGCTACCTTAAGTGATGAGTCTGATGTTGAACATGATCCTGAAAAAGACATTGAAAAAGCTTTCTCTACCAGAATTGTGTATGATAATACACTTGATGATGATCTGGATGAGTATTACGATGTGAGGACAAATGAGCCATCATTTGGGAAATCATTGAATGATAATTTTCCAGAATTTAACTGTTTTACAAGTTCAGTTTCTGAGACAGGTACATCAAGTAAAACAGGTTTATCTAGAAGAGATGCTGACATTCAAGATTTGTCTAATACTGTTTTCAAACTAGAAAGTCTTTTGACAAAGAAGGATAAGGAAATTTCGAAACTTAAAGAAAGACTAGAAGTGTCAATTCTTGATTTTAAGAAATATTCTTATGAAAAACCTTTAACTAATGAAAAAGTTTTCAAGATATCTTCTGAAACTAAGAAACTTAATCATGTAATTAAGTCTCTAAATTTTGAAAATTCTGATTTAAGAGAATCAATTACCAAGCTTGAAGGTATTCTAACAAGAAAAGATATTGAGATATCTAAACTTGAAGAGAGATTGAAGGAAGCCTCATTAAACTTCAAAAGATTTTCTGAAGGAAAGAACAAACTAGAAGACTCTCTTATGACCAACAACTCAAGAAGAACAGGTATTGGCTACCAAGGTAAAAACTCTAAAAATTCTGAAACTAAGAAACCTACTGTGTTTGTAAAAGCTGAAGTAAATTACAATTCTAGTGTTTCTGCTAAGACCCAGATCAATGCAAAAGATGTGATATGCCATTACTGTTTCAAAAAGGGTCATAAAAGTCCTCAATGCTTAAAGAAGAAAAATCATCTGAAAAATTCTGTATTGCCTGGAATGACTAAACATTTAAGATCACACAGTGGTAAATCTACATGGGTTTCAAAAGAAAATATATCTTGTAATGTTGTTCATATGTCTTTAAAAGCATGTATTCCTGGATTATGGTACTTTGATAGTGGTTGTTCTAAACACATGACAAGTCAAATTGATTATCTTACTGATTATACTGTTTATAATGGTGGTAATATCACATATGGTGGTGGATCTAAAGGAAAAATCATTGGTAAAGGGACATTAAATGTTCCTGGTTTTCCTAAGTTATCCAATGTTATGCATGTTGATGGATTACTGGCCAATCTTATAAGTATTAGTCAATTATGTGATGATGATTTGCATGTAAAATTTGACAAGAATTCATGTTATGTGTTAGACAAAGATTCTGAATGTATTATGATGGGAAACATGTCTGCTGATAATTGCTATCTTATTGAATCAAAACTTATTTGTAACAAGGCTAAAGTTGATGATAGTACATTGTGGCATCACAAACTTGGACATGCTAACTACAGACAACTTGATAAACTTGTTAGATTAAAAGCAGTTACAGGTTTACCAGATCTGAAATTTTCAGATAAAAAGGTTTGTGGACCTTGTCAAAAAGGCAAACAGGTCAAGGTGTCTCACAAAATGTTGAGACATTGCTCAACCAAACATTGCTTTGAATTACTGCACACGGATCTTATGGGTCCTATGGAAACAGAAAGTATTGGAGGTAAAAGGTATCTCTAGTTGTGGTTGATGATTATTCTAGATTCACATGGATTGAATTCTTAAAAGATAAATCTGAAACTTTTTCCATTTTCAAAATTATGTATAAAAGATTCAAGAATGTGTTTAATTCCAAAGTTTGCAGAATTAGGTCTAATCATGGAAGGGAGTTTGAAAATAGTTCATTTACTGAGTTTTGTGAATCAAAAGGTATAATACAAGAGTTTTCATCACCTAAAACTCCTCAACAAAATGGCATTGCAGAAAGGAAAAATAGAACACTTCAAGAAATGGCTAGAGTCATGCTATGTTCTAAGAACTTATCCAAAATATTTTGGGCAGAAGCTCTTAATACTGCTTGTCATATTGCCAATAGAGTCTACATTAGGACAGATTCTACTAGAACTCCTTATGAAATTCTGAACAATAGAAAGTCTAACCTTAAATATTTCAATGTTTTTGGTTGTGTATGCTACATCTTGAATGACAGGGATCAGTTACATAAGTTCGATTCAAAAAGCGATAAAGGGTTCTTTCTTGGCTATTCAAGAAATAGCAAAGCCTATAGAATTTATAACTTTAGGACTGATACTGTACAAGAATCTGTAAATGTTGTTTTTGATGATGATACTAGTATTACAGGCAAAAGCATTGAAGATGAAGATATATCAGATTTGATTGATGTTCCAATCAATACTGAAAATGTTGAACAGGTTCAGAATGTTGAGAAGAATGATGACACATCAGAGGAAACATCTGATAATACAGACCCTGAAAATCTGTATAATCTCCAGAAAACTCCCTCCATAAGGATTCAGAAGTATCACCCACAAGATCAAATCATTGGTGAACAGTCTACAGGTGTTCAAACTAGAAGAAGAATGGGTATGAACTCAAAGGATGTGGTAAGGTCTGTATGTATGTCATGTATGTGTAGTAAAGTTAATCATGAATGTTATCACTCTGAGATTGAACCTAAAACTGTTAAAGAAGCATTAGATGATGAAAATTGAATTGAAGCTATGCATGAAGAACTAAACCAGTTTGTTAGGAATGATGTTTGGACATTAGTTCCTAGACCAGACCATGTTAATGTCATAGGGACTAAATGGATTTTAAAAAACAAGACTGATGAGATGGGAAACATAATTAGAAATAAAGCTAGGTTGGTTGCTCAAGGGTATACACAAGTAGAAGGTGTAGACTTTGATGAAACATTTGCTCCAGTTGCTAGAATTGAATCTATTAGGCTATTACTTGCTATTGCATGCTTTATTGACATAAAATTGCATCAAATGGATGTTAAAGCTGCTTTTTTAAATGGCATTCTTATGGAAGAAGCTTATGTTGAACAACCAAAAGGCTTTGAAAACCCTGATTACCCTAATCATGTCTTTAAACTGAAAAAGGCTCTATATGGCTTGAAACAAGCACCTAGAGCATGGTATGAAAGGTTGACAGATTTCTTAATTGAGCTTGGCTTTGTAAGAGGAGAAGCTAACAGAACACTGTTCATCAAACCTGATAAAAATGCTATTATGATTGCTCAAATCTATGTTGATGATATAGTATTTGATTATACTTGTGACAATATGCTCAAACACTTTGTAAATGAAATGACATCCACATTTGAAATGTCCATGGTTGGTGATTTGAATTACTTCCTAGGATTGCAAATAAAACAGCAAAAAGATGGGATTTTTATTTCACAAAGTAAGTATGTTAGAAGTCTTGTAAAAAGATTCGGATTAGAGAGTGCTAAACACATGAAAACTCATATGGGATCAACTCAGAAACGGAGTAAAGACAATGTTGGTCAGGATGTTGATCCAACACTGTACAAATCAATGATAGATAGCCTTCTATATTTGAGTTCCAGTAGACCTGATATTATGTTCAGTGTTTATCTATGTGCTAGATACCAGGCTAACCCCAAAGAATCACACATGAATGCTGTTAAAAGAATCATTAAGTATGTTGCAGGAACAAGTGATTTAGGTATTTGGTACAGCAAAGACACAAACTGTACCTTAATAGGATACAATGATGCAGATTGGGCAGGAGACTGTGATGATAGGAAAAGCACAAGTGGTGGCTGCTTCTATATGGGAAACAACTTAATCTCTTGGCACAGCAGAAAACAGAACTGTGTGTCTCAATCAACAGCAGAATCAGAATACATTGCAGCAGGGAGTTGTTGTACTCAATTACTTTGGTTGAAAAAAATGTTTCATGATTATGGCTTACCTAGTGATGTTTTGACTGTGTACTGTGATAATACTAGTGCTATAAATATCTCAAAAAATCCAGTGCAACACTCATTAACAAAGAATATAAGTCTTAGACATCACTTTATAAGAGATCTTGTTGAAAAGGAAGTTGTTAAGTTGGAGTACATATCTACTAAAAAACAATTGGCTGATATATTTACTAAAGCTCTTGATGACAAGAGGTTTGCATCTCTTCAAAAATCTCTTGGTTTGTGTAATATCTAAAAAGATGATCAAGGGTGTTGTATCAAATGCAGCAGCATTTGAGACAACACTAAGATAAAGTCTCTTATGTGTTTCCTTGCTTTAATTTTCGTAATTATTGAATTAATGAAATTCCTTATGATTGATATTCGAATTCTGAATGACTTGTGAAAATTATTAAAGAGCCTATACACCTCTCAAATGCTACAAAAGAAAAATCACGTACTAGATGCTTTATAAATCACTGAGTAACTATGGGACACGGAGTTCGCTACTACGATGATCTCTTTTTAAAAGGTGATATAAATTGTATCAATATATTCAAAAATCTATTGAGTAACTATGGGGCACGGAGTTCGCTGCTACGATGCACTCTTTTCAAAAGATGGATCAATGTGAAATGTGATAAAAAGAAAAAATTAGAGCAACACATATGATGAAAAATCATGAAAAAACTGTGTTGAGGTGTATAGAATGCCAACAATAGCCAAAACAGTCCTTAATTCAGATTCTTATCCCAATTTTCATGGAATTAGTTATTTTTGATAATTATTAAATATTATTCTCTAAAATATTTAATTTGACTTAGTCTTACCTTGTTTATTAATTCAGTTATTATATATTCCGCATTTAATTAATTTTTGTTTTTCAGAATTCTTATTCTCCCAGTAAACCACGATCTTTTAGTGGGAAGTTACTTCCTCTACTTCACTTCCTTCACTCTCCAAATCGTGTAACTCCCTCTTCTCAATTTTCCTTATAAGATGAGTCTCCATAATAGTGTTGGAAAATACTTAAAAAGCTTTGTTAATTCATTTAAGCCTGGTAATTATTGTTCTTAATATTTATTTACAGCACTCGAGTATATCTAGTTCCTATATCACATCATTTCTTGACTCATTCTATTTGAAACCTACTTTGCATTTATCTGTAGAATTTGAAAGGTCTCCAGAATTAACTTTTGTTGTCTTGTTTTGTGTGTACAGCCCCTATTATGTCTAACATTTCTCAGAACTCTACTGCACATTCGAACTCAAGCTCAAGCAACAAAATCTCTCCAAATCCTCTCAACCTTCTCGCAGAAATGGCATCATCCAACTCACCAAACTCTCCATCATTCACCGCCGGAACCATTGTCGTTCCCTTTTCTAATGAACAAATCCTACTCACTCATCCCCTCTCGAGATAGTTCCTTACAACCCCTTTGATATTCGCTCAGAAATCGCGAATGCAAACGTTGCTGCAGAAATTTCAACCTCCAAACCGCTAAATGAGCCCTCATCTGAAGCTCCCGCACCTGAAACCACTCCAGTAACCTTACACTTCCCTCTGGCACTCCTTTCAACACCTTGAAAGATGCCTTCGAAACCCTAAGCCTAAAAACAGCACACCCTGTTTTAGTGCTTGAAGGAGAAACACTGGACAATGCCATGTTCGAAGGCGATGTGGACATGCATGCTCAGCAGGAATCTTCAGATGATGAAGTTCTGGTCGCTAAGTTCGAAAGATTACATCGGCAGAAAAAGGGCAAGAAGAAGGTCGTTGCTGTTCCTACTGCAAGAAAGTGGCCGGGTGGAAAGAGAAAGTCCCAAAGGAACCTGGGCAAGATTGTTGACTATACCGGGAAGAAGAAGCCCAGAACTGATGGAAACTCATCCGAACCCATTGCAGTATCTGATTCTGAATCAGAACCAGAAACAGAGCCCAAACAAACTGCACCTCATATGGAAGAAGAAGTGGCAATTAATGAGGATGATGTGAACGAAGTGGTTGAGGAAATGGAAGAGGAGATTGAACCCACTCCACCAGTCCGATGATCAAAAAGGCTCCGAGAGCCCGAAAGTATTGCCTCTCCGATGGCAACACCCGAACCATTAGAGTCTGAACAGTCTTCCAGTTCTTCGGAAGAGGATGAAAACGAGGTACTTTTTTCTTCTGATGATAGGAATAGTGACTCTAATGAGGATTATAATGATAAGTCAAGCATACAATATAGAACCATAAGAACTATGCAGATTTTAAGTGAAAGATTGATTAAAGTTCTTGACTTTTAAGAGATGAATCTGCTTGATTGGTTTAAAGAAAGATCTTTGCTGCATGCCTTACAATTTGCTTGTCCTTATATTGTTGACTGGATATATGAATTCTATGCTAATATCCCTCAATTTGTTGGTGATCCAAACTCTACAAGATATGGACAGTTTTGGTTTAGAGGAAATAGGCGTATGATTACCCCTAGAAGGATCAATATTTTGCTTAAAAAAAATCATGGAGGATCCTGTTGTTAGTGATCATGATGTCATGATAAGCATCTTGACAGGGGGAGTAATCACCAAATGGAGGAGATGAATTTTAGCCTCTAAACTGACTAGTTTGTATTTTGTCTTGCATAAGTTGGTTTGTTTTAATTGGCTGCCTACCACAAACAACACCACTCTCACCTTAGAACAGGCTGTTTTGATGTACAAGATTGGGCACTTAAAAAGGTTTAACCTAGGACAGGTTATTTTCACTAATATGATGACATTTAAGTCTGATATGTCTGGAAGAGGCGTACTACCTTACCCATGTCTTGTGTACAAATACCTGCTGGACAAAGCCTTTGAGAGATATGAAGATGAGGTTGTAAGCTCTTATATCCCAGGCTTCAGCATCTCAAATCAGTTCTTGGTGAGAGGTGACAGGGTGGTTGATCTTCTTTTAAGAAGGAATGATGATGATGCAGGCCCCAGCACAACATCCAGTGTTCTAGCAAGTGATCCCTTCCACAGTTCCACACTGCCTCCAGAAGGAGCTGCCTCCTCTATTTATTTATCTTCTCACTATATAATGAGGCAGATTGATATATTGCAGGGATCTATTCTTAACTTGCAGCACTCTGTGGAGGACCTTCTAATCCAAAAGAAATTTTGGATGGATCTCCTTTCCACTTCAACAGGGGGAGTAGCTGATAATTCACACAACCAGCCTACTAACATTGTTGCTTCTGATGTAGATGAACCGGATTCCGTTCTTGGCCGAACTAATGAACCTGCTATTGACACTACAATGACTGAGGGAGATGATCAAGACATCCAGGACCTGTATGGTGATCTGTGATCTTGATGTATGATAAGCTTGAAGACCCCGGAGAGCTTACACAATGGGGGAGTATATGCAGTCTATGGAGATGCAGCTGAAACACATTTCAGCCCAATCATTTCCCATGTGTTAATCAAGTTCTTTATTTGTTGTAAAAGCTTTGTACTTATGTTTTTATTTTTCTCAAACTCTGTTATTTACATTATGTAATTATTTAGGATTTATTTTTGCTTAAGTTATTTAAATCTAAACAAGGTTTTTGGTTTAGATGTTGTTTATTTTAATTTGATCTTATACTAATTGTTATTTCATATTTTTGGAACATCAATTGTGTAAATTTCTTAATCAATGTTTCTGTTGTGTGAACTTCAGTTATGTTGATGTAGAAAGGTCAAATTGGGGGAGATTGTTGATGTTGATATAAGTGTTTTGTTTAATGATCCAACACTAACAGCCGAGTGTTGTGTTTAATGTTCCCAACACTTATGACAACATCAGAATTTGCCCTTCCTTCTCTCACTAACTCTTATCTTACGCTTGTTGTCTAATGATGTCCCTAGAGCAGTTAGAAGACGTGGGCAACACCTAAGTCATGCCATTGCGTGGGAGTGAGAAGTTATTAGACATGGTATAACAAGTCCCTAAATTCTAGGAGTGGTGGAGAGAAGTCATTAATCGCATGATCTCACGGCTGTGATGAACATGGGAGTTGGTGGCAGTTGGTACTTAACGCCTATAAATACAGAAGCTGCCTCAACACAAGATACACAAGAAGGAAAGCTGAATTCGACTACTATACTACTGAACGCTATATACGCTTCTAGTTAGGAATATCTTTGTTTCTTCTTGTAGATCTTCATACTATTGTAAACCCGAATAGTAGTGTGTTAGATCATAGTCTTATTTACTAGGTTGTGTGATTAGATCTATGAGGGAGATAGTTTCATAGAACTTAGTAAATTATATACACTTTCGTAGTGTTTTTATACACCTCAAAGAGGTTGTACTCGTTTCACATATTTTTATATAGTGAACAGCGTAGATTATTTTATAATTTACGCAAATTTTGAATACTTCTATTTTCAGTACGTGCATTTTAATTTCCGCTGCACGGTGTTGTCTGGACAGTGCCAACACGACAGACAACATCTCTGATTTCGCACGCACACACTTTCATTAATCAATATTTATAAAAACTCGTGTTCGAAAAAATGAACATAATGAATTTAAACAGAGAGAGCATAATATTTGACCTCACCTGAAAGGGATGGAATCTATAGACAATAAATATACAAGATAAGAGCTAGCTCTTAAGTTCTTGTTACGGGTGGCAATGGGATGGAAGTGAGTCGAGTACCTAGATATCCGGACCTGTCTCATTTCATGAACGGAGAGGGGCGACCCATTATACATTTAAAAAAATTGTAAAAATAATAAATATATTTTTAATAGATATAACATAAATTTTATATTTGTATTAAAAATAAATAAAATAATTTTAGTAACATGTTTATGAATTTATATATACATTTATATTTATAATATATATACAAAATTAATAGGTCCAGATCATGGGGTAATTGTGATATTCAAACTTGCCTCATTTCACTAGAATCTGACGGGGCTACCCAAGTTGCACGGGTAATAGCAGGTTGAAATTGTCATTACAAGTTCTTCTTAACCACATAACATTTAGTAATTATTATTTTTCGAGTGTTTTTCATTTATTTTGTTTGACGGTTGGTTATTAAAACATTATTTAGCCACATTTAATTTCACGAAACTGATGGATAATCAAGCTATCAACACAAATAATTAGACTTTTTTAATTGTAAAACTAGAATAGGGTAAACTAAATTTACCCCTTTACTCAAATTGCAAAATGAATCTTGTAGTTTCGTTAAATTACAATTACCCTCTTATGTTTATGGTATAAAGAATTTAATGTTTATGCTACTATCTCGGTGATGTTCGTTCGGATGGGAGTCATGTCAAGCACCTAGAACATCAAAGGTTGTTGGAGTGTGGAGTCTGAATTGATCCTAACAGGCTTAGAGTGTAGAGCAAGTTTGATCCTAGCAAGCCTGAAGTGTGGAGCAAGTTTGACTCTAATGGGCTTGGAGTGTAGGACAAGTTTGATCCTAATGGGCCTGGAGTGTGGAGCAAGTTTGACTCTAATCAGCTTAGAGTTAAGACAAGTTTTCTATTATAAATAGATGTTCTCTCTTTGTAATCAGTGCGCATCAGAAAAATGTAGTGAAATACCTGGCTTGGCATCGCGCGCCCCCAAACGTAGTCGTAAGACGAACTGGGTAAAAAAATATTTTGTTTTTTTCTTTTTCGTCATCGTGTGCGTGTGTTTATTTCTAACAACTGGTATCAGAGCCTCGGGTTCAAAGGGAGCAGTCACGATGAGCAACCAGAAGATTTCAATCAAGTAGTTTGGCGGATCGGATTTCGGGTTCTAGAAGATGCAGATCGAGGATTACCTTTATGGTCAAGATTTGTATGTGCCCCTAGAGGAGAAGGAGAAACCCGAAAAGATGGAATAGAAAGAGTGGAATCTGTTGAATAGAAAGGTGATGAGTGCGATACGTTTATCGCTGTCCATGAACGTAGCCTATCACACGACTAAAGCCAAGTCCGCAAAGGGAGATGCTGCAGATCTTGGAGGAGATGTGTCAAAAGCCCACAACGGCGAACAAGATTCATATGATCAGACGGTTGTTCAACCTCAGGATGTCGGAGAGCACACCCGTGCAGCAACACCTGAACGAGTTCAACATGATCATTGGGAAGTTGTGTTCTGTCGAGATCGACTTCAGTGATAAGGTACTTGCTTTAGTTTTGTTATCTTCTTTGCCAGATAGTTGGGTTGCCACAGTAACTGCAGTTAGCACTTCATCCGCGAAAGATAAACTGAAGTTTGACGAAGTGAGGGATCTGATGATTAGTGAGGAGGTTCGCAGGAAAGAATCTGGATCCACTTCAGGGTCAAAGCTGAACACGGAAGAAGGAGGCAGATCGTAGGGTAGACAGAATCGTAGAAAATCAGAGTACAGAGGAAAGAGTCAATCTAACAAAGATAAAGACTCGATCCAGTGCTGGAATTGTGATGAGTTTGGTCACTACACGAACCAATGTTCAGCACCCAAGAAAAACAGGAAGGGACAGAACGAGAAGAAGACAACAAACGCAACCACAATTGATATTGGAGACGCGTTGGCCTTGAGTGTCAGTAGTCCGGTAGAATCGTGGGTGTTGGATTCTGAAGCATCATTCCACTCTTGCAGTGATGTTAAATCTGTTAAGTGTACGTTCATTGGTTATCGTGGTGATGAGTTCGGTTATAGACTTTGGGATGAGAATAACCGAAAGATTATTCGCAGTAGAGATGTAGTTTTCCATGAACTTGTTATGTACAAGAACAGATTGGAGGCATCGGATTCTGACAAGACCAATACCCAAGAGGTTGAGTTAGACATCTCAAACTCTAGTGGGAGTAAGGAGAGTCAGAATGAAGAAGAGGTTTTTGTTGAAGAACCAAGGACTCCACCACCACCGAAGAATGCGTTGTATAGACCAGATAGAGAAAGACGTGCACGTAATAGGTATTCGCCCTCTAACTACTACTTGTTACTTATTAATGTGGTGATCTTAGAGAAGTTGAAGTTATGCATAACTTCAATTAGCTTTGGAACTTGAATATAAGGTTTGACGATTTCAGGCGGATACGGGAGGAGAATCAAGAAGATATGGTTACATGGAGAATTCAGTCTCCAAGTGGGAGATTGTTGGAGTGTGGAGCCTGAATTGATCCTAACGGGCTTGGAATGTAGGGCAAGTTTGATCCTAACGGGCCTTGAGTGTGGAACAAGTTTGACTCTAATGGGCTTAGAGTGTAGGGTAAGTTTGATCCTAATGGGCCTAGAATGTGGAGCAAGTTTGACTCTAATGGGCTTAGAGTTAGGGCAAATTTTCTATTATAAATAGATGTTCTCTCTTTGTAATCAGTGCGCATCCGAAAAATGTAGTGAAATATCTGGCCTAGCATCGCCCCCAGACGTAGTCGTAAGACGAACTGGGTAAATAAATCTTGTGTTGTTTTCTTTTTCGTCATCGTGTGCATATGTTTATTCCCAACAACGGTCACGGTCTGACGAACTGGGTAAATAAATCTTGTGTTGTTTTCTTTTTCGTCATCGTGTGCATGTGTTTATTTCCAACAACAGTCACGGTCTAGCGCAAATTCTCGAGTTCCACCATGAGGACGGCGATCTGTCTGGTCAAAGCAGCAATGTCGGAACCTAGTGACGGATTTAGAATTTAAAATTTAAAAGTACGAAAGATATTAAGTTTAAGGAATGAGATACATTTTTATTTAAGATATATTTTTTTCGAAACATATATATATATATATATATATATTACCTAAGATATTAATGTTTTAGTTTAAGATTATAATTTTTTCAATTACAATGTACATTCGCCTCTATCGGCACCGCGGCGTAACTCATCTTGGACGGCGCTGGCGACAATGAAAATAGTCTTACTCAAACTCTACAAGGAGCTCATATAGTCATACATGAATTCAACTAGACCTAACAAATTGTGTTATCGTATCGACACAACACGCAACACGATAACGAAACGTTAAAGAAATAAATAAATTTAAAATTGCTTTTGAAAATAAAATATATTGTGTTATTAACAAATACTTGTCATTGTCATGTCGTGTTGTATCGGGTAGTAAATAAATGTTAATAGGTTGTTAACAAGTTATTGCGGCGTTACCTTTTAATTTATCGTGCTTAACGGATCGACACGAACCCGATACAAAAAATTTCATGTCGTTATCGGATCGACATGAACACTATAAAACCTAAACATTAACCCGCAATTTTCGTGTTGAATTTGTATCGTGCTGGAAATTGCCGCCCCTAAATTCAAATCACAATCCCCAAACATAGCCTAATTAAAAACTCGAGTATATATATACTTGTTAGAAATTATGTGGGGTGTTTGCAAACACTAGTATGTGCTTAAAAGCACTTCTTTTTTAAAATATAGTGGGTGTTTGCAATCACTAGAAGGTGCTTAAAAGCACTTTTTTTCAAATAGAATCACTTTTGGAGTGTTTGCAAACGAAACCAAGTGATTAAGTTAATTTGTTAAAAGTGATTTTGGTGAAGCACCCCTCCACCTACTTCTAATAGCTTCTATGTTGTTCTCATCATTATAATAATCAAATTTACAATTTTACCCTCCCAATTTAAATAATATTTCATCTTTACACATCACCTATCCAAATGTAATAAGGGTATTTTTTGTAAATTTATAAAAAAAAGTGGTTTGTTTTGTAAACACCACAACATATACACAATAGATTTTAAAGTGCTTAATTTTAGAACACTATCAGTTTTCAATTTTATTGCAAAAATCAATTTTAATCACTTTAAATCAATCACTGTGATTTGCAAACACACCCATAATCACTTTTGGAGTGTTTGGCAACACAACTAAGTGATTAAATTAAGTTGTTAAAAGTGATTTTGATGAAGCACTCATCCACCTACTTTTAATAGCTTCTATGTGCTTCTCATTATTGTAGTAATCAATTTTACATTTTTGTCCTCACAATTTAAATAATATTTTATGTTTACCCATTATTTATCCAAATGTAATGAGGGTGTTTTTGTAAAATTATAAAGAAGCTATTTATTTGCAAACATCACAACATATACAAAATTAATTAAAAGTGCTTAATTTTAAAACATTATTCACTTTTAATTTTATTACAAAAATCAATTTTAATCACTTTAAATCAATCAAACACACCTTATCTATCACTATCACATCACATGTTTCCCCTCCCAACACAAAAGTTAAGTAGACATGGAAACCACGTGCAAGAAATATATACCACTTCTTGCTTCCACTGCTTCCACAAAATTAAATTAAACGCCAACAAATTAAAGACAACTTGTGAATTCTAATTTAACTGTTTCACTATTACAAATATCTATCTCTCGGTAATAATTTTATTAGAATGAGCCTTTGAGGTGGATAACGTCATATCGATCTTTGATTAATTCTCATCATTAATCACCAACTTCCTTAGCCTTTCACATATTCTTGCACCTTCATATTCCAATCCCATCTACAAAACAACAACATTGTTTATTACTACGTGTGTTTCACCTCATATATGCGATTTTGATATCATATCGAAATCAGAGGGTAAGTTTTTTTTTATGGAACTCACCCCCATATATAGAATACTCGTACATTTTAAAATATACAAATATTTTATACATATATCAAAATTATATATAGAGAGAGAATTACGGCTTTGTACTAGTGTTCATTGATTGATTCGATTGAAAATGAAATTATAGACTAAAATATTATATTCATGCCGAACTGCAACCGACCCAAAATAATTAGTTCAACGAATTTGGTTATTATTTGTTTTTTTGTACCGTCTAGCTATAAATAGTCACATTTCTAATGAGATAGAAAGACGTCATCACCCATCAACATTATTTATTCCACTTTTTATTTGTGTTTTATTATTTTTAATAAGTACATTACAAAAGTGGGTGGACGTTATTTAATTTATTACACTTTTTATATATTAAAAATAATGAAATAGAAGATGAAACATCTGAAAATAGATAATATGGGAGGATTTTATTTGAGAAGACACTTCAAATTAAAGGAGTTAATATGAATTTCAAATGACATAATTTTAGTGATAATTTGAAATTTTCTCAATTTTAACTTTAAGAAAAAGGTGGACTAAAACCTAAGTATTTAAATTTCATTCATTTATCTTTTAATTCAAACAAGTGAAGTGGATGATTTTGATCTGAATTTAAAATGTATACACTTAAATCTCTCCATCCAAATGGAGCATAAAGTTTTTCTTTTTTTCCAATTTTTATTATTAAAAAAATACAACCGACAACTCAATTAAAAATCATGGTTCAATGTGGCCAGGTTATTCAATTCTCTTGTCCCATTTTATTTGCTTTTTAGAATATTATGTTTTGTCATTTTAGCCGTCCCTTTAATTTACCAATATAGTCATGATTTAACACATATTATTGCAAAATTAGAATATACCGGCCGGTGACTTTTATAGATTAGTGCAAAAGGTTCAATTATTTTGTACAAAAAGGCAAATAAAATGGTACGGAATTAGGAATATTAGTAATATATATATACGTGTGTACCTTAGAATGCAGGGTGTGAAAGACGGTATGATCATCCACAATAGAATAAGTGGCAGAAACAACATCTGCACCTTCTTCATTCAGAATCCGGACAGTGTTAGTGAAAATAAATTGATAGTTCGGTTCGGTCACCAAAACGACTTCAAGAGTCGAACCGCAGAAATCGAGGTCGATTCGTGGCAGTTTTCGACCTCCGTCTCCTCCGCAAAAACTTGACCTAAAATTATTTCTCTTCTTCAACATCTCTTTCTTCTGCAGCTTCAACGATTCCAAACTCGTCTGAAGCTGCTTTATGTAGTTCGTGGCGCCTTCTAATTGGTCTGAAAGACAAGTCATTTCCTACAACATTGATAAAAAAAAATATATAAAATTAATGATCATGCATATATAATTATTAAATTTAAAAAATTGAGAGAAAAAACTAACCCTTGAAGATTGATGAGGGACTAGAGAGGTGAGCTCGTTGTAGAGGGAATTCATCTCTTTTCTGCTAATTTTTAATTCTGTATTTTTTTTGGAAGAATTAGGTTTTTTATCCATGTTATTTGATCGATGTTTGAGCGCCCACACATATATGATATATATACACTAGCGTTTACTTATTTATTAATTTATTATGTGCGAGCTGAGTGTCGACAACTTTGTTTCTACACTTACGTACCTTTTCGTGTATTTCATTTTCAACTTTTATTTTTCACCAAACTTTCATTTCCTCTTTGTTGTTCTATTTGCAACCTCAAATTCAAAATTAAAAGAGATACGAGTAATATATTAATTTCGTGAATTATATTATAATAAGTTAATGAGAACTAGTATTATATAATTTTCTTGTAAAAAAAAAGGGGTATATATATGTGATCAACTGGAATAAAATTGTGCGAGACACTTCAATTCACTAAATAAATTTGTGAAATTAAGTCAATTTATACAATTTTTTTTTATGTTTGTTTTGTAAGGGAGTAAAAGGGATAATTTTGATTGGAGGGAAGCTTAGTACGTAAATAAATTTGATCATGTCACGGAAAATTTTCTTATTATACTATATATTTGGCCTATTAAGACCTATCTTAATAGACACATTATTTTAGTAATGTATGATTCATTTTCACCAATGGTAGATGTAAGATATGTCTCTTTGTGAAAAAAAAAATTATAACTATGATTTAGTAGGTGGAACGTACATCATTTTTAAAGAATTGATTTACTACTAAACAAGATAAATCAACATATTTATATATTAATATAATTATGCACATAAGCATATGCTCCCTCCATTTCCCATAATTAAAAAATATAATATTATATGTGTAGTAAAATATTAAAATAAATATAGGCTGATGCAAAAAAAGAGAAAATATAGAAAGATAGTGTGTAGTGTAAAAAAAATAAAAGAAATTTTATTTGGAACACCAATTTTAACGAAATGGAAGCTTAACAAGGGATGAAATGAGTACAAGTGAAAGATTGATACACAGAGTAGGGAATATGAAGTATTAAATATGTAGTACATAGTTAAGACAAAAATATGTAATAGGAAAACAATATAGAGAAGGGTAAGAATGAAAAAAGTAAAGAACTATAGTAAATTTTATTAAATAAAAAAATATAAACTTTGTATTGAAACTCGGAAAAAAGAAAGTGTAAAATTTTATGTGTGAAAAAAAAGAAAAAGAAAAAAAGGAACTATTGCCAGTCCGACTACTCCGTGGCAACCTACTAACCACACGGATATTACACGCCACCAAAATTATACAAGCCACACATTTTTTAGTTAAATATCTTACCAAATAAATTGCCCATGTGAACGGATGCAAGTCCCTTTTTCCGGCGTTTTCCACATTTTTGTCGACGTTGCACTTGCTATTTTAGATATATAGCCCCCACAAAATTGTCTCATATTATCATCAAAGTCTGTCAAGTTCACGTCCACACATTTGAGTTCGTTCGATTCACCTCCTCCCCTAAAACACATTTGAGTTCGTTCGATTGACCTCCTCCCCTAAAAATAAATGTGATCCATAAAAGTTCGTACTTTTAGATGATATCATTTCAGTCAATTAAACACATTTGCCATATGCATGCATCTAAAGTTTACACGGTTATATAATTAAAGAGCATTGCCAATATATCTAAATTGAAACTATTTCAAGAGCGTTCACATTTCTACTTTTGGTGTTTCAATTTTTGCCCGTGCCGACTTAAATTTTAGGAAACCGTGTTTATCATCTTTTAATTGTTTTACTAAAGGGACGTTTTGGAAACTGATTTCCGATTTTAATTTTATATTAACATGGTTAATTATATTAATCACTATTCGAATTATAACTTTGGATTTTATAATGACCCATGAGACATTAACCATGCATGACCCGTTTACATAATTGATAACTCAAATAAAAGTGAAATCAGTCACATTAGCTTATTTTTAACGGATTGAAGACTAGCATTAAAAAGAAGTCCATAAAAAATGAAATCAAGCTGCACAATATAAGAAATGTCTCTACTCTAATCTTGTACATTCTCCCTTTTAATTTGAACGAAATTATGTGGTTGGTTTGGGCGTCCTCTACTTCATGTTTTTACATTGAAAATAATTTTTTTTGGAGTTCAAACAATAATCACAAGGAAGATCTTTGCTTTAATTTGACAATGCATACTTTGAAAATTATGAAATCACAAGGAAGTTCAAACATAAATGAACGCGTGTTCAACGGGCCAACTTCTAATATAGATGAGTTTATTGAACACACGTTCATTTATGTTGGCCCACTACCCCACTATTTTCGGCTATTCTCTACATGATTCGTTAGTTCGCGGAGGTCAATTTGGGCCTAAACTGACAAAACTTGTGCGGACCTGTACGAACGAGTGTGATCTAGTCCATCGAACCTGAACTACCAAAATACGATCGAACACGTACAAATGACTGTGATATGGTCCATCGGATCTGAATCTAATCAAAATGATATGATCAGACGGCCCAAATTGATCTGATTCAGAAAATTGTTTTCTTTCACCAAAAGCCACTTAAATAGACCCCCCTAGTTTGCATTTCAAACCTATTTGAAATACAAAAGCCTTCAACATTCACTTTCCAACATCCAACAATATACGATCCTAATTTTTTTGAATAAGCATTTAATACATTCATGGGTTTCACTTCAAAGTTTCACTGCAAATCATTCAATATATGGTCATGCCGACAAGCTCAAAATTGTATAACTCTAGAAATTATGGCTCCTATCTCATTTTTTTTTCTTTTTCTTAGAAAATGGTGGTTAATTAGCTAGTCGATGTATATTCTTCTTTGATTTGAGTTTTGTATACCAAAATAAAATTTATAATTCACACGTAAAAACACTTAATTGTATACATATATTAAATGACCAAAAGACGTACACATCATTTACAATTCAATCTGGATCAGCTACCAAATAAATTCGATCTATTTTCCTTCAGCTATTTGTTGGAAATTTTTATGTTATAATATGGTGTTTGACCAAGATGTTGATGGACTAAACAATAACTTTCGGAAAATTGAACGTGATAGAGTTGTTCTACTCGCGAAATATATGAACATAGTATATCTAAGATCTTGAAATTGAATTTCAGTGAATGAGAAATTAATTTATAAAGATGGAACATCACACCTCTGTTGTTGAGGAGATTAGTGATGGGTATGAGTGGGAAGACGAAGAGATTCATCTTTGTCCCACATTAAAAAAAACTTACAAAGGATTTTGAGATCTTTTTAAGTAGTAAAGTGCTTAAGATTAGAAGAAATTTTATTTTTAGTCCTATAAATTTGATACATTTTAAAATAAATCCTTTAAGTTTTAACTTTATAAAATACATCATTTACATTTCAATTTTAATCCTTTTTAACATCAATTTTAATCATTTATGTTTTAATACATTATAAAATGCCACATATCATGCCACATCACTCTCTCCTCGATCTATATATATATTAAAAAAAAGTAGAACTAATAACACCCCAAAATATTTTATATACACCTCATAATTTTAAATATAAAAAAAGATGTATATAAAATGAATAATTAAGTAACCCTTATATAAATAGATTTAAAAAATTAAAAAAATAACTTGAAAAAATCTGAATAAAAAGGTAATTAAAATTTAAAAGTATTTTTAAAAAATTAACCAAATCTTTAAAAATAAATAATTTACATAAATTAATTATTTTTTTTTTTAAAAATCTGAAATTAAAAAATAAATCATCAAAACAAAATTAAAAATATTGAAAAAATTCAATAAAACGTAAAAAAAGTAAAAGTAAAATTAAAAAAAATTAATATTTATTTTTGATTGAGTTGATTTTTCTTTCATTTTTTATTTTACTTAATTTTTTAAAAAATTGAATCATTAATTGATATTTTTAATTTAATTATTTTATAAATTTTATTTAATTTATTTAATATTTTTATTTTTTTTGGATTTAATTGATTCTTTCATTCAAATATTTTTTAATATTTAGTTGATGTTTTTAAATATTTTCAAATTTTATCGATTTTTAATTAATTAATTTTTAAGATTTATATATAGTTTTAATGATTTGGTTGAATTTTAAATTATATTTTTAATTTTTATTTGTTGGTCCCAAAGTTGAGTTAAAATTGATTAACACTACAAAATATTGGCCAAAAGGCAACGGCAATTGGCAACGGCAGGCTACCGTTGCCAATTGGCAACGACATTGGTAACGGGCGAAAAAAAGGCGACGGGGGCGGGTGCCGTTGTCTTAAGGCAACGGATAAGGCAACGGGAGTGGGCCCCGTTGCAAAAAGGTGACGGCTTATAATGGCCGTTGCGAAAAGGCGACGGCAGTGGGCCGCGTTGCCATTTGGCAACGGGCCCCCCTCGCTAAATGACAACGGCAGTGGGCCCGTTGCCTTCCCCGTCGCCTTAATTTAGGATTAACTTTTATTTTAATGTTGTGTGTGATGTTATTTTAATTAAATGGATAAGTGAATTGATAATTTTAAATGGATAAGTGAAAATAATTATATTTAATGTTGTGAATTGAAAATTAGAATGAATTTAAATGATGTGATTAGAATAAATTTACATGTATAAGCGAAAATAATTATACTCAATGTTGTATGTAATTATAATGTTGTGAATCGAAACTTAGAATGAATTTAAATGATGTGATTAGAATAAATTTACATGTATAAGCGAAAATAATTATATTCAATGTTGTGAATTGAAAATTAGAATGAATTTAAATGATGTGATTAGAATAAATTTACATGTATAAGCGAAAATAATTATACTCAATGTTGTATGTAATTATAATGTTGTGAATTGAAAATTAGAATGAATTTAAATGATGTGATTAGAATAAATTTAAATGTATAAGCGAAAATAATTATACTCAATGTTGTATGTAATTATAATGTTGTGAATTGAAAATTAGAATGAATTAAAATGATGTGATTAGAATAAATTTACATATATAAGCGAAAATAATTATACTCAATGTTGTATGTAATTATAATGTTGTGAATTGTAAATTAGAATGAATTTAAATGATGTGATTAGAATAAATTTAAATGTATAAGTGAAAATAATTATACTCAATGTTGTATGTAATTATAATGTTGTGAATTGAAAATTAGAATGAATTTAAATGATGTGATTAGAATAAATTTACATGTATAAGCGAAAATAATTATACTCAATGTTGTATGTAATTATAATGTTGTGAATTGAAAATTAGAATGAATTTAAATGATGTGATTAGAATAAATTTACATGTATAAGCGAAAATAATTATACTCAATGTTGTATGTAATTATAATGTTGTGAATTAAAAATTAGAATGAATTTAAATGATGTGATTAGAATAAATTTACATGTATAAGCGAAAATAATTATACTCAATGTTGTATGTAATTATAATGTTGTGAATTGAAAATTAGAATGAATTTAAATGATGTGATTAGAATAAATTTACATGTATAAGCGAAAATAATTATACTCAATGTTGTATGTAATTATAATGTTGTGAATTAAAAATTAGAATGAATTTAAATGATGTGATTAGAATAAATTTAAATGTATAAGTGAAAATAATTATACTCAATGTTGTATGTAATTATAATGTTGTGAATTGAAAATTAGAATGAATTAAAATGATGTGATTAGAATAAATTTACATATATAAGCGAAAATAATTATACTCAATGTTGTGAATTGAAAATTAGAATGAATTTAAATGTTGTAAATTGAAGATTAGAATAAATTTAAATGTATAAGTGAAAATAATTATACTCAATGTTGTATGTAATTATAATGTTGTGAATTGAAAATTAGAATGAATTTAAATGATGTGATTAGAATAAATTTACATGTATAAGCGAAAATAATTATACTCAATGTTGTATGTAATTATAATGTTGTGAATTGAAAATTAGAATGAATTTAAATGTTGTAAATTGAAGATTAGAATAAATTTAAATAGTGTGAATTGATACCGTAATTAAATTATTTAATTTGAAACATATAATTTAGTTAATTCACATTTAAAAATAAATATGATATGCTTTGATAATTTAATAAGCAACAATTAAAGCTAGAATGGATATTGAATTAAAGAATTAAAAACTAAAATTAAATTGAATATATATTAATCGCATTCACAACATGTCAACTAAAGCTCCTAGCCTAAACGGCACACAGGGGGCGCCCAAAAGCCTTCGAGACCGAGAGGTCCCGAGTTCGAACCCCGTAAACAGCGAAATTCGCGAAAAAAACCCAAAAAATGGGTGGCCCAGCGGTGGGGGGTGGGTGTTGGTGGCCTCGATACCTGGGTTCGAAACCCAGGTTCGCATTTTTTAAATGTTCCTAAAAAGGCGACGGCAAAAAGGCAACGACATGTGGGCCCGTTGCTAAAAGGTAACGGTTGTCGCCCTCGCCAAAAGGCAACTGCCTCCACGCCGTTGCCAATAGGCAACGGTTTTCCCCAAATCCGTTGCCATTCAAATAGCAACGAGCATATTAGCAACGGCAGACATCCGTTGCCTTTGCCTTCATCAATAGTGAGGGCAGATCCATTGCCTTTGCCGTTGTCATTTCCCCATTATTTTGTAGTGTAACCTAGTAAAAGTCTAGAGAGAGAGAGAGAGAGAGGTATGAATAGACTTTTAAAAATCTTTCAAAATATCAGAGTTATATGCGAAATAGTGTTCTGAATAATATTGTTCTTACTAGGTCAGATCAGTACTTCCAGTTTCAGTTTTATACTCAACTTAGATTTAGATATTGAATATGTATGTGAAACAAATAACAACAGTAAGTAAATCAACACACAAGATTTATAGTGGTTCGACAAATGTCTACATCCACTCTCACAACTCCAGTCGTGATGTTTTATTAACTCCTTCTTGAGTTTCTTATGACTTAAAGTCCCAAGATTAAGACTATGATCTTTTAGATTATACCACCAGGTATATCTTCGATCTACTAGTAATTTCACAAGTAACTAGCACACTTGTTTACAACAAATCACAAACTAAAATAGTAAAGTAAAACTTCTCTAGAATGTAGCCTTTGAATCTTCAATTCAGTACGGTGGCTTTTTCTCTTGATTTGATCTCCTTTAACTCTGTGAGTTCTTTAATGCTTCGTAGACTCTTAATTGCTCTTTGATTGCTCTTAGATCAGTAGTCTTAGTAGTAGAAGATCACACGATATTTATAGACTTTAGTATGACGGTTAGCAGTTTGTGAAAACTAACTCGCAACTAACTTTTAACCGCTTATGTAACATTTTTTTGTAACCAACTTAACTTCTTATCTCCAAGTCAGCATATCTTCTAATATTTTCAGTTACGCCTTAAATAAGTTTTCCAAACTTATTCTTCAATCACACCAACTCAGCACAGTAAACTACTGTTCTGACTTTTACTGTTCTGAGCCAGTCAGCACAATTCTCAACTTTTGTTCTGCGCTTCTTCAGAATACTTCTCTTGTATTTTTTAGCTTCATCTTTACTCTTTTTGATATTCTTCTTATTTCGGAGTAGTCTTCTGATCTTATTCTAATCTACTGTTCTAAACTTTTACAATGTTGAATACAATTTAATACAAACTTACAAACATAAAACTTATCTATACATCAACTGAACTACATACAGAAGAGTATATCTAAGTCCTATACTATAAGCTGTCTATACAATACATTATCAGCTTTGTTCCTAACAATTTATAATATTCTAATATAAGATCAGTAAACTCAGATTTCATAACTCATCAAGATGACTTAGTTAAGATGACTTCCAACCATATATATCATTAACTTTAAGTTGCTTTTGGCCATCAAAACATATAATCATCAACTAGAATATTGTTTATAGGATTCATATCCCAACAATTTCCCCTTTTTTGATGAAGCCAAAACTACTTAAATGTTAATAAAGCAGCAGTTAAGTAATCAGTCAATCATAACAGTTCATCAAGTCAAAATATCAGATTCATATTCATATAAGATCAGATAATTCACATATTACACATAATCACAGAATATGAAATACAGAAATAAATATAAGGTAAGAAATGTTATCTTGTAAGCTTCATCTTCATTCTTCAGGCTTCAGATTCTGTATGCCACATACAACCTTGTTTTGATATCTTTCATATGTTGAAGATCAGTGATTATCTTTTCAATTATTTATTACTTTACATTCCCCCTTTTTGGCTTCATCATACAACTCCCTAATAGACTTAAGTTGTTGAATGATTTCACCCTTTAAGGTCTAGGTAAGGTCATAAGTATATTGTTTAGTAGATACATCACCAAGTTAGGTTAAAAATACTCTGCTTATTTTTATCAGCATAGTTGAGTCGACCAGTTTTACATCATTTTTTATCACTTTTTCAACATTATGAACTACTTATCTGGATTCAGCTGAGTATAACTTCCTTGAAGATCAGATCATTTATTGGCCTTAGCATAATAACATCAGATCAGTTCTCCAACTTTTCTGAGTATTACTTTTTCGATGTTTAGATCACTTTTCAGACATCAGCACAGTAACATAAGATCAGTATTATGGTCAGATTAGTTCCCCCTTCAGTAGATAACTCTTCTTCTGTGCCTGTTTCACCTTGGTAGAAGTGTTAGTTCATGAAATTTTGGTGAAATACAGTACAGAATATTAAAGAATGATTTAAATCAAGGTCTTTATCAAGGTTTATTCTAAGGTGTCTAGTGTGCTGAGTCAACATAAAGGATATTTAAGAAATCAAAGATTCCACCTTAAATGTATATTCTCAATTCCCTCAGCTTTACGAGCTTCCTCATCGGGATTAGTCACCTTAGTAACTTTTTTACATGATTTTGATTAATGTAGTGGTCTTGACATGGTCTTATCTTCTCTAGATTATTCCTCCTGATGTATTGTTCTTAGTTTGTTGAACTGTTCTTTGATATCAGCACAGTACCTTAAATATTAGTACAATACTATATACATGTAGTTTAGGTACCCACTATTTATTGGGGTCCTTGAGTGTTAGTAGCAGTAAGAGGAACCCAAATATACATTGAAGTTTGGAATAATTGAGACCTCTTCAATTTTCTACCAAATTTATCACAGAACAGTATTTTGTTGACCTTATCAGAAGTATCAGCAGACTTAGGATCTATTTTTCTGAGATATCCTTTCCTTGGATCTATCCCTTTTTCAGTAAGATCA
The DNA here is from genome assembly GCA_963675135.1 of Galeopsis tetrahit. Taxonomy (NCBI): domain Eukaryota; kingdom Viridiplantae; phylum Streptophyta; class Magnoliopsida; order Lamiales; family Lamiaceae; genus Galeopsis; species Galeopsis tetrahit. The sequence goes on along the minus strand of OY776126.1, from coordinate 34,728,943 downwards.
GTATGTCTGTAATAGTTCGAATAGGGCCTAAAAACATGTGGACCATACGGCTTATAGATGCGTTTTGGTCTTTCCTCTCCAATGATATCATAAGATAAAGGTGTAGGATAAAGAACAGGTTTATTATGATAATGAGGCACAAATTTCCTAGGTTTAGTTGAGTACAACTGAGACTGCCTTATAAAAGGAGGTCTAGGCTGATTCCAACTTAACTGTGCTTGTCTTGACCTATTGTGTTGAGTATGCCTCTTCTGATTTCAGGACTGTTCTGCTTTGGTCAGAGGAGTATAACTCTGCTGGTATGGTCTTGACTGTACTGGTCTTGATACATTTTTCTTTTTACCATTCTTGGTAGTATGAGGAATGTATTTAGAATGTACTTTAGGTTTTGGGTCATTATCATAAGTCATACGTTCTTTTCCTTTATCTAATTGTAAAAAACTTGAACTAGCTCCATTAGTGTTCTTAGTGCCTGAAGTAGAAGAACTAGGCACAGCAGCACCTATTCCACTTTATCATTTGGAGCTCTATATCTGTCTGATAATGTTTGATTAATCTTAGTAGAGTTAATCATATCAGATAGCTTTAGATCTAAGCTCAGTACTTCAGATTCTAAGAATCTATTGCGCTCTTCAAGTTTTTCACATTTAATCTTTAAATCATTGAACTCATTGGCCTCTATGGTTTGAGTTTTAAGCATACCCTAATATAGTTTGTCAATGGATGCATACTTATCTTTGAGTTGAGACAACTCTTCTGATAAACGTTCATTCAAGATAACTATATTAGGATCTACTTTTAATTGAGCTTCACGTAGACTAATGATTTCTTACTTTAAAGAAATGTTCTCATCACTGATTTCCATGAATGCTTTGTTAGCTTGTAGGAGATCTTCTTCAGTCACTCCATTGGAATGATGAAGACCACTTCCTACACTACTATCAGCAGTGTCACATAAATCAGAATCAGAATTATCACATGAACGGAAAGAAGTGACAGATGATACCTCTTGTTCTATTTTAGCCATCATGATCAGTCCATCATCTGCAATGAAGGCTTCTTTCTCATTGCTAGAGGGGTACTCAGATGAAGACGAGGGCAACTCATCTGAATCTGTATAAGAATCATTGTATGCCATCATAGCCTTCTTACCCTTGGCAAATCTGCGATCTCTCCTTGCTTGCCTTTCTTCTCTGTCTTCGGAACTTAGTTCAGGACATTCATGTATGTAATGACCTGGCTTTTCACAATTATAGCACAGAGGTTCATTAGTAGATCGTTTAATAGGAGAACGGTGTCGGTTCTTATCCTTCCTATCAGAAGTGTTCTTATCATTCCTATCAGAGAAGTTCCTATCTCTTCTATTCTCATTTGAGGTCTCATCTCTCCTTTCAAAAGATTTGTGATCCCTTCTGGTCTTAGAAGAGTCCCTGTTACTAGAACCCTTAGTATCCTTATAAAATCTCTTATATCTACCATATCGTTTGTTCAGCTTATCAAACCTCTTTATCATTAAGATCAACTGATCCTTAAGAGTAAGATCAGTACTATCTAGTTCATCTTTTATGCTTGAGGATTTAGACTTAGATGATCTAGACTTCTTAGAGGTAGATGTCTTAAAAGCAACACTCTTAGAGATTTCCTTCTCCCTATCAGTGCTAGCTACAGGATCTTCTTCATCCAACTCGAATTCGTGTGCTTTAAGTGTTTGAAAAGTGGTTTCAGCAGACCAGGTATCCATGTCCTGAGTGGTCTTGATGATTATCTTGACCATCTTTCACATATCATCTAGTGACTTAAGAATACGCAAGTTGATCTCCCTATTGATATAGGTCTTTCCTAGCACTTCAAGATCATTCATAATACGTGTAAAACGAGTATCTAACTGGTTTATATTTTCACCAGCTTTCATCTTGAATGATTCAAATTTCTGTACAACAGTGGACAACTTGCTTTCCTTGATCAGGGAAGTACCTTCACAAAGGACCGCAAGTCGATCCCACATTTGTTTAGCAGTCTTACATTTTAATACTTTACACAGATACTCATTGGGCAAGGTATGTAAAATATAATTCTTTGCTAAACTGTCCAGATTATTTTGCCTCATTTTTTCAGCAGTGAGATCTAACCTTAGTTTTGGCACAAGCACGCCAACAGCTTCAACAGGTTCGAGTGAAGCAGTGTTTGGAGTCATCACTACTACAAAATACCCCATGTAGTGACGCTCTATTAGTGACCTTTATAAATAAGGGTCACCATATTAAATATCTAATGATGCTTCCATTTTTTATTTTATATAGTGACGCTCACATGGTTAGAGTCGTGGATTCGAGTACGAGGGGTTATTTTTTTTAAAAATAATTACAATATTTTTTCGCTCCCGCTTCTAATCTATTTTATTTCTCTTTCTCAGATTTCTTCTCTTCCCTTTCATCGGCGCAAGATCCCTAATTCGTATATTTCATGTTCTTCAGTTTCTCACCCTTAATCACATAAGTTTTCTTCTGTTCTAGTTGGAAGGTTTCTCTAATTTTTGGCCCTCTCTCATTCGGTTCTCAATGAATTTTTTTATTCTTTAAATGATTTGTTTGCATTTCAAGAATTGACTCTTTGAATTACCGAAAGGCTTTCGGTAATTCACTGCTGGATTCCGACACCATCAATGTATTTCTGGATTTAGATCATTCACTGTTGATGTTGGGCGAAGCCCCCTTTTGAATCGGGTAATTTCTATTTACAGTTTTTTCGAATGGATCATTTGAATAAAATTTCATTGGTGCTCTTCTTCGTTTCTTGGAAGGGCAACATACGAAGGGTTTTTTTTTCTTTTACAATTCTTCGACAATTGACGGTTGATTCTGGATTTTTGGTAGGGGTAAATGAAGATCGGTCTCTTTTCAGCCAGAAATATCACAATTCGGATTGGCGTAACTTCTCGATGGTTAGTTTCAGTTTTTCAGTGAATCTCTATTAATTCTAGATTGGGTTTCAAGGATAGAGATGGTCCTTTGGCATTTATGATCAAATCATAATTTGGTTAGTTTATGCTATGATTTTAATAATTTGATTCAATATTTTTTTTGTGGATATTTTTTTCTGTTTAGATCCTCGATTCCAGCATTTGGTACATTTGTGTTTGATTTAAAATTATTGTGCGTAGTTACATATTTTGATTTGATGCCTATTAATTCGAATTTTCTTGGTTGATGTTCTTCCCAACTGATTTTGGGTAATTTCTCAAGATTGTCAATTGATTATGTTTTGATTAACGTATTTTTTTTACTTACTACTTCATATCTTTGTCAATTGCCACCAAGTTGATTGCTTACATACTTTTTTTCAGCTTATTTTAACAGATGTGCTAAATGTATAGGAAAAAAATGGTTTGTTTGAGAAATAGAGAGCCCCTAGATGAACAGCAATCTCTAGGCTCTGCTGAAGATGCGATGACCAAGGATCTTCTTTGTGAATCTTTCTAGTATTTCTGCTGAAATTCAAATAGTTGTGTGTTTTGAGTGTGATTTGTGTATATCATACACATATATAATGAGTTCATTTACCTTTCTTCAACCTTTCTTCATGTAGTAGTTGTTTACTTGTTTATTTTATGCTTCTCTCTGTTATTTGCTGGAGATATAAAAGATGATTATTAGATAAAATGGAACTTGATGTTTAGTGTTTAGCAATAATGTTTAAATTTTCGATAAGCTGAAATCTTTAAATACTTGGTTATATTTTTGACAGAAAATATGTTGTTACCAAGTGCTTGAATTGTCCTGTTTATGTAGTTTCCTGGTGTATAGATTCTTGTATATTCATAAATGAATATGCAGTTTCCTGATGCCAGCTCTCAATTGATATGCTGTTATATAATTGTAGAATGCAAAGGTGTAAGTCTCTATCTTTCATGTTCTTATAATATACAAGGAAAGAAAATGACTTGTCAAATTAATAGATCCCTCATAGTGATTCCATGTTCAACATGATTTTTCTTCTTGTTGGACAGTAATATCTGCTATGAATCGGGGTGGCCTCCACCGAACATATTTCTTCCTCTCACTTCTTTTACTTTTTCCCCTTGTTGAGTCACGCATGTTCCACTTTGAATTATGCAATGCCCAAGTAGTTCATATGGTTAAACATTGAGTTTTGATGCCTAGACTTCCTCTTTTGTCTTTTTGCTGGTTTAATTTAATTTCACTTTATAAACTTACTAATTTTCTTACATTATATTAGCTGTTTATGTTCATATTTAATTGTGCATAAATTATATATTGCCTTTTTTTCTGTTAGTTGGTTATATCATTATGATTTAAACATGAAGGTGTTTGCTTATATTGCTGAATGAGCCTATCACACAACATATTGAGTTTTGTGAGGTCAATATTTACATTGTAGCATGGATCAACATGGGTTAACTTACGCTTGCGGTATCTAAGGCTAAATACTAGTATTTGTATCTAACCACTCTAATGAACCTAGTGGAAACTAAATGTCAATTTTAATCATAGTGACAAGTTTTAGAAAGAAGCTCTAGATAGTACATATAAGATTGAAGAATAGAGTAGTCTAGCCTACCCAATTTATTCCCAGATAAATGAGGTTCAAGTTGATTTACCTGATTCTAAGTATTTTTTGAATTTATTTATTATGCTCATATAATAATTATACATGATGTGGTTAGCTGCACCACCTTATTAATTTAGTCCAGTTTGATTGATTTTAAGAAATAAATAAAATATAAACAGAGTACTTTATCTTAATTACACCAGTTATCAGAATTGTTGATTCAAGTACGTATTCTGATCACATGCATGCCTCTATTCAAATTGGAATTGGTGTGAACTAGCACTACCCTTCTATTTATTGTGACTGTCCTTCATTTTTTTCCAGCACTAAGAGAAGACCAAAAAATGTAAACTTGGAGAGTCATTGATGAATGATGATGCTAAATTGGGGAAAGAGACTTAGAAGAAAATTGAAATCGAAAAGGTAAATTAAATCTTGTCTTTCATTATAATATCCCCTGTCAGCAGGTCACAATTAAACCAAATTTTACGGGAGCGTCAAGAGCGGCTTAAAATCTTTGGAGGTAAAGTTTTCAACAACCCCTATTATGAGTTCTTTAGTCAATTAAGAACATGTGTTCATTCGATTGACTAGTAACTTTTGCTGGTAATTTCTCTTTAGGATTCTTGCAAAAAATATGCTAAATGTTTATGTGTCACTGCTTCTTTTGAAAAATGGATCCATAATTAGTTTCTTGTTCTTTCAGATGATTGCTATGTCTTCTCGGTCTTTTTGGTTGCTTTGAGAAATGCATATTTAAGTTTGAAAATAGTTTGCTTCTTCGTCCTAGATGAATGTTATTGTTTGATCTGTAATTTACCTAATCACCAGACGACTAGGTATTAATTCACCAAAAGTTAGATAACTGGCTGAAAATTTTCACCTATGTTTTTGTGTTTCCTTAGTAATTCATAACGAACAAATTGATTTGTTTCTTACATAAAAAAATATTTTACTTTTGATGTTTCAGTACAAAAATCTGTTTATACTGAATCTTTCAGACAATCTTTCCTCAAACACGAAGAAAGAAGGCCTACAGGGATGAACATTGGCATTAAAGTTGAAAATATCATGTGTTTGAGGTATGACTTGATACATTGTTGTTTCTTAAAAGATCTATTTTTATAGCCTTCTTTATACATATTTTTTCTGCTAGTTCTTTGTGTTCATTTTTGCTAATGAAGGCTCTCAAGTATACTCCATCTTATTAGTTTTTATTAAAATCAATCAGGCTATTTATGCCATTAGCTTTGCTGATAATACTTTTTCACTTTTTGCCTTATTTACCCATACCTCCCAAAATTTTGACTATACTGTGGTTGTTGTATTACTATCTTGATCTATAAAGGTGTTTTTATATAAAACTAGTTGCCTTGTAATAAAAAGTTTAACCTCATACTTGCCATGTTAAATTGATGTAGACTGTTTTATATTGCTTATGTTAGCAAGACTTTATTTATTTTCTACACAATATTTTCTTTGTAATTTGTATAACCTGCATTAAGGTAGTGAGTTTGTGCTTATGATCTTTTAAGATTTTTGTTCGCATTTGCAGATCTAAACTTTCATATTTATATATGCTTTAGTGGAATGTGCAGGGCAGGTGATGTGATTAGATTTTGCTGAAGAAATGAAATCAGAGTTTCCGTGGTATTTTACAGTAGTCTATTACACTATTGACATTGTTTCGGCTATTTTTTAGATGTGTATCGTTAAGTATAATTAAATCTGTGTATAGTGTGTAATGCATTTGAACTTTATGATGATTGGTTGATATTGTATGAAATTTTAATTTATTAAAAATGATTTAATTATTGATTCGTATTTAGATAACGTTGTTATAACTTGTTTGTTATGCAAAAAAACGTATCTAACTAAATGAGGTGGTTAAGTTAGTTTTAACTTTTTTGTGATGCGAGAAAACGTCTCTACAGTACCCCGTGGTGATGCCGGATAATATCAACAAAAAACGCATAAAAGTGTCACTAAATGAGGTGGTTAAATTAGTTATAATTTTTTTTGTGATGTGAGAAAGCGTCACTAAAACACACTATAGTTACATCCGTATAGCGTCACCAAATAGTGTTACTATGATGCATAAAAGTATCATAATGACCACCTACAGTGACGTTTTCAAGAGTCACGATAACAACCAAAAGAAACGCCAAATCAGGTGACGCTTAGCTGAAGTGTCACTATAGTAAAAGCGTCACTAAACTCTACTTTTAGTGACACTATTGAGCGTCTCTAAAGCGTATTTTTTTAGTAGTGCATGGTGACTATAGGTCCCTCTTTGACGACATACACCATCAGATCATGTGTTAAGCTGAAGATGGCCTCCATTCTGAGTTTTCAATAGTCATAATCTGCAATCTTGAACTTAGGAAGTTTGTTCACATTAGTTTCATTCATAGTTGATCAGACAGATAAGATCAGTAGTATAGGAAGTAGATTCAGATAGACAAGTATTGATAAAGATCAAGAATCAGTAACAAGAACAATAAGACTTTCCTCAAAGTCTATTGGGTTATCAAGAAACAGCAGTCCAAAGAACTACTGCTCTGATACCACTTGTTGGTCCCAAAGTTTAGTTAAGATTGATTAAGCTAGTAAAAGTCTAGAGGGGAAGGGTGAATAAACTTTTAAAAATCTTTCAAAATATCAGAGTTATATGTGGAATAGTGTTCTGAATAGTACTGTTCTTACTAGGTCAGATCAGTACTTCCAGTTTCAGTTTTATACTCAACTTAGATTTAGATCTTGAATATGTATGTGAAACAAATAACAACAATAAGTAAATCAACACACAAGATTTTATAGTGGTTCAACAAATGTTTACATCCACTCTCAAAACTCCAGTCGTGATGTTTTATTAACTCCTTCTTGAGTTTCTTGTGGCTTAAAGTCCCAAGATTAAGACTGTGATCTTTTCGATTATACCACCAGGTATATCTTCGATCTACTAGTAATTTCACAAGTAACAAGCACACTTGTTTACAACACATCACAAACTAAAATAGTAAAGTAAAACTTTTCTAGAATGTAACCTTTGAATCTTCAATTCAGTACGGTGGCTTCTTCTCTTGATTTGATCTCCTTTAACTCTGTGAGTTCTTTAATGCTTCGTAGACTCTTAATTTCTCTTAGATCAGTAGTCTTAGCAGTAGAAGATCACACGGTATTTATAGACTTTAGTATGACAGTTAGCAGTTTGTGAAAACTAACTCTCAACTAACTCTTAACCGCTCATGTAACTTCTTTTTGTAACCGACTTAACTTCTTATCTCCAAGTCAGCATATCTTCTAATATCTTCAGTTACGTCTTAAATAAGTTTTTCAAACTTATTCTTCAATCACACCAACTCAGCACAGTAAACTACTATTCCGACTTTTACTGTTCTGAGCTAGTCAACACAGTTCTCAACTTTTGTTCTGCGCTTCTTCATAATACTTCTCTTGTATTTCTGAGCTTCATCTTTACTCTTCTTGATAGTCTTCTTATTATGGAGTAGTCTTCTGAGTCTTGTTTAGTCTTCTGATCTTGTTCTAAACTACTGTTCTGAACTTTTACAATGCTGAATACAATTTAATACAAACTTACAAACATAAAACCTATCTATACATCAACTGAACTACATACAGAAGAGTATATCTAAGTCATATACTATAAACTGTCTATACAATACATTATCAGCTTTGTTCCTAACAATTCATAATATTCTCATATAAGATCAGTAACATATATAAGATCAGTAAACTCAGATTTCATAACTTATCAAGATGACTTAGTTAAGATGACTTCCAACCACATATCTCATTAACTTTAAGTTGTTTTTTGCAATCAAAACATATAATCATCAACTAGAATATTGTTTATATGATTCATATCCCAACATTATTCAATTTGTATTTGTTTTGAGGGAGAAAATGTAAATAGGAAAGAATTGGGGTGTGTTTAGTAATAAAAAATAATTTTTAAATTTTAGTGGGGTGTGTATAACATTTTATGAGTTGTTAGTAGCCCCACCTAAAAAAATGCATTTGCTTCAAACTAATTAATCGATCATCTATATATATGAAAAAAATAAAAAATAAATTATGCATGTACTCCAAACTAATTAATCAATTTATTTGAAATATATATTTATTATGAGTATTTGATAAAATGATGATATTATCATTAAATTTAATTATATTTTTCAATTAATAGAGGAAAATAAAATTCACATAGTTAACATCGATCATTCATAACTGCAACACCCTTTGGTTTTGTTTGTGAAATTTATTTTGTTTCATATTTTTTCAAATTTTTTCAAATTATTATTTTTAATTATTTAACTCTTTATATAAGTAAGTGTTATTTAGTCATTTTATATGCATCTATTTTTGTATTTAAAATTATGGGGTGTGTATAGAGTATTTTGGGGTGTTATTAGTTTTTTTTTTTTTTTTAAATATATATAGAGAAGAGAGTGATGTGGTATTTTGTAAAGGATTAAAATTGATGTAAAAAATGATTAAAATTGAAAGGTAAATGACGTATTTTGTAAAGTTGAAACTTAAAGAATTTATTTTAAAATATATCAAACTTATAGGACTAAAAATAAAATTTCTTCACCCAAATTTGGGATCTGACAATTGGTAATTGGTGATCTTTGGGCTTTTTGGAGAAAAAAAAACTCTTCAAATCTATTTTTTAAGCCTTCTCAAATGAATTCAAATACTCCCTCCGTCCAATTTTATTATGCACACTTCTCCGGGCACGGGTTTTAATGAATATTGATTAGTTTATATATAAAGTAGATAAATTGGGGGTGTGATGAGGTGTTGTGGGGTCCATTTATAGATAAAATGATTGTTTATGAATAAAGTTAGTGGAAATTTAGGTAAATAAGTGATGGTTGAAGGGTGGAGATAAAGTAGTGTGAATAGTAAATTTTTCAAATAGGGAATGAGAATAATAAAATTGGACAACTCAAAAAGAAAAGTGGGAATAATAAAATTGGACTGAGGGAGTAATATTTTGTAACATTACTCTATTTTAAACAGATTGCTTAAAATTTTCAATCAACATCGGTTGTTTTATTCTATCCACAGACGATAACATTCAGCCGAGGTATATAAATTAATTCTTTCAGTAGTTTTACGGTTTTACCGACAATGGCTGTCTTGAATTCTTTAAAAATACACCATTTATTTTTGGTGCTAGTGAAAAAATAGAATGCTTGTTTTTCAGGATACAACTATCAAATAGCAACGATATTAGCGTTTGTATCTTGCTTAAGTCGAATTGAGATGTTACCTAAATAAATATCATATGAGTGCAAAGGAAATAGTAGCGAAAGAGAAAACAAAAATCAACTTAGCAACTGTCGGAATATGTTCGTATAATCATTATAATACTAAGTTACTCATGGGTTCCTCATTTTATACTCACTTTTTCATTTGACATTTTTCAATTGTTGGACAACAATCTTGTTTCCCCTTCATAATAAATTTAGTTACAACAATTTTTTAAATATCATTTTTTATTCATGTCAACTTCAAAATGAACAAATATGATATTGAATTGAAGCGCTCTATGCGCATACATTTATTATTTAATTTTATAACTTGAAGTATATGTCAATGTGCTAAATTCAAGATTCCATGTTAACCTTCTTGGAAGATTTTCGTTAGTATTTCGATATAATTTTTATATGCCAATATTTTTAATTTTTTCGAATTTTCTTTGAATGTACTGTATAGCCTTTAATTTGTTTAATTAGAAAAGAGGTAATTGGAATCAAGATATCTATAATGAGGGATTAATAATGCATGAAGTATTGTAAAGAGGTAACTTTTTATTTTGGAGAGTAACACTACTTGAAATAAAGCTTAATTGGTTTTCAGGGGATTTTCATTTCCAAAAAATCTGTTATTTCCATAGTTGATGTACATTACTTATGTTTTGTGTTTTTTTTTTTTCTGAAGACTCGATATTTGGTTTAAAAATCGACTAATACGAGAAATCAATTTCACTGTCTACGAACGAGAGTCCAAATGAAGGCAGAACAAAGTTCTGTATAGACTAACCTCTTAAATTTATTTTGCAAATCCATGTTGTTTGGGTCGCTCGCTCCATATTCCGTAGTGGGAGTAGATTTGGGTATCACTCTCGTCCTATGCCCCATTTTAAATATATATATATATATATATATATATATAATATACAATACGTATAAATATACGGAGTACTATCTTTATGTTATGGAGTACTATCTTTTAAAATATACGGAGTATTCCGCCCCATTCGTAGAATAGGGTGGGTCCTAATATTTAAATAAGTCTTGATTTGTACTCGTTTGCAATTCATCGTGGGGCTCTAGTCTTTGTTCTTAAATGACTTGTCCAAATTGTTCCAATATTTTTTTGTTTTACCTTTGAAAATATCCACTCTTTTTTTCTATAGATCTTAAATGAATGGTTAGAATATTCTAAAATATTTCCCACTCATTAAAATCGTCAGTTTCTGAGTTTTTAACCCCAAATTAGGCCTATCTTTGTTTTATTTTTATTATTAGATGCTGATAAGAATTGATTTAAATAAAGAAAAAACGTGTAAACACAAAAATGTTAAAAGCTTAATTTAAACAATCATAAGTTTGGCTCAACTACATTTTACATCAGATTTTCACTGTATTGTCAGTATTAGTACATACACAAGGCAGATGTGAATCATTCATTCTAGCAATAAAAGACAAGTCAGATTCATATTTCCATTTTCAAACCTATCCTTAAGGAACCATACCTAATAAATTTCACAAAGTTGCAAATTCAAGTATAAATGAGAAAATGACTAAAGATGCAACCATATTCAAAAGCAAACAATCGCACCACGAATAGTCATCTTTTACAGCTGAAACGAAAGAAAGATAGATAAAAGAAACCAGCATTTATTGCAACCTTTTTAATTACAAGATCTAATGAAACTACAAAAGCCAGATCACCCATAAAAAAAATCAGGTAAACTTTGGTTTAGGTGTAATAGAAGAAGTAGAATGATGATGATGATGATGATTAGGACCACCGAGTTTCTGAATCCAGCGATGTAATCCCTTCTTATGATCTTGGCATATTTGATTTTGTACCAGTTTCAGGGTTCCATCATGAGCTAGAGAAGACTCGAACTCTTCAAGAACCTTTACTATCTGCCAAAATTCGGGCCTTTTGTCTGGTTGCAAAGACCAACATTGTTCGATCAAAGCTTTCATGGCCAGAGGACACCCAGCAGGTACAATAGGCCTCATATTCTGAAAACAATTGATTGTTTTAATAAATATTGTGAACCAGTAATCAAGCAAAAAGTAATAAAATCATCAATGTTGCAAAAAACAGAGTAATACAAAGAAGAATTAATTTGACCTTATTCACCACAGCAAAAGCAGCTTGTATAGGCGTCATATCATCATACGGGATCGTTCCAGCAACAAATTCCCATAAAATGAGACCGAATCCATACACGTCGACCTTCTTACCATAGGGCTTCCGTTTAATCATCTCTGGAGCCATCCAACGGTAAGTACCCGGATCATCTGTCACAAGATCACAATACGCCACCTCACAAGCAATACCAAAATCAGCAATTTTCATATGGAAATCATCCGAGATGAGAATATTCTCGGGTTTTAAATCCCTATGAATAATTCCTTGCGAATGAATATATTCCATTCCTCTTGCAATGTCCAAAGCCATGGAGATTAACTTCGGCAAGGGAAGAGATTTCTGCTCAAGCTTGTGCAAATGTTGTCTCAACGACCCCTCAGCCAAATACTCCGTTACAATAAAAAATACTGGTGGATTTCGAAATGCTGCCACAAACTACATTCCAAACAATAAATTCAATAAGAGTACGAAATTTAAATATAAATACTTAGTAGTATTATTATGAAACAATGCCACAAACTACATTCCAAACAATAAATTCAATAAGAGTAATAAATTCAATAAGAGTATGAAATTAAATATAAATACTACAGTAGCAGTATTATTACAAACTACATTCCAAACAATAAATTCAATAAGAGTACGAAATTTAAATATAAATACTACAGTAGTAGTAGTATTATGAAAAAGTATTATGTGAACCTTATTTACCATACACTATTAATACTATTGTTTGGTAAAAACCAGTACAATGACCATGAAGACCTGTGACATAATAGCCATGACCACATGACCCGAATAGGAATAGATCCATTTTCATAATAAATTGAACAAGAGTACAAAATTTAAATTTAAACAAAGTATTATGATGAAACAAACATGGAGCATCGACAAGTACCTTAATTACATTCGGATGGTGGAGACGAGACAAAAGAGTAACCTCTCGAGTAAACTGATTCTCCAAACGAACACCAAGTGCACCATTTTCGTCATCATCTGGAACTTGGATAAACTTAAGAGCAACAGGTTTATCCTCGTAAGACCCGTGGTAAAGCTGGCTATGAGCCCCATGAGCAAATTTCAGGCCCAAAAGTAATTTGGAAAGATCACAAGTATGATCATCCGCAGTTTCAACAGAGGTGACTCTGCCCCCATTAGAATCAAACAGCTTAGTCCATGTCTTTTCCTTACTACTCTTGGACAAGGACTTATCGGGGATTTTCATCGAGGCAAGACTGTTATTACTAAGCTTTTTGGACTTGATTTCTAAAGCATCTCTCTGCAAATACTTTCCTACAATTCTCTTCTCTTGCTCTATCCTACGAGGATGGGGAGTCGAGAATCGCCTCTGGTCGGAACGAGCTTCCTTGAACGTTTGGGAAAGCTTTACTTGAGGAAGGGGGGAAACGGTCCTCTGCTTGTTTGAGGAAACACTTTTCTGAATTTGGACAACATTAGGGCCGGGCTTAAGGGTTTTTTCGGGCCTCGATTTTAACCTGTTTGGGATAGGAGTGATAGGATTAGGATTAGGGTTAGGGGTATTAACCAATCTTAGATTTAGAGAATCAAAACGGTGACATATTGTATGAGAGTATTTCGCTCTCCTAATCCATGAAGAACCTTCTTCCTCCATTTTTCCCAATTTTTTCTAATTACTTTTCTGCTACCTAAAACTAAAACTATGAATCCTTCAAGATTTTCCTCCTAAATCAACAAAAAATCCACCTCCATGAAAACCTATAAATGGCGGATTATATGCAAAATCCACCCAATTCAATTTCACCACCACCACCGCAATCAAAATCAGGAAAAATAAACCATCTACAAATTCAGAAAAATTAAACCATCTAGCATTAACCTTGAATCCAATCAATATATACAACAAGATACCTCGTGTGGAAGAGCAAAAACAAAAACCCTTTCAGCTTCAAAGTCAAACTGCGCCTTCCTTCAAAGCCTAAGCAAGGCCACCAAGAGACAAAATTAAAAATCAACACGTTAACGCTATTAAAATAAATAAATAAATAAATAAATAAATAAAAATTGAAAATTAAGAAACAGCCATCATTATATACCCCATTATTGACGAGATTAAAATAAAAAATAGGGAAAAAAAAAAAAAAGATCTGGACTAACCAAAAGGGTATATTTCTCATGATATGCTTTCGTTTAATGTTGAAATTCAGAGGGGGGTGGGGGAATAAGAGATTGTTTAATTTTAATCTTTCATGTTTTGAAGGAATTATAATAGTCAAACCACATAGATTAAAAAATGACACATCACTATCTCTTCTATATATATTTAATAAACAAAAAGTAAAGCTAATAAGTAAAAACACCCCAAAATATTTTATACACACTCCATAATTTTAAATTAAAAAATAAATGTATATAAAATAACTAAGTAACTCTTACATAAATAAATAGTAAAATAATTTTAAAAAATAACTTTAAAAAATCAGAAAGAAATCTTTAAAAATCTGGAAAGAAAATGTAATTAAAATTTAAAAGTATTTAAAAAAATTAACTAAATCTTTAAAAATAATTAATTTACATAAATTAATTAATTTTTTGAAAAGAAATCTAAGAAAATTAAATAGAATCTGAAATTAAAAAATAAATCATCAAAACAAAAGTTTAAAAAATCAATAAAAAGTAAGATTTTATTTTTTTATTTAATTCTGGATTGTTTGAAAATGACTAAGTTAAAATGTTTCAAACATTCCAGAATAAATCCTTTAAGTTTCAACTTTACAAAATAAGTTCTTTACCTTTTAACTTAGTCCTTTTTTACATCAATTTTAATCTTTTGTGTTTTGAAGGAATTATAATGGACAAACTTGGTGCCACACGTATTAAAAGATGTCACATCATCATGCCACATCACTATCTCTTCTTTATATATATTAAAAAAATAGAGCAAATAACACCCAAAAATACTCTATACACACCCCATAATTTTAAATAAAAAAATAAATGTATATAAAATAACTAAGTAACCCTTACATAAATAAAGAGTAAAATAATTTTAAAAAATAACTTGAAAAAATATAAAAAAACGTGAAACAAAATAAATTTCACAAACGAATTCAAAGGGTGTTGCATGAATGATCGATGTTAATTATGTGAATCTTATTTTCCTCTATTAATTGAAATGTATAACTAAATTTAATTATAATTTCATCATTTAATTTTATCAAATACTAATAATAAATAAATATATTGCAAATAAATTAATTAATTAGTTTGAAGTAGATGCAAAGAATTTTTAATTTTTTTCATATATATAGAGGAGGGATTAATTATTTTGGAGTAGATGCAGATAATTTTGTTTGTGTAACTAACATCTAATAAAATGTTATACACACCCCACTAAAATTTAAAAATCAATTTTTATTGCTAAACACACCCCAATTCTTTCCTATTTACCCTTTATCCCTCAAAACAAATGCAAATTGAATAAAAATTAAAAATGTAATTTAAAATTCAACTAAAACATTAAAACTATATATAAATTTTAAAAATTAACTAAAGAATATAATCATTAATACGAAAAACTAAATAAAATTTAAAAATATTTTTAAAAAATCAACTAAATATTAAAAAATATTTGAATGAAAAAATAAATTAAATCCAAATAAAATCTAAAAATATTAAATAAATCAAATAAAATTTATAAAATAATTAAATTTAAAATACCAATTAATGATTCAATTTAAAAAAAAAATCAACTTAATCAAAAATAAATATTAAGAAACTTAAATAAAAAAATAAAATCTTACTTTTTATTGATTTTTTAAAATTTTGTTTCGATGATTTATTTTTTAATTTCAGATTCTATTTAATTTTATAAGATTTCTTTTCAAAAAATTAATTAATTTATGTAAATTAATTATTTTTAAAGATTTAGTTAATTTTTTTAAATACTTTTAAATTTTAATTACATTTTTTTTCTTCAGATTTTTAAAGATTTCTTTCAAAAAATTTCAAGTTATTTTTTAAAATTATTTTACTATTTATTTATGTAAAGGTTACTTAGTTATTTTATGTACATTTATTTTTTAATTTAAAATTATGGAGTGTGTATAAAATATTTTGGGGTGTTATTACTTATTAGCTTTACTTTTTTTTAAAAATATATATAGTGGAGAGATAGTGATGAGTCATTTTTTAATCTATGTGGCACCAAGTTTGACTATTATATTCCTTCAAAACATAAAGGATTAAAATTGATGTAAAAAAGGATTAAATTGAAAGGTAAATGACATATTTTGTAAAATTGAAACTTAAAAGATTTATTTTGAAATGTTTCAAACTTATAGGACTAAAATAAAAAATTTCCCTATACACACACAATTAAACGATTAAATTAAATCATTTGTTTCATATTTGGTGTTTCACTTTTTGTTCCATAACGTGGATGAATAATATGTGAAGGGTGAAAAAAATTAATAAACTTCATACACGACACAAACACATGTTAATCTTATATAATAAAAGGAGGATGTGACTCTCCTGTGTGCGACAAGTGTCACCTAGAATTTTACCACATGTCACCTAGAATTAAAATACTCCATAACGTACGCATGTTACAATTATTATCATTCATTCAACTTCCTCTTCATCTATTCAGTAATTGATATTTCTCATTCGCAACCTAAATTCTTTAATTGGGTCTGTCTGATTGAAGAAGAAAGAGCGTATGATTAACGGCTGAGAACGATGATTGGAGAAGAAGTCCCGCCTGATTTACAATCGTTGAACTACATTTTATTTTCATGGAATAACTCTTCGTACGTTGTTTTCCAGTATTCATGATTCGGGTTAATGGTAAGTGTTCTAATCTTTATATTGTTTTCGCATTTTTGTACGTTAGATTTCGATTCACTTGACGAGTGATTATCTAGGTGAGAGAGTGTTCAATTTTTATCATTTTATTCTTACCCCCTTCCTTGATGTCTTCTGGTTATTTTTTTGTTTCCAAGGATGCGAAATAACAATAGATTATGTCATTGGATAGCTTTGATTAGTGCTTATTTTAATACTTGACTTGTATTTGTTATGATATCCAAGAAATTGCAATTATTCTAAAATAAAGATTGATCAGTTTGTAATTTGAGATTGGTTGATGGACTTAGTGGAGAACAGGGAATGACTAATTGGGAATGATGAAGAGAATACATTGCAAGATCTTGTGTAGTTTCTTGAGGCAATTGAGAGAAGGCGGTTTGTATAATCATGCTGAATCATTTAAATTTTATATTTTGCGTGATGAACAATTTCCCATGCTTCAGCAATTTCTACTGCTTAATTGTCTGTGTTTTGCTATGTGTGTTTACAGAGGGGTGGGATTGGGGAGAGGTATTTGGCTTTAGAGACGAAGATGTTACAAGTGACTGTAGTTCGTGGAATTTAGAATTTCTCTATTTTGGTTTAGAATTTCTGTCAAATAAATGTGAGATGAAAATACAATTTTTATATATTTACAGTTGGTGACTGTTGCAGGAAGACTATCACCATTGTTGATTTCTTTGATTGCAAATGGATCTTCGGGATAAGCCTGCACTTGAGAAGCTTTTTGCATCTGAAAAGTGAAAAGTAAGTTCTTCTTTGTTGTGTTATATGTTATAAACCTAATTTTTCTATTGGGAAAAAAATCCTTGGTTGATGCTCTGTTTCAGATCCTATAATCTTTTTTAGGAAAATGAAAGAAGTATAATTGTTCATTTATTATTTATTTTCCTTATAAATTTATTGCCACAAAGATCTTATCCCATTCTTCTCCTAGAACAGAAAGATGGATGTTTTAGATAACTAATGACAATGCCATGTTCAATATTTATCTATTTTTTCAAACTGTAATGCATGACAAGAAAACAAACTCTTTTTTCTTTAATAAACGCCTCTTCGTCTATCCGTTATATTGACAATTATATCTACTTACCTTTTAAAAGATGATAAGTCATCTACAACAACTGTCATTGGAGTATTTGCTGGCATGCTATAAGGAGGTAACAAAAAGGCCTCTACTTCTATTGTAATTAAGCACACATGCACTGTGTCTAATTAAAGAAAAATGAGTGTTTGATTCAAGGCAGAGGATAAAGGACGGGAAGGAAAATTTGTTCTCATCTTTAATTTATTTCATTTATGTGCCGTTTCAGTTCACCATTGAAGGAGCTCTGAAATTCAAAGGCAGTGAATAACATGAAATTAATAAGTGCCGATAAAACATTGGAAAATAACAAAACCATTGTTTGTACATTGCTAGATAACATTTGGAGATCTACCGACATAAGTTATCACCATGCATGATATTATACAACCATTTTTAGGTAAAGCAAAGGCAGGCAACTATTATCTGGTAGTTTAGCTTCTGGAATTGTCAACTAGGTATGATTCTTTCGTATTAATAATGATTCTTATGTAATTTTTCTTGCTTTTTGAATGTTATGAAACTTCTAATTAATGTATTGGGTAATTGTCTCTCTATGTAGAAAACTGATCGTTTGCTTGATGTACTGAATATCATTGGAGGGAAAATTTCTCCTCACCCATAAAAACTTTAACTAGCATAGATGGGGATATATGTACTACTCATCCATAAACCTTTCGGGATATTTATCTTCAACCAAATGTGAAGGGCCAAGGTTGAAGAGAAGCCTGAGCTCTAATGGCTCCTCTGAAGATAAAGCTCGGTTGAGAATACCTATGAAGGGCAGGCTGCAATTGATATTCTCTTTATGTCTGCCTCTTTGTTATTTTCTTTTATACTTATGTTATGCCCCTTAAATGAAACCATTCTGGTACAGTGATAAAAGAGACTTAGACATACCCGTAGTTTTTATAATTTACTACATCATTATGTTGGCTAGAGTTGAGATACTAATATTGTCCACAATTCTCTGCAATTGTATATAAGTGATCTGAATTAATTAAAACTACACCTGCCATCATATTGTGGCAATTGAATGCTTCTTTCTTTGAAGGAAACTTGATGTAGATAAATTAATTACATATGAATACAAGAATGAGAGGCTGAGTAGCCCTTGGTTTGTCAAGCAATCCAAACATTCAACTTGAAATAAATGTAAAGTGGCTCATTTAGACTAGCTATAAAAAAAAAAAAGCTATGAGCCAAGCAAATTCAATTAATTTCTAATGTAAAGTGGCCCTTGGTTTGTCAAGCAAATTCCATGTATTTAAATGTTGGATTGTTTTGTATTTGTGTTATTAATGTTGTTGGTGCTTTTTCATTAATTTCTTTTATTTTTTCGTGTGGTTATAAAAATTATTTTTTAGGTATGTGAATATTTAGTGCTTTAAAAATTGTGGTTTTATTGATTGCAGGTACAAATTTGAATATTTGGGGAAAGATGCGTAGATTTGAGGTTCATTATACTTTTAGTATTGTAAAGATAGTGTTGATGTTGATATAAGTGTTTTGTTTAATGATCCAACACTAACAGCCGAGTGTTGTGTTTAAAGTTCCCAACACTTATGACAACATCAGAATTTGCCCTTCCTTTTCTCACTAACTCCGATCTTACGCTTGTTGTCTAATGATGTCCCCAGAGTAGTTAGAAGACATGGGCAACACCCAAGTCATGCCATTGCGTGGGAGTGAGAAGGTATTAGACATGGTATAACAAGTTCCTAAATTCTAGGAGTGGTGGAGAGAAGTTTATAACCGCATGATCTCACGGCTATGATGATCATGGGAGTTGATGGCAGTTCGTGCATAATGCCTATAAATACAGAAGCTTCCCTCAACACAAGATACACAAGAAGGAAAGCTAAAAACGACTACTACACTATTGAACGCTATATACGCTTCTAGTTAGGAATACCTTTGTTTCTTCTTGTAGATCTTCATACTATTGTAAACCCGAATAGTAGTGTGTTAGATCATAGTCTTATTTACTAGGTTGTGTGATTAGATCTATGAGGGAGATAGTTTCATAGAATCTAGTAAATCATTATACACTTTCGTAGTGTAATTATACACCTCTAAGAGGTTGTACTCGTTTCACATATTTTTATATAGTGAACAGCGTAGATTATTTTATAATCTACGCAAATTTTGAATACTTCTATTTTCAGTACGTGCATTTTAATTTCCGCTGCATAGTGTTGTCTGGACAGTGCCAACACGACAGACAACATCTCTGATTTCGCACGCACACACACTTTCAGTTGGTATCAGAGCCAACTACTTGATACACTAAGTAGAGATTCTGCTTAGAGTGTGTAAATTTGAAATGGAGTATCCACTTTCACCCGCACTAAAGCCTCCGATTCTAGATGGCACGAATTATGCCTTCTGGAAACCAACGATGAGAATGTACATCAAATCCATTGATGAACGATCCTAGAGGAGTGTTCTTGCTGGTTGGACTCAACCAAGAACCGCGGCGGATGAAGACAATGAAGCTTAGATTAAGAGAGAGCTCGACTGGACGGCTGAAGAAATCACAACTGCAAGTTACAATTCAAAGGCGTTGAATGCAATCTTCACCTCAACTGATGCCTCAATGTTCAAAATCATATCAAATTGCATTTCATCGAAAGATGCATGGGATCGATTGCAAGAACATTGTGAAGGATCGGATAGTGTACGAAGGACCAGACTACGTATGCTTGGAACCAAGTTCGAGAATCTGAGGATGAAAAAAGATGAAACCATTTCATCTTACAACGAAAAGCTGACTGAGATTTCAAATGAAGCTCATTCTCTTGGAGATCCAATTTCAAACCAAAGGTTAGTACATAAAATTCTTAGATCAGTTCCTAAACGTTTTGAACCTAAGATATGTGCTATAGAAGAAGCTAAGGATACTGATGTGTTAAGCCAAAATGAATTGATTGGTATTTTGAAAACTTATGAGATGAACATTTCTGAAAAGACTGATAATGAAAAGAAAGTGCTTGTTTTCAAAGGCGATGCCTCATCATCTACATCATCAGGTTCTGGAAAGTCTCCTTATGTTACTGAAATTGATTCTGATGATGATGATATTGAGGAATATTTGAATAATCCTGATTACATGACATTTATTACTAAACAGTTTAAGACTCTCATGAAGAATAAGAGATTCAAAGACAACATTCAACCTAAGGTTCAGATTAATAATACTCAACAATTGCCTATTAGGAAGAATACTTTTAATCCTGCTAGCCAATTAGAAAGAGGAAACATGTTTAGATCTGACCAGGATTATAGGAAGAATGTTAAATGTGATGCATGTTCTGGATATGGTCATTATGCTAATGAATATGCCAACACCATTCTCAAAAAGAAACTTAATTTCAGTGCTACCTTAAGTGATGAGTCTGATGTTGAACATGATCCTGAGAAAGACCTTGAAAAAGCCTTCTCTGCCAGAATTCTATATGATGATACTCTTGATGATGATCTGGATGATTATTACGATGTGAGGACAAATGTGCCATCATTTGGGAAATCACTGAATAATGATATTCCGGAAGTTAACTGTTTTACAAGTTCTGTTTCTGAGACAGGTACATCAAGTAAAATAGGTTTATCCAGAAGAGATGCTGACATTCAAGATTTGTCTAATACTTTTTTCAAACTAGAAAGTCTTTTGACAAAGAAGGATAAGGAAATTTCAAAACTTAAAGAAATACTAGAAGTGTCAATTCTTGATTTTAAGAAATATTCTTATGAAAAACCTTTAACAAATGAAAAAGTTTTCAAGATATCTTCTGAAACTGAGAAACTTAATCATGTAATTAAGTCTCTGAATTTTGAAAATTCTGATTTAAGAGAATCAGTTACTAAGCTTGAAGGTATTCTGACAAGAAAAGATATTGAAATATCTAAACTTGAAGAAAGAGTGAAGGAAGCCTCACTGAGTTTTAAAAGATTCTCTGAAGGAAAGATGAAACTAGAAGACTCTCTTATGACCAACAACTCAAGAAGAACATGTATTGGCTATCAAGGTAAAACCTCTAAAAATTCTGAAACTAAAAAATCTACTGTGTTTGTAAAAGCTGAAATTAATTCTAATGTTTCTGCTAAGACTCAGATCAATGCAAAAGATGTGATATGCCATTACTGTTTCAAAAAGGGTCATAAAAGTCCTCAATGCTTGAAAAAGAAAAACCATCTGAAAAATTCTGTATTGCCTGGAATGACTCAACATTCAAGATCTCACAGCAGTAAATCTACATGGGTTTCAAAAGAAAATACATCTTGCAATGTTGTTCATATGTCTCTAAAATCATGTATTCCTGGATTATGGTACTTTGATAGTGGTTGTTCTAAACACATGACAAGTCAAATTGATTATCTTGCTGATTATACTGTTTATAATGGTGGTAATGTCACATATGGTGGTGGATCTAAAGGGAAAATCATTGGTAAAGGGACATTGAATGTTCCTGGTTTTTCTAAGTTATCCAATGTTCTGCATGTTGATGGATTACTGGTCAATCTTATAAGTATTAGTCAATTATGTGATGATGATTTGCATGTGAAATTTGACAAAAATTCATGTTATGTGTTAGACAAAGATTCTAAATGTATCATGAAGGGAAACAGGTCTGCTAATAATTGATATATTATTGAATCTAAACTTACTTGTAATAAGGCTAAAGTTGATGATAGTACATTGTGGCATCACAAACTTGGACATGCTAACTACAGACAACTTGATAAACTTGTTAGATTAAAAGTTGTTACAGGTTTACCAGATCTGAAATTCTCAGATAAAAAGGTTTGTAGACCTTGTCAAAAAGGCAAACAGGTCAAAGTGTCTCACAAAATGTTGGGACATTGCTCAACCAAACATTGCTTCGAATTACTGCACATGGATCTTATGGGTCCTATGGAAACAGAAAGTATTGGAGGTAAAAGGTATTCTCTAGTTGTGGTTGATGATTACTCTAGATTCACATGGATTGAGTTCTTAAAAGACAAATCTGAAACTTTTTCCATTTTCAAAATTCTGTATAAAAGATTTAAGAATGTTTTCAATTCCAAAGTTTGCAGAATTAGGTCTGATCATGGAAGGGAATTTGAAAATAGTTCATTTACTGAGTTTTTTGAATCAAAAGGTATTATACAAGAGTTTTCATCACCTAAAACTCCTCAACAAAATGGTATTGCAGAAAGGAAGAATAGAACACTTCAAGAAATGGCTAGAGTCATGCTATGTTCTAAGAACTTATCCAAAAGATTTTGGGCAAAAGCTCTTAATACTGCTTGTCATATTGCCAATAGAGTTTACATTAGAACAGATTCTACTAAAACTCCTTATGAAATTCTGAACAACAAAAAGCCTAACCTTAAATATTTCCATGTTTTTGGTTGTGTATGCTACATCTTGAATGACAGGGATCAGTTGCATAAGTTCGATTCAAAAAGTGATAAAGGGTTCTTCCTTGGCTATTCAAGAAATAGCAAGGCCTATAGAATTTATAACTTTAGAACTGATACTGTACAAGAATCTGTAAATGTTGTTTTTGATGATGATTCAAGTATTACAGGTAAAAGCATTGAAGATGAAGACATATCAGATTTGATTGATACTCCAATCAATACTGAAAATGCTGAACAGGTTCAGAATGTTGAGAAGAAAGATGACACACCAGAGGAAACATCTGACAATGCAGATCCTGAAAATATGTATAATCTCCAGAAAACTCCCTCCATAAGGATTCAGAAGGATCACCCACAAGACCAAATCATTGGTGAACAGTCTACAGGTGTTCAAACCAGAAGTAGAATGGGTATGAACTCAAAAGAGGATGTGGTAAGGTCTATATGTATGTCATGTATGTGTAGTAAAGTTAATCATGAATGCTATCACTTTGAGATTGAACCTAAAACTGTTAAAGAAGCATTAGATGATGAGAATTGGATTGAAGCTATGCATGAAGAACTTAATCAGTTTGTTAGGAATGATGTTTGGACATTAGTTCCTAGACCAGACCATGTTAATGTCATAGGGACTAAATGGATTTTAAAAAACAAGACTAATGAGATGGGAAACATAATTAGAAATAAAGCTAGGTTGGTTGCTCAAGGATATACACAAGTAGAAGGTGTAGACTTTGATGAAACATTTGCTCCAGTTGCTAGAATTGAATCCATTAGGCTATTGCATGCTATATTGATATAAAATTGCACCAAATGGATGTTAAAACTGCTTTTCTAAATGACATTCTTATGGAAGAAGCTTATGTTGAACAGCCAAAAGGCTTTGAAAATCCTGATTACCCTGATCATGTCTTTAAACTGAAAAAAGCTATATATGGCTTGAAACAAGCACCTAGAGCATGGTATGAAAGGTTGACAGATTTCTTAATTGAGTTTGGTTTTGTAAGAGGAGAAGCTGACAGAACACTGTTCATCAAACATGATAAAAATGATATTATGATTGCTCAAATTTATGTTGATGATATAGTATTTAGTTCTACTTGTGACAATATGCTTAAACACTTTGTGAATGAAATGACATCTACATTTGAAATGTCCATGGTTGGTGATTTGAATTACTTCCTAGGATTGCAAATAAAACAGCAAAAAGATGGGATTTTTATTTCACAAAGTAAGTATGCTAGAAGTCTTGTAAAAAGATTCGGATTAGAGAGTGCTAAACACATAAAAACTCCTATGGGATCAACTCAGAAACTGAGTAAAGACAATGTTGGCCAGAATGTTGATCCAACATTGTACAGATCAATGATAGGCAGTCTTCTATATTTAAGCTCCAGTAGACCTGATATTATGTTCAGTGTTTTTTTATGTGCTAGATACCAGGCTAACCCCAAAGAATCACATATGAATGCTGTTAAAAGAACCATTAAGTATGTTGCAGGAACTTGTGATTTAGGCATCTGTTATAGTAAAGACACAAACTGTACCTTAATAGGGTATAGCGATGCAGATTGTGCAGGTGATTGTGATGATAGGAAAAGCACAAGTGGTGGTTGCTTTTACATGGGAAACAATCTGATCTCTTGGCACATCAGAAAACAAAACTGTGTCTCTCAATCAATAGCAGAATCAGAATACATTGCAGCAGGGAGTTGTTGTACTCAATTACTTTGGTTGCAAAAAATGTTTCATGATTATGGCTTACCTAGTGATGTTTTGACTGTGTACTGTGATAATACTAGTGCTATAAATATATCTAAAAATCCAGTGCAACACTCATTAACAAAGCATATAAGTCTTAGACATCACTTTATAAGAGATCTTGTTGAAAAGGAAGTTGTTAAGTTGGAGTACATATCTATTGAAAAACAATTGGCTGATATATTTACTAAAGCACTTGATGACAAGAGATTTTCATCTCTTCGAAAATCTCTTGGCTTGTGTAATATCTGAAAATATGATCAAGGGTGTTGTATCAAATGCGGCAGCATTTGAGACAACACTAAGATAAAGTCTCTTATTTGTTTCCTTGCTTTAATTTTCGTAATTATTGAATCAATGAAATTCCTTGTGATTGCTAATTGAATTCTGAGTGACTTGTGTAAAATACTAAACGAGCCTATACACCTCTCAAATGCTACAAAAGAAAAATCACATATTAGATGCCTTATAAATCACTGAGTAACTATGGGACACGGAGCTCGCTACTATGATGATCTCTTTTCAAAAGGTGATATAAATTGCATCAATATATTCACAAATCCATTGAGTAACTATGGGGCACGGAGTTCGCTGCTACGATGCACTCTTTTCAAAAGATGGATCAATGTGAAGTGTGATAAAAAGAAAAAGATATTAGAGCAACACATATGATGAAAAATCATGAAAAAACTGTGTTGGGGTGTATAGAATGTCAACAATAGTAAAAACACTCGTTTATTCAAATTCTTATCCCAATTTTCGTGGAATTAGTTATTTTTTATAATTATTAAATATTATTCTCTGAAATATTTAATTTGACTTAGTCTTAACTTGTTTATTAATTCAGTTATAATATATTCTTCTTTTTATTAATTTTTATTTTTCAGAATTCTTATTCTCCCTGTTAACCACGATCAATTAGTGGGGAGTTACTTCCACTACTTCACTACCCTCTTTCTCCAAATCGTGTAACTTCTTCCTCTCAATTCTCCATATAAGATGAGTCTCCATAACAGTGTTGGAAAATACTTGAAAAGCTTTGTTAATTCATTTAAGCCTGGTAATTACTGATCTTAATTTAATTTACAGCACTCAAGTATATCTAGTACCTATGTCATATCATTTCTTGACTCACACTTTTGGAAACCTGTTTTGCATTTATCTAAAGAATTTGAAAGGTCTCCAGAATTAACCTTTTTGTCTCATTTTGTGTGTACAGCTTCTATTATGCCTAACAATTCTCAGGACTCTGCTGCACATTAGAACTCAAACTCAAGCAACAAGAATTCTCCAAATCCTCTCAACCTTCTCGCAGAAATGGTTTCATCCAACTCACCAAACTCTCCATCATTTACTGTAGGAACCATAGTTGTTCCTTATGCTGAAGCCCAAACTCCCACTCAATCATCTCCTCTCGAGATCGTTCCCTACAATCCGTTTAACATTCGCAAAAAAATTGCAAATGCGAACGCAGCTGCTAAAATTTCGGGCTCCAAACCACTAAATGAGCCCTCATCCGAAGTTCCTGCACCTGAAACCACTCCAGTAACCCTACACTTTCCTCTGGGCACCCCTTTCAACACTTTGAAGGATGCCTTCGAAACCCTAAGCCTAAAAATAGCACACCCTGTTTTAGTGCTTGAAGGAGAAACACTGGATAATGCCATGTTCAAAGGTGATGTGGACATGCATACTCAGCAGGAATCGTCAGATGATGAAGTTCTAGCCGCTAAGTTCGAAAGGTTACATCGGCAGAAAAAGGGCAAGAAGAAGGCTGTTGATGTTCCTACTGCAAGGAAGTGGCCTGGTGGAAAGAGGAAGTCCCAAAGGAACCTGGGCAAAATTGTTGACTACACTGGGAAGAAGAAGCACAGAACAGATGGAAACTCATCCGATCCCATTGCAGTGTCTGATTCTGAACCGGAAGCAGAGCAAGAACAAACTACAGCCCAGATGGAAGAAGCAGTGGCTGTCAATGAAGATGATATAGATGAAGTTGCTGAGGAAATGGAAGAGGAAAGTGAACCCACTCCACCATTCAGACGATCAAAAAGGCTTCGAGAGCCCGAGAGTGTTGCCTCTCCGATGGCAACACTAGAACCATCAAATCAAGAACAGTCATCCGACTCTTCAGATGAAGATGAAAACGAGGTATATTTTTCTTCTGATGATAGGAATAGTGACTCTGATGAGGATTATAATGATAAGTCAAGCATACAGTATAGAACTATAAGAACTAGGCAGATTCTCAGTGAAAGATTGATTAAAATTCCTGATTTTGAAGAGATGAATCTGCTTGATTGGTTTAAAGAAAGATCTTTACTGAATGCCTTAAAATTTGCTTGTCCTTATGTTGTTGACTGGATATATGAATTTTATGCTAATATCCCTCAATTTGCTAGTGATTCAAACTCTACAAGATATGGACAGTTTTGGTTTAGAGGAACTAGGCATATGATTACCCCTAGAAGGATCAATATTCTGCTTAAAAAAAAATTATAGAGGATCCTGTTGTTACTGATCATGATGTCATGATAAGCATTTTGACAGGGGGAGTAATCACCAAATGGAGAAGAAGAATTTTAGCCTCTAAACTGACTAGTTTGTATTCTGTCTTGCATAAACTGGTTTGTTTTAATTGGCTGCCTAGCACAAACAACACCACTCTCACCTTAGAACAGGCTGTTTTGATGTACAAGATTGGACACTTAAAAAGGCTTAACCTAGGACAGGTTATTTTCACTAATATGATGACCTTTAAGTCTGATATGACTGGAAGAGGCATACTACCTTACCCATGTCTTGTGTACAAATACATGCTGGACAAAGATTTTGAGAGATATGAAGATGAAGTTGTAAGCTCCTATATCCCAGGGTTCAGCATCTCAAATCAGTTCTTAGTGAGAGGTGAAAGGGTGGTTGATCTTCCTTTAGGAAGGAATGATGATGAAGCAGGCCCAAGTACAACAACCAGTGTTCCAGCAAATGATCCCTTCCACAGTTCCACACTGCCTCCAAAAGGAGTTGCCTCCTCTACTTATTTATCTTCCCATTATATAATGAGGCAGATTGATATCTTGCAGTGATCTATTATTAATTTGCAGCACTCTGTGGAGGATCTTCTAGTCCAAAAGAAATTTTGGATGGATCTCCTTTCCACTTCAACAGGGGGAGTAGCTGACAGTTCACACAATCAGCCTACTGACATTGTTGCTCCTGTTGTAGATAAATCGGATTCAATTCCTGGCCGAACTACTGAACTTGCTGCTGACACTACAATGAGTGAGAGAGATGAACAGGACATCCAGGATCTCTATGGTGATCTGTGATCTGGATACATGATAAGCTTGAAGACAGGGGGAGAACTTACACTATGGGGGAGTATATGCAGACTATGGAGATGCAGCTGATATACATTCAGCCCAATCCTTTCCCATGTGTTATTACAGTTCTTATCTTGTTGTAAAAGTTTTGTACTTATGTCTTTTTATTTTTCAAACTCTGTTATTTACATTCTGTAATTATTTAGGATTTATTTTTTGCAACAGTCATTTAAATCTAAACAAGTTTTTTTTTTGTTTAGATGTCGTTTTTTATTTTAATTTGATCTTATACTAATTGTTACTTCATGTTTTTGGAATATCAATTGTGTAAATTTCTTAATCAATGTTTCTGTTGTGTGAACTTCAGTTATGTTGATGTAGAAAGGTCAAATTGGGGGAGATTGTTGATGTTGATATAAGTGTTTTGTTTAATGATCCAACACTAACAACCGAGTGTTGTATTTAATGTTCCCAACACTTATGACAACATCATAATTTGCCCTTCCTTTTCTCACTAACTCCGATCTTACGCTTGTTGTCTAATGATGTCCCCAGAGAAGTTAGAAGACGTGGGCAACACCCAAGTCATGCCATTGCGTGGGAGTGAGAAGGTATTAGACATGGTATAACAAGTTCCTAAATTCTAGGAGTGGTGGAGAGAAGTTTATAACCGCATGATCTCACGGCTGTGATGATCATGGGAGTTGATGGCAGTTCATGCATAATGCCTATAAATACAGAAGTTGCCCTCAACACAAGATACACAAGAAGGAAAGCTAAAAACGACTACTACACTATTGAACGCTATATACGCTTCTAGTTAGGAATACCTTTGTTTCTTCTTGTAGATCTTCATACTATTGTAAACCCGAATAGTAGTGTGTTAGATCATAGTCTTATTTACTAGGTTGTGTGATTAGATCTATGAGGGAGATAGTTTCATAGAATCTAGTAAATCATTATACACTTTCGTGTGTAATTATACACCTCTAAGAGGTTGTACTCGTTTCACATATTTTTATATAGTGAACAGCGTAGATTATTTTATAATCTACGCAAATTTTGAATACTTCTATTTTCAGTACGTGCATTTCAATTTCCGCTGCATAGTGTTGTCTGGACAGTGCCAACACGACAGACAACATCTCTGATTTCGCACGCACACACACTTTCAGATAGTAATACGTCTATTTATTTTTTATTGTAGAATGTAAACATTTTCTTTTCATGTTGAGTGGCCAAAACATAGAACTATTACCATTAGGGTAAGGGAAAATATCTTTCAATAAAAAATGTATATATATCCTTCTCTATGATGTACTATTATAAAAAATGGGTATTAATATTTTATTCTATGATGTACTATTATAAAAAATGGGTATTAATATTTTATTCGGTGCGCATAAAATACAAACACAACTTAATTCATGATGTTTTTATAAATTGCAATCTATAAGAGGAAAAGGAGAAAGAAAGACATTTTATTCAAAGCAAGTAATACTAAAGATTTTTTTTAAAACAAGCAAACTATGAAGGCAAAAGTAACTCTTTCTATATATATAAGAAAATTAAAATATACACCGAGACACGTGCATTGCACAACTGTTTTTATAGATGACATAAATGAAAGAGAAGAAAGATAAATCTTTTGTTTAAAGCACTAAATATTTAAAAAAAAAATAATAACAAGCAAACTATATATGAAGACACTTGTAGCAAGGCAAACTATAAAAAAAATTCAAACAAGTCCGTGCATCGCACCGGTGAAAATCTAGTGATTTAGAATGAAACACCAAGTGAAACAAAAAGAAATGAAATCGATTAAACTATAGGCCAAGACTTTTCAATTTTGAATTTTATTCAAAACACGACCAGTTTGGAATATTATCCAACTCTCGTGACTCGGAAAATGACTCGTTCAATTCTTTTAAAAAAAAATATCACGAAAGTTTGGGTAAATTCGTCCTCCAATCATTATCATGAATAGAAGCTAGTGAGATTTTTTTTTTTTCAAGTAAATACATTTATTCCCTTTAAACTTTATCATTTTGATAAATATCTTTTTTAAACTTTTAAAAATATTAATTTTAAGTTAAAAATATTAGTATACTTTACCCTATCTCACTACTCCAAATATTCACTTTTTTTCTTCCAATTTAATTATAAATCTTGGAAAAAACGCGCGTTTTCTTACAAAATCGCCAAACAAACTTTTCTTCATTAGAAAATTCAATTCTATCTTGAAAACTATAACCTTAGACTAATAGATTTTTAGTTCTCAATATTTATAAACTTTAAAATATATAAACTTATAATTCCACTAGAATTGTGTTTTAAAAATAATTAAAGTGTAAATACAAAATTGAAAATCCATCGCATATAGTATGAGATGGTCTCATCTCTCATACATCCTCTTCTTTTAATATTCAAGGATCAAGAGTTACCAATAAATAATAGGCTACAGAAAATAAGTACAAATGTATGCAGTGTGCATTTCTTCGTTAACAAAAAAAAAAATTGAATAGACACGTTGTAATATTGATAAATGCAAAATGAAATCACTTGTTCAAATTTAACAACTTATTCTAATACATGAATAATTAACATGTATAATATTAAAAATAATTAATGTCATATAATATTGAGATTGACTATATGTGTTAAAAAATAAAATAAAGGAATCAAACCCTATAAACACAATTCATGTTTTAAACTCATTACCCATAGGGTATAATTAGGTGTGAAATTGGTTTGCATTTTGTTTATTTTTTTAATGATATTAATTGTTTTATTAAAAGACACTCTATCCTATTTTAAATTCATCATTTATTGTACATATATACATAGTTTAATAAAAGAGTTGTTTATTAATATCTGATCTAAAATAGAGGGTATGAAAGTTTTTTGAATAATAAAGTAGAAAATATTTTTAGTAATAAAGTAGAATAATTTTGAGATGTTTTACTGTGAAAAAATTGTTTTATTATAAAATTAAAAAACGATAAATTTAATTTGAAACATATACTTTTGGCAAAAATGATAAATTAAAAATGGGATAGAGGGAGTATTAACTATTTTATTAAAATATATTAATTATTTAACTATAGAATATTAAATGTAAAATACATGCATGATAAAATTAATTCACGCCCAAATAAAATAGTTGCATATGATAAAATTGATGCAAACCTCTTTTTAATTGAAAAAAAAAAGGTAATAGTTTAATCCTAAAAAATAGTGAAAAAAGGTTTTTCTAAATGTAAAAATAAATAAAAATGCCACTCGTTGAATGTGTTTTAGTCGAAAGACATAAGATATTGGACAATAAAAGGTACATCAAATAAAAGAAGAAAACCTAGGATCATAAGCTCACAGGCCGGAAAATCCTCCTTAGAGACAAAACTCAGGTCAAGGAAAAGGAAAAAAGGTACACTCCTCTAAAGATCAATATCTATAAAAAACTAAATACAAATCATTGTACAAAAATGAGAGTAGAAAATCCGAGGTAACCCTATAGCCTTATTAAATATACACCAGATTTTCGTAACCCCTAAAATGGTTTAGATGTATTCCCCACGAAATATATAATCTATCATTTAATACATTTGAACCACATTATACATACACTCCCCTCATTTAAATACCCAAAAATCCTAATTTCATTTCTTCCCTCCACCACTCTCCACTACCGCCCTCCACCAAGCCGCCACCGCCGCTGCTGCCCTTTGCTTGCTCCACCCAGCCCCCTCTCGCCGCACGGCCTCCCCTCAAGGCCGCGCAGAGAGTTTTTTCTACTCCCTCCGTCCCAGGATAATTTGCATAGTTTAATCGATACGTTGTTTAAGAAAAGTGGATTTAGTGGTTGATGATGTAAGATAAAATAGGGGTAATTTAGATAATTTGATGATGTGTAAAGTGGATTTGATGATGTGTAAAGTGAAATGTATGGAAAAAAGGAATGGCAAATTTGAAAATAAAATGATGTTGTGAGGTTATTAATTTTGTAGGGTATTTCTATATAAAGAGTGTGCAAGTAATTTTGGGACGTCCAAATAAGGAAAGTGTGCAAGTAATCACGGGACGGAGGGAGTACTTTTTTTTTTAATTTCTGCTCTCGACACGGCAGCTCCGCCCGACGCTCTCTCGCCCTCCTCGCGCCGCCTCCCCCGTCGACTCCTTCTTCCTCCTCTTTCTCCGTCGACTAGGTAAGTTTAGGATTTTTGTATTTTTTTTCTTAATTTTTGTTGTGCGGCGGTGGCGCCGTCTCCCTCCCACGACATCCTCCTCCCTAAACTGTCCTCCCCCATTCTCAGGGCGGCCGCCCCTTCTTTTTCTTTTTTTTCCCCTTTTCTGCAATTCTTCACCCTGTCATTACTTTTTTTTTCGACAACTCTTCGTCGATAAATTATTGTCGACGATAGTGTGTTTTATCGACTTTGAGTTGTCGAAAATTTTGATTTTAAAAAAAATAATACATTTTCAACACTAGTTTATCAACAAAAACACTCTTGTTGACAAACCAGTGTCGACACTAGTGTTCTTCGTCGATAAACCAGTGACGAAAAAAATTCTAAGTTTTTTTTTTTATTTTATTTTAAAACTTTCTAGAGTGCACCAGCAACGACGATCGGAGGTACGGTGACAACTGCTCTTTCAATTAGGGTTAGGTTTAGGGTTGAAAAGTATAGGGGAGATTGAAATCGTGAAATCGTGGTTGGATTTCTGTATGGTGCATTATTGGGGATCAGGGATGATGAGGGAGTATGGAGAAATGTACTCTGTACTGCTCGACAACGGACGAATGCTAATATTCCGACCTATACGATGCAATGCTTTCGAATCCCGAAAAATGTGTGTGAAGAGATTGAATGAATTCTTTGTAAGTTTTGGTGGGGTTCAAAAGAGGAAAAGAGACGAATTCATTGGAGATCCTGGGATAGGCTATGCAAACCAAAGGAGGAAGGTGGAATGGGCTTCAGGAAAATGACAACTTTCAACAAAGCTCTACTGGCTAAACAAGTTTGGAGGATTAGTACAAAGCAAAACTCGCTTGTGGCAAGGGTGTTCAAGGCGCGATATTTTAAAAACTCGAGCATTACTGAGGCGAGTGTGGGGTCAAACCCATCTTTTGTTTGGCGATCAATGTGCTGGAGTATGGATATCATTGAGAAAGGAACACGATGGAGAGTGGGGAATGGTAAGAATATCCACATTTTTAAGCACGCATGGGTCCAACATTTGGAGGAAGGTAGAATTGGCTCACGAATTGCGTCGGGATCAACAGTTGACAGATTCATTCAACCTGATGGAAGATGGAATGAACAGCTTATCGAGCAGGCGTTTCTACCATTCGAGGTGGAGGCAATAATCAGAACTCAGATTGGAGGAGAGGGGATGAAAGACACAAACTATTGGGGAAAGGAGGCGAGAGGGGGATATTCAGTAAAGTCGGGATACAAGTTGGAATTTGGGGAAAAGTTCAGGAAAAGAGAAAAGGCCTCGACTTCAAATGATGGTGAAACGAAAAAATTTTGGAAACGAATCTGGAAGCTTAACATGCCGCCGAAAATAAAGGTTTTTTGTTGGAAGATGGCACATGATTTTATCCCAGTTGGAAAAAACCTGAAAAAAAGGGGTTTGGAAACTGATGGGCATTGTGCATTCTGTGGAGTAAGAGAGGCATCAAGGATTCATGTTTTGAGATTGTGTAAACATACTACGAAAATATGGAAGAAGACAGGAATTGGAACAAACTTGGGGTTTGTGGAGTATGAAAACTCTATGGAATTTCTGTATGATTTATGGTATAGATGCACACAATCACAAGTGGAGAAAGCAATCATGTTGATGTGGGGAATTTGGAATGAATATTGCAGGAAGACGCACGGAACAAATGGGAGCGCACCCACTGAGATCTCTTCATACAACATGACTTGGGTGCTTGATTTTCTGATGGAATTCCAAGCTAGCCGAAAAAAACAACATTTCCATGAAGCTTGCTCAAGGAAAGAAAACGGGATGTATGCAACTATTGAAGTAGATGCGGCCTTTCATGAGAATACGAGGAAGTTCGGGGTGGGGATCTGTATCAAAAATAGGGAGGGGCGCCCTATCAAGGAGGTTAAAAGGAAAATAAAAGATCCGGGATCGGTTTTGGGTGCGGAACTGCAGGCAATTAAGGAAGGCATTGAGGAAGCAATAACTCTGCAATTGGACCGCATTTGCATCAAATCGGACTGCTTGGAGGCGGTTCGTATGTGTGATTCGATGGTAGGGGTCTCGTCCCCGGAGGGAATATGTTTGGAGAAGATTAGGGAGAGGATTCAGCGGATTGTAGTGTGCAATTTTCGCTATCTCCCTAGCGATTGTAGTGTGCAATTTTCGCTATCTCCCTAGACTACAAAATGGACGAGCACACCTTTTGGCTAAAGAGGCAGCCTTAGCTCCCTACTCTCTTGATTGAGTTTGGAGATCTCTTTGTTGGTAGAAATGGAAAGCCTCGTGTGGATAGAAAGTACTTTATTAGAACCCATGATGTAATCTCTATTCAACGTTTCTACCCTTCAAAAAAAAAAATCGAAACTAATTTACATTTTGCTTATAATTTTTAATAATATTAGTTTTTTATTTTTTTTAATTTAATAACCGTTGTGTTGTTCAACTAATACTGTTTAATATATTAAACTAGTTTATTTTTGTCCATGCAACTCATGCATACAATAATGAATCCGTTTTTTTAAAAAGAATTTTATAATATTAGTTGGTTGTAATTAAAAAATATTAAAGTACTTATTACGTCCATTTAATGCGCTATTGATTTTAGGGTGCCTGAGGAAAAACAAAAAAAGAAATGCATCAGCCGGGAATCGAACCCGGGTCTGTACCGTGGCAGGGTACTATTCTACCACTAGACCACTGATGCTCATGTTCAAAACTCCAACCCTAATTCATATTATTACAAAATCTAATCCAACACAAAATCCAAATGAGAAAAAAAAAAAGGGAAAAGTGCACCCAGCCCTTCTCCTGAATTGGAAATGTTGCGCAAAATTTCTTCTTATCTATATTTTTATTTTAAGTTTTGAAGTTTTAAAACTATACTATAAGCATAATACTATGAAATTGAAAAAATCAACAAAATCATTAACTCCTATTTTATTTTTTAATGAGAACTAGCTTGATTTATAATAGAATTTTGTGCAATTTACAATAAAATATCAAAAACAAATGAAGCTAGACATGATTTGATTTACCATCAATCCACCATACTATATATATACAGAACACACTATTGATTTTATTATACATACAAATACAAGGCTAATCTAGCCCTAGAAATAATCTATAATTTACTTGAATAAAAACAATAATATCACTACAATTTCATAAAATAAATAAAAAATCACCTACCATCCAAAATAGTGTTACTCGACATGGAAGAAGAGATTCCTTGTGTAATTTCAGAAAACGTTGGATGTGAGCTCCAAATCCGAAGATCCATAGACAATAATACATCTCTATTTCTCATCTGCTCAAGAAGGTTTCTATCCATCTCCTCTCCATCACTTTCACCTTCATTCCTCCCTTCAAACATTTTCACAACTTGTCTCATTGTTGGCCTTGCATTAGCATCCGGATGACAACATACTAGTCCTAACTGAACCACTCTTTCCCCTTCTTCTTCATCCCCTCTCACCCGTTTATCCATCACGTTAACCAATTCCCCTCGTCTCAATGCTTGCCACACCCATTCGACCAACGGGGGCTTCCCCTCTTCAATTGGCCTTCTACCACACATAACCTCCAAAACCAAGATTCCGTAACTGAAAACATCCGTTTGTGTTGATGCACGCCCCGTTTTCACAATCTCTGGTGCTAAGTACCCCACCGTTCCCACCACCCGTGTAGTCCCAGCCGCCTTATCATGATCGTGCATTCTAGCTAGCCCGAAATCACCTAGCCTCGCATTCATTTCCTTATCAAGTAACACGTTGCTGGATTTGATATCCCTGTGTAGCACCTTCGATTCCCATCCCTCGTGCAAATACACAACCCCTGAAGCTACCTGTTTTAGAATTCTTATCCTATCTTCAAATCTAAGAATCTTGCTATCATCACATTCGAATATTCTCTTGTCGAGACTCCCATTTTCCATGTAATCGTAAACCAAGAATAAGCTGCTCCTATCTTGCTTGCACCAGCCTCTAAATCCCACTAAATTTCTGTGTTTTAATCTTCCAAGAGATGATATTTCAGCTAAGAATGCTCTGATTCCGTCTCCATTTTCGTGAGAAATTCGCTTCACTGCAACTTCTGATCCTCCGGGGAACACCCCTCTATATACTTTACCATTTCCGCCAATCCCAATTACGTTTTCTTGAGCAAAATTTTTTGTTGAGGAATCAATTTCATGATAAGAAAGTTTATGAGGCCAATACTCCAACTCCCAATCTTCCATTTCCTCTCTTTCTTTTCTTATTCTCTCAGACCTTTTAACAAACAGGAAAGCCACAATACAACATATAACAGAAAAACACAAAACCCCTGCTATTGTACCTGCGATAAAGCATTTGCTTCTATGAAATGGAGTCGTTGGAAGCTCAAACGACGGCAAATCCTCTGTTATCAAACCCTCACTCAGCGAAAAATTCGTGTTGCTAAAACTCCACGCCAAAATTTTGTGACTCTGAATCAAATCTCCAGTAGAAGCAGAGAATCCAACAAACATTTCATCCTCAAAAACCTCAGAGAGATTAAGTTTCACACTCAACAATGGATTTCTAGGCCTTCTCATACCCGCAACCGCCATAGTAACATTCAGAGTACCATCGACATAATCAATCCAAACTTGGTCATTTCTCCCATTATTGAGCTTCAAGCTCGTGAATGAAGTATTATCATTACTCCAATAACCAGCATCGTGGGAACTTACAGATCTGAGTGAATTCACATCAACTCCAACGTGATTATCGTTAATATCAGCAAACTCTTGATTAGCGAAAACATCAAACTCGACGCCGAATAAATGATTATTCGGATCTCCGCCGTTGGTCAAGTTTAAGAACCCTAAATGTTGAATAGCGCTGGTGTATTGAATTCCTTCACGCGGCGCGAACAGGAAAACTATGCCGTGTCCAGGGAGCCTTCCGGCGTAGGGCGCCATAGCGAAAATGAAAGAGGAGGAGAAGGGGAGTACGCGCGACGTGTTGGGTTGCTTCGCCGGGATTTTTGACCGGTAAAGACCACGGCCAATTTCGAAGCCGGTGTCCTTTGTGAGGGTAAGTATGCGGGATTCGACGGTGGCGTTTCCGTAGAGGGATACGTCGGCGGTGTCGAAGCCATTGAAGAGGAAATCAAGGGCGTATGTGAATTGGATTGTGAAAATTGTTGAAAGGATGATGCTTAGAAGGAGGTTGTTATGAGGTTTATTCTTCATTGCTCTGCGGTTGAAGTGATGGAATCATGGAGCTATGGAGGTTTGTAGAAGTTGTCAATGGCGGCGACATATATATACATGTGGAAAAAAAGAGGGAAAAGATTGAAATTCGGGAGGAAAGGTCATGTTAGGCTGTCGATCAAATAGATGTGTTCACACGCTAAAATTGATTACAAGTTGATTGATTTTAAGCATTGAGTAGAGGTATTTTTATACACAAAAACTTATGTGCATGTACAACGGTTATTCGAGTCGAATACTTGAAGTTCGAGCTCCATTCGATAACATTGACGAGTTAAAAAATGAGCTCGGTTCAACTCGTTAACGAGTCTATTGAGTCTATAGAGTCGAGTCGAGCCTAATGAAATTAAAAGAAAAATATTTAGAAATCAAGCTCGAGTCGACTCGTTAGTAAATCGAGTATCTAACGATCTCGGCTCCGTTCGTTTAACAGCACTATGTGCATGCAATATTAGTATAAATTAGGAAAGTGATTAAAAAAATACGCAAAAGAAAAAAAGAACAAGCTTGAAGGGTAGCGTCGAGATGTGGTGGTGGCCTAGAGATGACGGCGACGCGAGACACAGGTGGGCGGATGTATAAAAGGCGTTGGGTTGTCAATAGAATGGTGAAATTATATTGCATATTTTTTTATGAATAAATTAAAATTGATATCATTGAACAATACACAACTTTTACGAATTACTACATACCTAAAGAATGTTAAAAAAAAAATGAAATATTTGGCATATAAATATGACAACATTGATATTGCGAATTAAGTTTCGATTTACAAAAAATTTATGTATCTTAAATCTTAATTAGTTTTAAAGCTCTTTTTACCTTTCCACTTTCTTGTAAATTCAAGCGCTTCTATTCAAACTCTTGGAACTTTATTATTTGTTGGTTTGAACAAAAATTAGAATTGGGCTGGACTGGGCTAGCTATCCCATTTTTTTGGAATGTAAACATTTGTGAGGTACGGCTATTTGCACCTCCGTCTTTGTTATGGATACTCCACCGATTGATGCATTCCCCCTAATTAGATTATGCTAGATACATCCCCGATTTCTGAATTGTTCTAAATATCATTTTCTCTATAAATTCATTTACTAAGCACATTCTCAAAACCCTATTTATAAACTCTACACTTCATCTCTCTCATTCCCATTTCAAACAAAGTCATTGCTCGCCCCCTCCCTATTAGAGGTGTCAAAACGGACCAACGGGGCGAAGTGGGCCAAAACCATAAAAGCCCGCCATTTGACGGTGCGGGAACGGGACGGACTACCAAAACCTCAACCCAACCCACAAAGGGGCGGGCCGCAGGCTTCGGCGGGCCAATCCGAGTTTTTTTTTTAATATAAATCTATTTATTAATTTCATTATCTTGATTTTCAAATTTTAAAATTTCTTATATTTAAAATTTGACAATGAAACAACAATTAAAAGGTCGGCATTTGACGTTGGAACTAAAACAAGTAGCTCGAGCAACGCAAATTTGAAATGCGAGACAGGGACTTGTTGTGTTTGACTATTTTTTGCTTCTAAATTTTTGTTGTTAATTGCATGCAACAACTAGATTTTGAGTTGTTGAATAAGTTTTAAAGACATGACAAACTTTTGTTATTTTTCTATAATATTAAACTAATTATAATAATAGAATAATAATAATATTACTAATTTGTTATTTAAAATAATGACGGGTTGGTGGGCAGACCCGCCCCCAACCCGCCAAAACACGCAACCTAAATGGGGCGGTCTCTGTAGACCCGCTTTCTAACGGACTAAGAAAAGGTGAGCTCAACCAGTGTTTTTTATGGTTGGGTCAACTATCCTTTCTCCTTTCTTCCCTCCCTCTTGTGCGTTTTTTTTTTTCATTTTTTATTCCTAGTTTTTTTGTTTCCTTCCCCAGTCCCCACCCCATCCCCCGCCCCAATCCCCCCAAGTACCCAAGTCTCCCACCCACCATCTCGTGTGCACTGTATGTAGGTATGCTCTTTTTTTTCAACTAACTAGGATCGATCATATACACTTTTTTCGATAAATTGTGTAGTGATCCCATCACTACACTTGAAATCCATATATTTTTGTATGCTTTTTAAAGTAATAATCGAAATAGATAGAAGAGATATTGAGAGAGATAGAAGGTTAGAGAGGGAGAGAAATCGAGAAGAAGGAATTGACTGTAGTTTTCTGATATGCATTCTTACTGAAGCTCAAACCCTATTTGTTCCAAAAGTGAAGAACTAATGGGCTACAAATAACTAATGGGCCAGAATTAATAAAATACCTAAGCCCAACAATTATTAAAAGGGTCTGACTATATGCACCTCCATTTCGGTTTGATGCACTCCCCCTTTCAGTTTTATTAATAAAATAATAGGTAAAAAACCTAAAATACCCTTCATTAAATATACACCATACTAAATGCACCCCACCTCATTTCTTTCACCTTCCCCTAACACACAACTTCCGGTCGCCGGCGACACCATTTCTGGCGACCATCAACTCAAAAAAAAAATGGTCGACCATATACTCCAAAAAATCACAATTTTTTTCAACTTTCGACCAACCAGTGTCGACCATATACACTCTCGTCGACAAATCGTTGTTGACGGGAATGTATATGGTCGAAACGGTTGGTCGAAAATTAAAAAAAAAACAATTTTTTTTAATTCGATTATGTAAGGTCGATCAAATACACTCTCGTCGACAACAATTTGTCGACGAAGGAGTATGTAATCGACCTTATACGGTCGAAAATTGAAAAAAAAAAAAAGAAAAAATTTGGGGTTTTCTGCATTTTTGCAAAAAACCCTAACATTGGGAAAGGGGGAAAACCTGGTGGGGGTGGGGTGTGGCGGCGTCGGAGGAAGGAGGGGGCGGCCGCGACGGGCTCGACGAGGGAGAGAGGAGGAGGGGACGGCCGCGGCGGCCGCGCGCGGCCAAGATCTGTTTTTTTTTTTTTTTTTTTTTACAGGCGGTGGGGGGTTGGGGGGGGTGCGACGGGCTTGGCGAGCGAGCGAGGGAGGGGGGGGGGCGACGGGCTCGGCGAGGGAGGGAGGGGACGGCCGCGCGCGGCCAAGATCTTTTTTTTTTTTTTTTTTACAGGCGGCGGGGGTTGGGGGGTCGACGGGCTTGGCGAGCGAGGGAGGGAGGGGGGGCGACGGGCTCGGCGAGGGAGGGAGGGGGGCGACGGGTTCGGCGAGGGAGGGAGGGGCTGGCGTCGCCGGCGACGGGTGGTGGAGGGGCAGGTCGCCGGCGGTGGTGGTGAGGGGTGGGGGAGAAGAAAGAAGAAATGGAGGAAGAAGAAAGATGGAGGATTTGGGGGGGGGGGTGTGGGTAGTAAAAGGATTTTAATGAAGGAGAGGTATTTATGACATTTGAGGGGAGGTGTGACCTAAAATTCGGGGAGTGTATAAATCGGGGGATTGATGGGGGAGTGCATCAAACTGAAATGGAGGTGCATATAGTCAGACCCTTATTAAAATAACCCATTACCATTGTTTGGCCCACTAACTAAGTTAGTATTCTTCATTCCTACCCACATCACGTGAATACATATTTCATAAAGTAATCTCAACTTATATTCATTCTTCTTTCTCAATAAGTTCCTCTTCAAGGCCTTCATGCTCATGACAAATTGTTATCGATGAAAGTGTATATGGTCGACCAATTACTGTTGAAAATTTTAAAAAATAAATTTTAAATTTTTTTCGACAATAGATGATCGAAAATACACTTTCGTCGACAACAATTTATCGATGAAAGTGTATATGGTCGACTCTGATGTGTCGAAAATTATAAAAAACAATAATTGAGATTTTGATTTTTTTTTAAATTTCTGATTTTTTTTTTTTGGGTTGGATGAATTTGATGGTCGGAAGTGGTGATGGCGGTGGCAGAGTTAGCAATTTGGGTTAGGGTTCAAATATTGAAAGAGGAGCGTAGTTAGTTGTGGGGTGCATTTAGTAGCAATATTTCATTGAAAGGGTATTTTAGATTTTTTGCATTATTATTAAATTAATAAATTGAAGGGGGTGTTCTTAACAAAGATGGAGGTGAAATAGCCGTACCCATATTTATGGGCTATTTAGATTATCCCTTTAATTGGGCTTCACTTCTCAACTATAATTTAAAAAAAAAAATCAAATTTCCAACAACATAGTTCAAGTAATTGGAAAAAAATTTGAGAAGCTAACTGCTTAAAAAATAATTATCCAATATTTATGAATATTATACATTTAATTTAAATTTGTATCATAATTAGTACGGAGTATAATATTACAACTTCCGATTAAAAAAAAAAAAAAGTATAATATTACAACTTTTAAATCAAGAGTTCATTGTGGGTTTGTTGAGAAAGGAAATTGGATAATATAGGAGAAACACGTAATTTTTTTTTAGCTAATAGTGTTT
This sequence comes from Galeopsis tetrahit, assembly GCA_963675135.1. Classification (NCBI taxonomy): domain Eukaryota; kingdom Viridiplantae; phylum Streptophyta; class Magnoliopsida; order Lamiales; family Lamiaceae; genus Galeopsis; species Galeopsis tetrahit. Next base: position 34,686,663 of record OY776126.1, on the reverse strand, counting down.
AATCACCTAATGAATAATGATAAGATTTTTGTCATTACAGATTAAATTCTGATAGTGTGCATTTGAATCATATAAATAATGACAAGATTTTTATCATTACAAATCAAATTTATGGTAGTATGCATTTGCCACTCTCTTCAGATTGTACTAATTATTAATTTCAAAGCGTTCATATTGAGATAAGATAAATTTGAGGAGATCCGTGTAGGCGCAAGCCTACATATTTACTCATTTTTCACCGATCTTTTAATTTTAAATAATTGAGATAGAATACATAAATTATTATTTGATAATTGACTAATTTTATTTTTTAAGTCTCGGCTATTCGGTTCAAGGATCGACTAATTTTGGAGGATCAATTACACCGCCCACTTACAGGGTCCTGTTTAAAGTCAAAGTTTTGCGCTCTATATGTGAAATTTTATAACAAGAAGAAATTGGATAGAGTGCATAGTGAGAGAATCGAGAAATATAGAATTCATATTGAGTAGTAGATGAATTGAATAGTGAATTAGATGATTATCACTCCTCTATATAAGAGGAGGTTTACAAGAGAGGTTATAACTACTAAACTAGAAGTTACAACTAGAATAACTACTCTAACTAATACTCTTTCATTTGTTGGCTTGACTTGTTGTTATTCTTCACATTATATGGACTGTCACAAGTCTTTAATGAGTAATAACATTCGATAATTGACTAATGACATGATGATGTAACAAAATTTTAGATACCTACTGTCACGAGTTTATCGCAATCCTCTTTCCTTTTTCTGACTTGGGACAGACATAGATAGCACCCTGACGGAGTTAAGACTACTTCTTCTTTACTACAAGTGTGAATTTTGATAAGATATATGGTGTGGGACAAGACAGACAAAATTGATGTGTAGCTAAACTCATTGGGTTGACTCTCAAGTAAGTTCATTAAAATCGTCTTTATTCTTTTAACTCATGCCTTTACTTTATTTCTCCCTTATCCCCCCAAATCCCAATATAAAGGAACACGTTATCATGTCTTATACTGTTTCTTAATTCACTTGATCCACTTCTTTGTTGTGCATATTTAGTTATATATTCAAACAACAAAAGTGTTTTTATTATTACATATACCTTCTTCATACCATATTAAGTGCCCCAATTTACCATTTATGAAGGTCTTAAATTAAGTTATTTATTTTCATTTTTTATACACACTTTACTATATATCTCTCTATCTTTTCTCTTTCATATCTCTGTCTACTTCAATATCCTACGGATTATCCATTTAAAATAAGTATTATTTTTTAAGAAGTGTACAAACAATATTATTATTAATATTATTTATTGACGTGGAATTCAATGTTAATGGATAAATTCAGAACTTATATATGTAATAACTCGTAGGTAAATCTAATTAGTCGAGCCATGCACGCAACGAGAAAAGCATGAGATAAGTTTTAAGACTGAATAAGAAGAATCGATAATTACTAATTAAGGGTGCACAAGTTGAAAATCATTAAGAAATGGCCGGATTTGAGGCGCCTGGAGGCTGCCTATGCGCGATGCATGCGCCGCATAGACGACGATTGATTTTTTTGTTTCTTAATTTTATTATTTTACTGTAATTTTTTTTCTAACCTGGCCTGCATTTTTAAATCAAGCCCTTTATTTTTATTCAAACAACTTACTTACGTAAATAATTAAATCCTACACTCTCTAATTTCAATTTCTTATCACTATCATATATTCATATTATAATTAACAATAAAAACTCTTATATAACAATAGAAGGAAAAAAGTTTTTTTACAAAACAACGAGTACATGAAGAAACGAAAAAAATATCTCATATAATAAAAAAAATCACCAAAATTAGAACAAATGATTTTTTTTTTTTTGAGTTGTTGCCCCCACCCTAGATTCGTCATTATCTATACTCCTATATATATATTAAGTGAAGACGATCGAGTAATAAGCTGAATAAGCTGACTCAAATCATCAGCCTGTCCACATCATACTAGAATTTGAGTTGCTTTAATTGATTGTCGTAACATATACTCCTATGTATGTTTTAAGTAATTTTGATTCACTTACATAGTTTGTAATGAAATAATGCAATATTTACTGGTCACTGCGTAATTGTTATTTTGAAATATAAAATAAAATTTAAATAGTAGAGTAGACCAATTAATCCTTGGTAAAGTCTAGTATGCACTCGAGTGCATGCTGTGCACCCTAGTCCATGTGCACTTTTCAGTTTACTGACTTACACTTTTTGATAATGGTGTTGCACTTTTCAATTATTACTCATTTACTAAAAAGTGTAAGTCAATAAACTGAAAAGTGCACATGGACTAGGGTGTACAGCATGCACTCGAGTCTACAGCAGACCAACCCTTAATCATTCACGTACCTGTCAATCAAAAAAAAATAAAAAATTGTAAATTTAATATTGTAGTCCATATATACATATTTTTGTGAAAATTTTATCAATCATGCACTGTATGTAGGTAATTTATCATTATCAAACCTATTAATTGTGTTTTTTTTTTTTTTTTTTTTTTTTAAGTTTTGGTAGTCTAATTCAAGAAATTAATCCAATCGTCCATTAGCGAGACTCTCCAATTAAACTATTGAAGCCACAATAAAATTTTGTTGACCGGGGCTCCTTAAAAATTGTTTACATTTAGGAAGTTTCGAATTGGAGAAATAGAGTATATATGTATTATGAATTAAATTGAATGTTTTGAATTTAGGAAAATAAGTTGGGAGAAACATTTTTTTTTTTTTTTGGAAAGTAGGAGAAGCTTACTTTTTAAATAAATATTTATATATAAATAAGTAGTGGTATTTTTGAAGGACCACACTTTCTTCGCCACCGGTTTCCAAAGTATTGCGTATAATCCAATTACTTTTGTAAAGGCTTTTTTGAGTGCTCCAATTTCTGATTAAAATTATAATTATAATAATTATGGTAATGGGATTCTTTGTCACTATAATAGTTCCACCACTTGTGAAATTGTCTGTCCAGGCCCCCTACCACATAAATCTCCATTAATTAATTAATTAATATATACGCTTTTTGGTTATATTTTCTGTCAAAATATATGAGTGGAATAAAAAATAAAAAAATCCTTTATTCGTATTATATTTAGTAAAATTATTATTTTAAATATAGATATATAATTCGTATTACATATTGTTGATAGCTCGTTTATCGAATTGGGTTAATTAAGTGTTCATGTGACTTGAAGTGATTATCCGACTAATAAACTATCACACAGCTAGCTAGAATAAACATGGAATGCTCGTAAATAAATGCTAACACACGAGAAAAGAAGATGGAAACCAACCCTCACAAATTTGGTTAAATGCTCATTTTAATGTTACACTACATGAGATTAGTTTGTAGATATATAATTAAAAATTCTTTCATTTTAAGGTTACGATTGCAGCCTTACACGTGTCCCATAATCGATTTCACCACAAAAAAAATGCCAAAATGACGACGGGTAAGGCAACGGATTCCCCCTCACTAATCAAGAAGGCAACGGCACTCCGCCGTTGCCAATATAGGCGTTGCTATTTTATAGGCAACGGACTTTGGAAAAACCGTTGTCTTTTGGCAACGGTATATGGCCGTCGTCTTTTGGCAAGGGCGTGGAGGCCGTCGCCTTTTCGCAATGGGGCCCAGCCGTCGCCTTTTTGTTAACTTTTAAAAAATGAGAACCTGGGTTTCGAACCCAGGTCTCTAAGGCAACCAACACACCCCCACCACTAGGCCACCAATATTCGCGATATTTCGCTCCAGCTGGGTTTCGAGCACGGGACCTAAGGCAACCAACACACACCCCACCACTAGGCCACCAATATTCGCGATTTTTCGCTCCAGCTGGGTTTCGAGCACGGTACCTAAGGCAACCAACACCCCCCACCACTAGGCCACCAATATTAACGATTTTTCGCTCCAGCTGGGTTTCGAGCACGGGACCTCTCGATCTTGTAGAGATTTGGGCGCCCCCTCTGTGCCGTTTAAGCTAGGAGCTTTAGTCGTCATGTTGTGAACACAATTAATATATATTCAATTTAATTTTAGTTTCAATTCTTTATTTCAATCCATTTTAAGTTTAATTGGTGCTTATTAAATTGTCAAAGCATATCATATTTATTTCTAAACGAGAATTAACTAAATTATAATGTGTTTCAAATTAAATAATTTAATTACGGTATCATTAATTAATTTACACTATTTAAATTTATTCTAATATTCAATATACAACATTTAAATTCATTCTAATTTTCAATTCACAACATTATAATTACATACAACATTGAGTATAATTATTTTCGATTATACATGTAAATTTATTCTAATCACATCATTTAAATTCATTCTAATTTTCAATTCACAACATTATAATTACATACAACATTGAGTATAATTATTTTCGATTATACATGTAAATTTATTCTAATCACATCATTTAAATTCATTCTAATTTTCAGTTCACAACATTATAATTACATACAACATTGAGTATAATTATTTTCGATTATACATGTAAATTTATTCTAATCACATCATTTAAATTCATTCTAATTTTCAATTCACAACATTATAATTACATACAACATTGAGTATAATTATTTTCGATTATACATGTAAATTTATTCTAAGCACATCATTTAAATTCATTATAATTTTCAATTCACAACATTATAATTACATACAACATTGAGTATAATTATTTTCGATTATACATGTAAATTTATTCTAATCACATCATTTAAATTCATTCTAATTTTCAATTCACTTATCCATTTAAAAATATCAATTCACTTACCCATTTAATTAAAATAACATCACACACAACATTAAAATAAAAATTAATCCTCAACGTCAATGTAATAAAGTAATATAAAAATGTATCACTCCTCATCACCACCATCATCCTCAGTATCATCCTGATCCCGATCAACCTGGCTACAATCATAAACGTTGTGCGACGCCCCCGACGGCCTCGGCGCCCTACCCATCTGCTGACCCATCCCACCCATCTGACCCATCACACCCATCCCACCCATCGTCTGACCTGTCATCTGACCCATCATCGCTGCCAACTGATCCTGAAAAGTCTTGACTATGCGCTCCTCCGTCTGCTGCATTTGTAGGAGTAAGCACTGCTCTCTCTCCTCATTGATTCTCCGTTCTTCGGCAAGAGCATTGTCCATGTCTTCCTGGGAGAATCGTCCATAAGTCGTACCACGTGACGTCTCGCCAGAACCGGAGGAGACCCGTCTGTTCTTGCCTACTTGTCCAAGGCCCCTAACACGTCCATGAGACCTACCAACCTTCTTCACGAACAAATCAGACATGTCGGGTATAGTTGGGCCCTGGGAACCATCCTCTGAAGTAGGTTCATCTGACGGATCTCCTGATTGATTGGTCAACTCCTCATGTACCTCGTCCTATACGTGCACATTTAAAAGTGGGTTAATACATTTTCAAGTAAAATTAAATATATATTTGTTATATAATGTAATGTATATATATATGTACACACTTACAAGTATATCACCCATATAACCATAGTTGTATGTGCCGTTTTCGTAACGGTGGTAATATTCAGCTATCTCCCAGTCGTGGGCAGGGCGTCCCATCTTCTCCTCCTGTATTTTGAATTGAAGACATATACGTATAATTAACTAAATAATTAACTAATTAAAATGAATTATAATTGACCACAAATACTTACAATCCGTCGTGCGACCTCTGCTGCTCCACGAGCTCCGCCTTTATGAGTACCACAGCCAGTACCCGGACCTCCAGGCTCGGATAAGCGGTTCTTACGAGCCTGCTCGCTTTTCTTAATTGTTTCAGGATCGCTCCAGTGACGAACTAAGTCGTTCCAAACATTGACATCCCACCTCGGCCTCTTCTTTTCCTTCACCCACGCTTTCTTGACGTTTGATAACATGCCAGTGTACCGACCTGCTGCTCTTTGAAGAAAGAGCCTGTACACCTCTTCAGTAGATGTGATTCGAGGGTCCCACCTGGCCTCGGTCTGCAAAAAAAAAATGAATTAATGAATTAATATAAAAAATAACAAAATGTTAATGTAAAGTGATTTTATACCTGGAATGTCTCCCACCACCGCTGTATCGTGCCGGGTGATACCTTGGCAAAGGAGTGTGCACCAAGCTCCATATTCCTATACATAATCGACCTGGTCGTCCTCTAAATCAAATTTGAAGGCATCAACCTGTTACACGTATTTTATAATAATAAAAAAAATTATTAATAAACACGTTATACATACGTCTAATGAAAATTAAATAAGGAATATACTTACGTATCAAGGTAGATCCACAGTAAAATGCGACTCTCGGGTGCATCATAAGACATGCTGGCCTATGTCCCGACAGACGGAGGTCTAACTGACGAATGTATTGGTGGAGGGGATGGTTGCTGTGGAGGGGATGGTTGCTGTGCAGGTGGAACCATATGAGGCACCTGAGTGTAATAGGAATCTAGGTTCATTCTAGGCAACTGTAGCTGGGTCATATCGGGCATATATAAACCCTGTGGTGTGTGCACAATCGGTGTCTCATCCACCGGCTCTCCTCTACCTCTAGTACTTCTACCTCTACCTCGCCCATGTCCAGTAGAACCCTGACCAGAGCCACCCTGACCAGAGCCCTGTCCAGAACCATGTCTACGACCACTCATCTGTCAAAATGAACATTAAAACATTATTAACGTTTAACATTGTAACAATTAAAAAACATTATATATGAACATCACTGTAAGGATTAACACTAGAATATAAATAAGGAATATAATTAAGGAATTAATATTTAGATAACATTGTTTAGCAATTAATTAACAACATGATTCATCATTCATCTTCATCTTCATCTTCGTCGTCTTCTCCGTCTTCTTCTCCATCTTCTTCTCCGTCTTCTTCTCCATCTTCTTCTTCATCTTCTTCTTCATATTCTGCCACTTCCATCATTGTACCGGTGTCATCAGTTAACATGACAGGATCATCATCTACTTGCACAATTATTTGAGTCTCTAAGTTATCCTCCTGCCACGCGGGAACTTCATCTTCAGTAGTATCTTTTGCATCCACCAAGTATCTCGGTTTGACTTTGCAGACAAATATCAAATCAGTACGGGGTCCAGGGTTTGGACAATAATAGACTTGTGTGGCTTGACTTGCTAGTACGAATGGATCGTACCGGCCGTAAGATCGCCTCTGATTAAGCTCCACGAGCTTGTAGTTAGGATGAACTTTTGTCCCATTGTTTGAGGGATCAAACCACTGACACTTGAACAAAACCACTTTTTTCTAGTGGTACCCCTGATAGTCCAATTCGACTACTTCCTCGAGTTTTCCATAGAAATCTTCCTCGTTCGCATCGTAGTTTTTTCCCTTGATACAAACCCCACTGTTTGATGTTGCTCTAGATGCACCATAAGCCATAGTGTGGAATTTGTACCCGTTCACGTAATACCCTGCGTACGTAAGAACTTGACCAGACGGACCGGCCGAGAGATCGTATAAAAACCTGTTCTCGATGCGATTTATCTTCACCTATATATTTATAAGCCACGACGATGTGAGAATTTCTATAACTTAACACTTTACACAAATCGTTATTTTAAGATAACTTACAATTTCTTCAAACCACGCCGCAAATCCATCTTGTAGCCTTAAATCTGATTCAACGACCGATAGATTTGATTGACGAACTTGAAGTTGTTGCATGAATAACCTACGTACGATCGATATAAGATTAATAAGACATGTCAACACTAAGTATTTGATTGACAAACATTGATTGACTTACTGAACATATGGCTGCACCTCATCACAATTCAACAACACGTACGTATGAGCAACTTTTTTCTCCTCGTCTAAAATCCATCTTTTCTTAGGCTTTCCTAATCGTTTGTCAGGCGCCTTAAATATTGAAAAAGTGCCATCGACATACTCGTGTACTTCGTCCCGACCATCGTAATTACGAGGTACATTGTGTATCCTTGTCGTAACATGGTCCTCGAAATAGTGAGAACAAAACATTGACGCCTCTTTAGTTAAATATGCATTGGCAATCGAAGCTTCAACACATGTTTTGTTACCCACGCTTAATTTCAAGGTGCGAAGATACCTGATTAAATTATAAGAATCGTAAGTTCATATAATTTGAAGAATCGTATGAGAAATTGAATGACAATTACCTCTCGTATGGATACATCCATCTGTATTGAACTGGACCACACACTTTTGCTTCATATGCAAGGTGCACAGGTAGATGTTCCATAGAGTTGAAGAAGCTGGGTGGAAAGATACGTTCCAACTTGCACAAGATCATTGGGATATCTGTTTCCAGTCGAGCCATGTTGTCAACTGTGATGGTTGTAAAAGTCAACTTCTTAAAAAATAGACTAAGCTCAGTGATTGCTTTCCACACATTGAGCGGCAGAATTTTGTAAAAAGCAATCGGTAGTAGTCTCTGCATAAACACGTGACAATCATGACTCTTCATCCCATAAAATTTCAATTTCGACCAGTCAATGCAACGGGACATGTTAGACACATATCCATCTGGAAACTTCAACTCACTTATCCACTTACAAATAACATCCTTTTGCTTCTTATCCAGCGAAAAAGAAGCCTTAGGATACTTTGATGTACGTGGACATTTCTTGAGAGAGGGACGACGACAATAATCATTCAACTCATCTCTTGATTTAGACGTGTCCTTTGTTTTCCCCTCCACATTCATCACCGTGTTGAATACGTTATCAAACACATTTTTCTCAATATGCATCACGTCTAAATTGTGTCGTATCAACAAGGTACTTCAATAGGGCAACTCCCAGAAAATGCTTTTCCACTTCCACCCTCCAGAAAGTTTTTTGTTGTGGGCCTCAGCACCCTCCTCTGTAACATTTCTATATCCCAAATGATCAATTTCGTATAGGAGACTTTCACCCGTTCGAATAGGCGGTGGATCATCTGTGACTACTACTCCGGCCATGAATGTAGTTTTATTCATTCGCCACGTGTGATTCAGTGGTAAAAACTTTCGGTGGTTGTCGAACCACGACTGCTTTCTACTTTTATTCAAATAGAATGCATCGGTGTACTCTCCACAATATGGACAAGCAAGCCTTCCGGCTGTACTCCAACCAGAAAACATCGAGTATGCTGGGAAGTCACTAATGGTCCAGATAAGTGCAGCTCGCATCAAAAAGTTTTGCTTTCTAGCAACATCGTAAGTTTGCACACCATTTTCCCATAAAAATCACAAATCTGCTATCAGTGGTTGCAAAAACACATCAAGTTTTTCCTTCGGACTTTTAGGGCCAGGCACGAGAATCGAAAGAAACATGAATTGATCCTTCATGCATAACCACGGGGGTAGATTGTACGGAGTAAGTATAACTGGCCATGACGAATATTGTTTTCCCGTCATTCCAAACGGTGCAAAACCGTCTGTGCTCAAGCCCAACCTAACATTCCTAATTTCAGATGCAAAATTAGGATACGAACAGTCCAAATGCTTCCAAGCCAACGAGTCTGCCGGGTGACGCATAACACCAGAGTCATCAGAAGCGCACGAGGCATGTCATGTCATATCCTTCGCAGTGGCCTTGGACATGTACAATCTTTGCAAACGAGAAATTATCGGAAAGTAGAACATCTCCTTAACCGGGCGTTTCTTTTTCAACCGACCATCTGCATCAACCCTACTTATACCGTGTTCGACCACAAATCTTACAAAAATCTAGTTCGCTGTCTGCACCCCAGAATAACATGCATTTCTGTGCACAACAATCAATCCTTTCTACCGGAAGACCCATCCCACTCATCAAATGTTTGGTGTCGTTAAATTTCTTGGGAACCTTATTTTCGGGAGGACAAATCTCACGAATCAACTCAACGACCTGATTGTATCCCCTTTCAGACAATCTGTTTTCCGTTTTAATGTTCAACAATCTGGAATTGAATGACAACTGTGATTCACAACCAGGATACAAGTCTTGGTCCGCTGCACGAAGCATGCCGTAAAACTGTGTCGCATTCTCGTTAGGGGGTTCTTCATTAAGTGCCTCATCTTCCACGTCTATTCCAAAATCAATGTTTGGGCCACCCATTAACTCTTCTACCATAGTGTGGTACGAACTAGGTCCCGCTGGGTCAACGTCGTTTGAAGTTGACGCAAATTCATTAGTGTTTTGAAATGGACGTGGACCCCAACTCTCTTCCCCGTGATAAATCCAATTATAATAATTCAGTGTAAAACCATTTCGATATAAATGAGATTTCACTTCATTAGGATCTCTATAAGTTTGATTTCGACATCTAGCTTTCGAACAAGGACACCTAATTTTTCCTTCCCAAATCGAATTCGGATTACTAGTGGCAGCTTCAATAAATCCATTTACTCCACTAATAAATCTGGGGTTCATAATCTCATTCACTAATCTTGGACTATACATCCAACTACGACTTGAATAATTCATCATGTCAATCGACGTACGTCTACAACACACAAATTAACAACCAACGTCTCATTCCTCCAACTCTATTAAAATTAATTAATATAATTCCAAATATATTCTAATAATTATTCTAACACCCTAATTAACAAATAAATTCATAGACATAACACAATTATATATATAATTCTAACACCCTAATTAACAAATAAATTCATATAACTTAATTAATTAATTAAAACATACACACATATAAAATACATGCCTAACACAATATATATAATTCTAACAATTAAATTCTAACAATTACCACATGCATGCATAAAAATTAACAATTCTAACAATTTTATATATACATACAACATATATGCATATATATACATATATATACTAAACTATATATATACATATAACTTCAAATTTAACCGATTAAAACGAAAAAAATTACCGTAGAAATGCTCCCGTCGAAGTGTAGAACACAAATGGCCAAGAACCGAGTCCGATCTGCAAACGAACGTGGATGTTGAGTTTGGAGGTTTGTGTAATGGAGGTGTGTGTGCGCCGCTGAATGAGCTTCTGGACGGCTGGGGTGGGAGGACTTTTAATTGAGTTAGGGCGACGGCAAAGGCAACGGGCCCACTACCGTTGCCTTTTAGCGAGTGGGGGCCGTTACCAAATGGCAACGGGGCCCACTGCCGTCGCCTTTTGGCAACGGGCCTTATATGCCGTCGCCTTTTTGCAACGAGGCCCACTCCCGTTGCCTTAAGGTAACGGCACCCGCCCCCGTCGCCTTTTTTCTTCCCGTTATCAATGTCGTTGCCAATTGGCAACGGTAGCCTGCCGTTGCCTTCTGGCCATTATTTTGTAGTGTTTCAAGTAGATCGTTTACATTCCGCCAAGTACCAACTTTGAGGGCGAGCTCTCATTGGCCGCATAATTGTCCTCCAGTGACATTGGTTGCAACCCTAATAGATAAAAATATAATATATTGTGTTATTAAAAAATTATTAAATAAATAAAGTAAGAAATAACATTTGAGTTTTTTTTTTTTTTTAAAAAAATTGATAAATTTATTAGTGTGTAATAGGATTTAGGGATATATAATACAATTTGACCAAATTCAACAAATCCGTATAATTCCATCACATAGTGTAAATTTATTTATTTTTTCGAAAATTTTCTTTCACAGGTTTTTGAAGTGAAAAAAAAGATTTTGAACATAGTTCTTAGAGTTTAAAAACACAAAGATAATTAGTAAATAGGACGTGAAGAAACTTTTGCCACTTTTGAGAAGTGACTTTTCCCTCACTTTGAGCACGAGTCACCACCTCTAATTAGTATGAATAGAGTCATCAATCATAACTAAAAAATTTAACGATACATAAAAGATTAGTAGTATAACTTTGTGCAATTAAGGATGACACGAATGATCTTCAGTTATAAAAACTACCGTGTGAGCTAGTATCTTTTACTCCACCTATACTGATGAATAAATATACGTAAATTAAAATATGTAATTATAAGTATATATAAATAAATTAAATGCATACATGTAATTGAAGTTTAACTAATTCACTAAAATTAAATTAAAATTGTACTTCAATAACATTCGCACAAAAAATCACTTTACTTAAATATATTCAATAACTAGATAGAATTCTCGGCAAAAATATTCATAACCGCCAGTATAACATTTGTTTTTTATAATTTCAAATTTTATTATATAATTAATTATTTTAAATAATTTATTAAATTATAATTATTGATAAAAATTATATACAAAATAATTTTATTGATTAAAGTGTTTTTTATATGAATTAGGTAGTTCTATAAATAATTCTTAAAAAATATTAATTAATTAAATTAGTATACTTTACAAAATGTTTAGATAGTATATTTTTAGGTAAAAATAATATAAAATAAGTGTTCTTAAAATGACATATTAATTAATTTTAATTTAGTTTTGGACACAACATTTCATTTTAATCACTCTAAAAAAAAATAGTGAGGGGAAAAAGTGAAGACTTCTAATTCCTTGCTAATTAGCCAGGAATCTAAGTGAGGGATTTTTTTGCCCTCGCTAATTAGCGAGGGATTTAGCGAGAAAAATTAATATATTAAAACTAATTAGCAAGGGTAAAAAATCGCTCGCTAAATAATGAGGAATTTAGCGAGGAAAATTAATAAATTAAAAAAATTCCTCGATAATTAACGAGGGAAAAAATACACCTTGCTAAATAGTGAGGAATTTAGTGAGGATAATTAATAAATAAAAAAGAAATAAACATAATTATTGTTTATGTTTTCTTGGAAATTCTTTTCGAGGGTATATTATGTTTCCTTCATTGGACACTTTGTTCCTTCTCCACTCCATTTTACTAGCCGTCACCCTTTCTAATTTATAAATGTTTGTAAATTTCAATCTTGTATATGTTTTCTTGAAAATTCTTTTCGTTTATAAAATTTTTGACTTAGAGTGTGTTTTCTGCAAATGAAATAGAAGTGGGATTTGATTTGAGAATTCAAAATATGGAAGAAAATGAGAATTATGAGGCCGTTTCATCGTCATCTGGTACATCATAAATTTTTTTATTTTGTAATTTTAGTATTAATAAATTAAATTAAACGTCATCTGGTACGTCGTTAGTTTATTTTTAATTGAAGTTTAATTTTCATTATGTTTTATGTACAACTTGTTCAATTGATTTTTTAATTAACAATCGTTGGATTTAAATTTTGAATATGTGTTGGTTCGTAATTACAAATTTAAAAAATATAATGTGTGTTGAAAAAACAAACATAATTATTGGTATGATATTATTTTGTATGTGTTGCCAATTTTTTAATAAACAAATAAATTAAATTAATTAAAGAAGAAAAAACTAAAAATATTAACATATATATTAATTGGTTTTAAAATATAATGAATAATTAAAGCTTGTAATTATATTTGCAAAAATATTAGTATTTTTTAGTATGAACAGAAATTATATCAAAAACAGTAGTATGATGAGGAGAGAGAATGGTGGTGGATCTTTTTTCACATGGAAAACCAGCAGATGCATTTTTCCTGGTATATGCTTCTCAATTATTCAAAACCATATATATATATATAAACCAATATAAAATAAATAATCGAATTAATTACTAATCGAACAAACTTTTGTTTAAAAAGTAAGAAAAAAGTGGTTAAATGAGGACGGCCAAAAAGTTCAACCCTACCCCTGTATGCACAATGGAGTAGGTAATGTCTATGAAAGTGTGTGTGCGTGCGATATATAGAGATGTTGTCCTTAGTGTTGGCACACACGAGACAACAATGAGCAGCGGAATTTAAACAAACACTTTGCAAAGAGTATTTCAAAAATTGTGTAGATTAAATAATTAATCTACACGAATCACTACAAAATCAACAACCTTGTAAGGTTTTGAACAATAACAACTCTAATTGAGTTCGAAAAGTTACTAGAAAAATACGAAACTATCTCCCTTATAGGTTTAACATATTTTCCTAATAAACGACTATGATTGAGTACACAAATATTCGGGCTTATAAGTGTGCACTAATCTACAAGAAAGAACAAAGTGTTTTTCTAACTAGAAGCGTCACGCATTCCATAGATAGTAATGTAGTTTAGCTTTCTCTCTTGTTGTACTTTGGAATGAAGGCAGTGTGGTCTATTTATATGCTTCAATTCGAACTGCCTTGCAACTCCTACAACTCCCTTGATCAATCTTGGCCATTGGATCAAAGGTAGTTTCTTGTAACTTCCCTTCACACTCCATAATTGTAGGAACTTCCATAGTGGTGCTTAGAAACTTCTCACTCCCATGCAACTGCTTGACCTGGGTGTTGCCCACGTCTTCTACCTGCATTTGGGACATCACTAAGCAACACAAGTTAAGTAAGAGTTAGTAAAGGGAGAAAGGGCAAATTCTGATGTTGTGGTAGGTGTTGGCACATTCAGTACAACATGTAACTGAAATGTTGGATTATAAAATACAACACCTATTCCAACATCAACAATCTCCCCCAATTTGGCCTTTCTACATCAACACTCCTAATGTTCACACATTCAGAATTTTGATAAAGAAAACAATACCCATGATATTCAAAACAAACCAATATCAGTATTTAACCAAACTTAATCACAGCATCTAAGTCAAATACAAAGTACTTAGATTTAAAAACAATAAAAACAGTGAATGTAGGGCAATGTATGTGGGACAGAAATGTAAGCAACATAAGTAAAGCTTTTACAGATTGAGGAAATAAATGACAGCAGTAAAGGGGAGGATTGGGCTGATATAATCAGCTGCATCTTCAGGAGTCTGCACGAACTCCCCCATACTCTAGACTTCCTCATTCTTCAAAGCCTTCAAAAAGCTGCATTGAGATCTCCATAGAGATCCTCAATATCTTGAGCATCTTGAGCATCAGCATCTGCATCTTGGTTTGGAATCTGAATAGCACTCTCTAGTTGAACTGGACCTGCATTGTGAACATGTGAGCTTACTCCCCCTGTTGAGGTAGAAAGTAGGTCCTCCCAGAAGCGTTTCTGAATGAGTAAGTCTTCAACAGTACTTTGAAGATTGGTGATTGTGCCTTGAAGAATGTCCACTTGCCTTAGAATAAAGTGTGAGGACAAATAAACCGAGGCGACACAACCTGAGGAAGGATGTGATCTGGAAGTTGATGGCATATTCGGATCAGCATTGCAAGTGAAATTCATCATATTTTGAAATATGACATGGCCTAGATTGAATTGCTTCAGGTGTCCAATCTTAAACATGAGGACAGCTTGTTCTAAGGTTAAAGTGGTGTTATTAGTTGTTGGTAACCAATTACAACACACAATTTTATGCAGAACAGAGTATAGGCTGGTTAATCTAGATGCAAGTAGTTTTGGTACCCAGTGTGTAATCTTACCTCCTGTAAGTATACTAATCATGAAATCAAAGTCAGTGACCACTGGATCTTCCATAATTTTCGTTTTCAGCAGTATATTGATCTTCCTAGGAGTAACAATAATTTCAAGACCCCGGAAAGGAACACAACCATATCTTCTAGAGTTTGTATCACCGGTTTTGGAACTTACATTCGCATAAAATTCATGAATCCAATCAACAACATACGGTACAGCAAACAGTAAGGCATCCAAAATAGATCGTTCTTTAAACCAATCCAAGAGATTTGCAGCTTCAAAATCAGAAATTTTCAGGATGCGTTCGCTCATAATTGTCCTATTACGAATAGTTTTATAACGGGTGCTCTTGTGATCATTATACTCAACCTCATTATCACTAAAATCGGAATCAGACGAAAAAGGTACCTCTTCTTCGGGAGCAGAGGCGTATGAACTCGAATCTGAAGAAGAGCTTTTGGATGTAGCCACTGGAGAGACAACAGGTGGAGTTTTTCGAGCCTTTTTGGGTAGACTGAGGAATGGGGCTGTCTTCATCTGCATGCTCAACGGACACAACTTCGGGAAAGTTATCGATGATATCATCATCGATATTTTGAGGCTCCCCCTCAGAATCTGAGTTGGATACAATAATCGGTTGAGTTATGCCGCCGTATGTTCTGGGCTTTTTCCTCCCAAAGTAATCGACTCGTCTCCCAAGTGTTCTGTACGAAACACGACGGCCACCAGGCCATCTGCGAGTGACGGGAGCAGGGGATTTTGCCGTGCCTTTTGCCGTTTTAGTGGGGAATTTCCTCTTTTGCCGTAACCTTGCTATCTTTGCTGCTAAAATCTCCCCATCAGACGAGGAGGCGTCTTCCATGTGCACATCTTCTCTAAACATTGCATTGTCAAGAGTTTCTCCACCCAAGATAATTTTTGGAGAGGTTGTTCTGCGAGCTAGGGCATCGTATGCCCGTTTCAGTTTCTCGAAAGGGGTTCCAAGAGGGAATGATTTTTGTGCGATTGGTGATGGAGGAGGTGAGCGATTATCAACAGCAGCACTCTTTGACTCAAGGATGTTTGCATGTGCCATTTTTGAGCGGATATCAAATGGATTGTACACAGCGAGTGGAAGTGCAGAGGTTTCTGGTTCAAATGGAACAATCATGGTTCCAACAACAAAGGATGGCGAACCAGGTGCGGGAGAGCTTGGAAGTTCAGTGATTGTCACCATTTTCGGATTGATTTTGAGTTTTGGAGAAAAATTCGCAGGTTAGGTGAGAGAGGATTGTTTGAATTTTGAATCAAGAAATGACAGGTGCTGTTCGAAATGATGATAAGAACCTGCAAAAGTAAAAATTGAATTGATTAGACCTCTTCGAATTCTGGAATGGGAAGATAATCATAAAAAAATTCGACCAATTATACCAATTTTTTGAAGAAACACTTATGCCAAAAATTATATTCTAGAATGAGTGTTGCATAAGCAGAAGTAAGCTCGATGGTATAAAATGGCATTCATATGAGATCTATTTATAGAGAATTTCAGGCGGGAGTTGAAGCACGATTCTGTATGTGAAGAAATGGAGAGAGTGGAAGAATTAACTTCTCTCCATAAAAGTTCGTGTTGTTGTGGAGAATAATTACTGATAATTAAAAATAAAAAGAAGTGGATTAATAAATAACTGAACAGATAAAATAATTAAATTCAAATAAATATTTGCAGATAATAAAAATAATAATTATCAGAAATTAATTAATTCTATAAATAATCTAAATCATAAGTCTAAGTCAGGTGTTGAATAGATTGTTGGCATTTTGTACATCTCAACACAGTTTTTTCATGAATTTGCTTCATATGTGTTGCACTTTAATTTTTATCACATTTACACATTGATCCATCTTTTCAAAAGAGTGCATCGTAGCAGCGAACTCCGTGCCCCATAGTTACTCAATGGATTTGTGTTTAATTTGATGCAGTATATATCACCTTTAGAAAAGAGAACATCGTAGTAGCGAGCTCCGTGTCCCTAGTTACTCAGTGATTTTTTAAAGCATCTAATTTGTGATTTCATTTGCATTTGAGAGATTGTACAAGCTTTTCTCATATTCCACATGACTCAATTTAAGACTTCTAGACTAAGATTATAAAGAATTATGTTAAATCCGATACTTACGAAATTTATACAAAGAAATAATTAAATGAACAAATCTGGTGTTGTCCCAAATGCTGCCGCATTTGGTACAACACTTTTGATACAGTGTTCAGATATTGCATAATCCAAGAGACTTCCTTAGAGAGGAAAATCTCTTATCATCTAAAGCTTTTGTGAATATATCAGCAAGTTGTTTTTCTGTGGAAATGTATTCCAACTTTACCACCTCTTTTTCAACTAGATCTCTTATGAAATGATGCCTTATACTTATGTGCTTAGTCAAAGAATGTTGCACTGGATTCTTTGATATATTTATGACACTAGTGTTATCACAAAAAAAGTTAGAGTATCACAGGGTAAACCATAATCACACAACATTTTTTGTAACCAAAGTAATTGTGTACAGCAACTCCCTGCTGCAATATACTCAGATTCAGTTGTGGATTTTGATACACAGTTCTGTTTCCTGCTATGCCAAGATATGAGATTATTTCCCATGTAGAAGCAGCCACCACTGGTGCTCTTTCTATCATCAGCATCTCCTGCCCAGTCAGCATCACTGTAGCCAATTAGGGAACAATTTGTGTCCTTGCTGTACCATAAGCCTAGGTCACAAGTTCCTGCAACATATCTAATTATCCTTTTTACAGCATGCATATGATATTCTTTTAGGTCAGACTGATATCTAGCACATAAACATACACTAAACATAATATCAGGCCTTGTAGAGCTCAAGTAAAGAAGACTACCTATCATTGATCTGTACAATGTTGGGTCAACATTTTGGCCAACACTGTCTTTACTCAGTTTCTGAGTTGATCCCATAGGTGTTTTCATGTGTTTAGCATTCTCTAAACCAAACATTTTTACAAGATTTTTAGCATATTTACTCTGTGATATAAAGATACCATCATTTTGCTGTTTGATTTGCAAGCCTAGGAAATAGTTTAAGTCACCAACCATGGACATTTCAAAGGTTGATGTCATTTCATTCACAAACAGTTTTAGCATATCATCACAAGTAGAGCCAAATACTATATCATCAACATAAATTTGAGCTACCATAATATCATTTTTCTCATGCTTAATGAATAGAGTTCTATCAGCTTCTCCTCTAGTAAAACCAAATTCAATCAGAAAATCAGTTAATCTTTCATACCAAGCTCTAGGTGCTTGCTTCAAGCCATAAAGAGCCTTTTTTAACTTAAACACATGGTCAGGAAATTCTGAATTTTCAAAACCTTTTGGTTGCTCAACATCAGCTTCTTCCATTAAGATTCCATTTAGAAAGGCTGCTTTAACATCCATTTGATATAGTTTAATGTTGATAAAGCATGCAATAGCAAGTAAAAGTCTAATGGATTCTATTCTAACAACTGGAGCAAATGTTTCATCAAAATCTACTCCCTCTACTTGAGTATATCCTTGAGCAACAAGTCTTGCTTTGTTTCTGATAATGTTGCCTATTTCATCAGTTTTGTTTTTGAAAATCTATTTAGTACCAATAACATTTGTATGATCTGGTCTAGGTACTAAGGTCCATACATCATTCCTAACAAATTGATTCAATTCTTCATGCATAGCTTCTACTCAATGTTCATCATTTAAAGCTTCTTTTACTGTTTTAGGTTCAATAGCAGAATGATAACACTCATGGTTTACCTTATTACACACATAAGTCATGCAAATAGATCTTACCACATCTGTTGGATTTATACCCAACCTTCTTCTGGTCTGAATTCCAGTAGATTGATCACCTATAATCAGCTCCTGTGGATGATTCTTTTGCACTCTCCTTGAAGGAGCTTTATGCAGATTGTACAGATTTTCTGGATTTTCTGTAACTTTAGCAGATGTGTCTGTGAGTGTTCCCGCATTCTGTTCATCATCTTTGATCTGATCTGTTCTGTCAGTGATTATTGAACTATCAGCAAGGTCTAAAACATCCTCTTCAATACTGTTTCCTGTAATACTTAAATTATCATCAAAAACCACATTTACAGATTCTTGAACAGTATTTGTTCTGAGATTATAGATCCTATATGCTTTACTATTCCTTGAATAACCGAGGAAAAAACCTTTGTCACTCTTAGAATCAAATTTATGCAATTGTTCTCTATCATTTAGGATGCAGCAAACACAGCCAAATACATGAAAATACTTAAGAATAGGTTTTCTATTATTCAGTATTCCACATGGTGTACTATTAGAATCTGTTCTAATCAAGACTTTATTAGAAATATGACAAGCTGTATTTAGAGCTTCAGCCCAAAACCTTTTGGCTAAATTTTTAGAACATAGCATAACTCTAGCCATCTCTTGAAGAGTTCTATTTTTCCTTTCTGCTATCCCATTCTGCTGAGGTGTTTTAGGTGATGAGAATTCCTGTAATATGCCTTTAGATTCACAAAACTCAGTGAAAACACTGTTATTAAACTCTCTTCCATGGTCTGATCTAATTCTACAAAATTTAGAATTATAAACAGTCTTGAATCTTTTGCATAGAGTTTTAAACACAGAAAAGGTTTCTGATTTTTCTTTTAGGAATTCTATCCATGTGAATCTAGAATAATCATCAACAATGACAAAAGAATACCTTTTTCCACCTATACTATCAATTTACATAGGACCCATAAGATCCATATGAAGTAATTCAAAACAATGTTTTGTAGAACACTGACCTAATAGTTTGTGAGAAGCTCTTACCTGTTTGCCCTTTTGACATGGTCCACAGATGTGATTGTCTGAAAATTTCAGCATTGGTAAACCTGTAACAGCTTTGAGTCTAATTAATCTATCAATCTGTCTATGATTAACATGCCCAAGTCTATGATGCCACAGTGTACTTTCATCATTTTTCACATTATTGCAGCACACTTTGGATTCAATTAAATAGCAATTATCAGCAGATCTATTACCCATCATAATGCAATCAGAATTTTCATCTAGCACATAGCATGAATTTTTATCAAACTTTACATGCAAGTCATCATCACATAATTGGCTTATACTAATAAGGTTGGCAAGTAATCCATCAACATGTAAAACATTTGGTAATCTAGGAAATCCAGGAACATTTAAGGTTCCTTTGCCAATGATCTTATCTTTAGATCTACCTCCATAAGTAACATTACCACCATTATAAGCTTTATAATCAGATAGATAATCAATTTGACCTGTCATATGTTTTGAGCAGCCACTGTCAAAATACCATAAACCAGGAACACATGCTTTCAAAGACATATGCACAACATTACATATAGTATTTTTAGAAATCCATTCCGTTTTCTGTGAATGTTGCTTTGTGTGTGGTGTCATTTTAGACAATCCAGAAGCATTTAAATTCTTCTGTCTTTTTAAACAATAATAAGCTTTATGTCCCTTTTTAAAACAGTAGTTACACACAAGTTCTTTCATATTGACAAGATTTTTCTTTGAAACAGTAGCCTCATTTTTATGCTCATCTTTGACAAAAACAGTAGATCCATTACTTTGAGATTTAAGAACTGTTTTACCTTTATAACCAATACATGTTTTCCTTGTATTATTGAGCAGCAGTGATTCATCCAATTTTGCTTGTCCTTCAGAGAATTTCTTGAAGCTTAAAGACACTTCCTTCATCTTTTCTTCAAGTTTTTCAATCTCACAATCCTTCTTGGTTAGAACACTCTCAAGTTTTAAAACAGAATTTCTTAAATCATCATTTTCAAATGTTAAAGATTTGATAATACAATTTAATTTTTTAGTTTCAGAATATGAAATGTGTTGTTCTTCATTTGTCAAAGGATTTTCATAAGAATATTTTCTGAAATCAAGAACAGATACTTCTAGTCTATCTTTTAGATTAGAAGTTTCTTTATCTTTCTTTGTTAAAAGACTTTCCAGTTTGAACACAGTGTTAGATAAGTCTTGAATATCAGCAGCTTTTCTGGATGTACCTGTCTCTGTAACAGAACTTGTGAAACAATTAAATTCTGGAATTTTATTACTCAGTGATTTCTCAAATGATGGCTCATTTGTCTTCACATCATAATAAAAATCATCCAGATCATCATCAAAGGTATCATCATAAATAATTCTAGCAGAAAAAGCTTGTTCAATGTCTTTTTCAGGATCATGCTCAACATCAGATTCATCACTTAAGGTAGCACTGAAATTTAGTTTCTTTTTCAGAATAGTGTTAGCACATTCATTAGCATAATGACCAAATCCAGAACATGCATCACATTTAACATTCTTCCTATAATCTTGGCCAGACTTAAACCTATTTCCTCTTTCTAATTGTCTAGAAGGATTAAAGGTGTTTTTCCTAATAGGCAATTGTTGATTATTAGTAATCTGAACCTTAGGTTGAAAATTGTCTTTGAACTTTTTATTCTTCATGAAGGTTTTAAACTGTCTAGTCATAAAAGCCATGTAATCAGGATCATTGTAGTATTCCTCAAAGTTTTCTTCATCAGAATCAATTTCAGTAACATAAGGGGATTTTCCAGAACTGGATGTTGCAGATAATGATGCATCACCTTTGAAAACAAGTACTTTCTTTTCATTATCAGCCTTTTCAGATATGTTCATCTCATAAGTTTTCAAAATACCAATTAATTCATTTTGACTTAGCACATCTGTATCTTTAGCTTCCTCTATAGCACATATCTTAGGTTCAAAACGTTTAGGAACTGATCTAAGAATTTTATGTACTAACCTTGTATTAGAGATTGGGTCACCAAGAGAATGAACTTCATTTGAAATCTCAGTCAGCTTTTCATTGTAAGATGAGATGGTCTCATCTTCTTTCATCCTCAAATTTTCGAATTTTGTTCCAAGCATACGAAGTCTGGTCCTTCGTACACTGTCCGATCCTTAACAATGTTCTTGTAATCGATCCCATGCATCTTTGGATGAAATGCAGCTTGAAATGATTTTGAACATTGATGCATCAGTTGAGGTGAAGATTGCATTCAACGCCTTTGAATTGTAACTAGCTGTTGTGATTTCTTCGGCTGTCCAGTCGAGCTCTCTCTTGATTCGGGCTTCATTGTCTTCATCCGCAGCAGTTCTTGGCTGAGTCCAACCAGCAAGAACACTCCTCCATGCTCTTTCATTAATAGATTTGATGTACATCCTCATTTTAGGTTTCCAGAAGGCATAATTTGTGCCGTCCAGAATTGGAGGTTTTAGTGCGGGCGAAAGTGGATACTCCATTGCAAATAAGCACACACTCTAAGCAGAATCTCTACTTAGTGTATCAAGTAGTTGGCTCTGATACCAACTGAAAGTGTGCGTGCGTGCGATATACAGAGATGTTGTCCTTAGTGTTGGCACACACGAGACAACAATGAGCAGCGGAATTTAAACAAACACTTTGCAAAGAGTATTTCAAAAATTGTGTAGATTAAATAATTAATCTACACGAATCACTTATATTATCTCTTAATATCAGTGAAACAAAATCAACAACCTTGTAAGGTTTTGAACAATAACAACTCTAATTGAGTTCGAAAAGTTACTAGAAAAATACGAAACTATCTCCCTTATAGATCTAACATATTTTCCTAATAAACGACTATGATTGAGTACACAAATATTCGGGCTTATAAGTGTGCACTAATCTACAAGAAAGAACAAAATGTTTTTCTAACTAGAAGCGTCACGCATTCCATAGATAGTAATGTAGTTTAGCTTTCTCTCTTGTTGTACTTTGGAATGAAGGCAGTGTGGTCTATTTATATGCTTCAATTCGAACTGCCTTGCAACTCCTACAACTCCCTTGATCAATCTTGGCCATTGGATCAAAGGTAGTTTCTTGTAACTTCCCTTCACACTCCATAATTGTAGGAACTTCCATAGTGGTGCTTAGAAACTTCTCACTCCCATGCAACTGCTTGACCTGGGTGTTGCCCACGTCTTCTACCTGCATTTGGGACATCACTAAGCAACACAAGTTAAGTAAGAGTTAGTAAAGGGAGAAAGGGCAAATTCTGATGTTGTGGTAGGTGTTGGCACATTCAGTACAACATGTAACTGAAATGTTGGATTATAAAATACAACACCTATTCCAACATCAACAGTCTACATTGATTTCTTCTTTTTAACATTGGTATATGAATTAATATAAATAAATTTATTTCATATATCGCAAGAAGTTCGACTTTTAGAGAAGATGTTTTTATATATATATATATAATACTCCCTCCGCCCCAAAGAAACTTTCACACCTACTTTTTCGATCCTTTATAAACTCTACCCATACAATATCTAAAATATTATATTTAATGTTATTATTTTTATGGTACATACATACACACAAGTCAACTCATTTATTTATTTTTTTATAAAATTCTATTTATTATAATATTTTTTTTAAAGGGGGTGAACAGTAAGTATGAAAGTTAAGCTGAGACGGAGGGAGTAATATAGTATCAGAGCTTTAAGCCCACACTTACACATTTTGAGTTCAACAGTATTAAAGAATTAATATAAATGAACTGAATTCATATCTCTCTATTAATTTAGACGAAATCATTTCATATATAATTATATATACATAGTTGAATAGTTCTATAAATTTCCTCAAATTTTAAAACATTTTAATTACATAGCAAGAGTTTTGAACTTTATTGAGTTCTGAGTAGGGGTGTGCACCGGATATGGACCAAAATCTACCCTGATGGATGGATCGAATATCGGACATGAATTAATTTGGTTCGGGTTTGGACCATTCCAGACCCTATGAGTGACTTGGGAGTGTGAGTTGTAGGCGACGAGACTGTTGTTTCTACAAGAGGAGTGCAAGTTGATGTGTTTCTAATAGCGTAGGTGGAGCAAAGAGGGTCAATGTGTCATGACGATTGGCCATCGGGGGTGTCTTGATGATAGCAGGGCGGTGGAGAATTGTAGTTTGTTGAGTATGCATGGATACCAAGTAACAGGTGAAGTGTATAATAAAACACGCAATATCAAATAAACAGAACAAAACACATTGATACTACCTATACTAAAAGTTGCTTAAGAGAAAATATTTACATAATTATTCTTCAAAATTCTACTCATTATTGCATTTTTTTAGTACGTGTGTCATGGAAGTTAGTATGTGAGGGAGGAATTGCAATATATACAACACTATAGTAATTAAATATAGAGAATTGGAGTTTTGGTGTGAGAGATGTCATCAAAATCTAATTTACTGTTTGATGGCCCCTGAAATCACTTAAGTGATATTCACAAAACATTAAAAAAGCAAATTAAGTGGTGCATCCCTTTGAAATCCACCTAGATGTAGAAAATGACAAATTGACCATAAAAATAAATAAATGGTATATAAATAAATGGTATATGTATGTAAGCAGTGGAAAATAGATGGTTAGGAGAAAGTCATTTTCAAAGGTTAGAAAATATTGCACTTTAATAATTGTTGTCTTTGCAACAACGATAGTGCGGTTAGAAATATGAGTATATTATATTACGCTTTTTAAGATTAACCATCAATATTGTCTCTTTGCTTTTTCATTCTTCCACTTATTCACAAATCAAAGGTTTGATTTATTCGTCACAATGCAACACTATTAATTTATTCCATATAGCACATGTACAAGCATAAAACATCTTTGTTGATTTGCACATAAAATATTGTGTTTAATGCATATACAGCTTAATTAAAATGACATGATCGAAACTGAGTTTCATAATCCAAATTTTTGGGTATAAATGTTGAATATATAGCATTCCAATCCTATCTTGTATAATAGTACTACTATCAGGTTATTGTTGAAACTTTTGGTGTTGTGACAAAATATTTAATGCATGAAATATAATTAATTAAGGGGAACAAATTTTCTTTAAAAAATTGGTATAGGTCAAAAATAGATTGTTTCGTTCACAAATTTTGTGTTATTTCAAGGTCAAAATATATTACTATAAAGGTAAATGTATGTTACTATAAAATAAGATAACACACGTATCCATATAATAACACACATTTACTATTAGATTTGAACAAAGAAAACATTTAGTAAAAAAAAATGTGATTCTTTATTGGATCATAAAAGTCCACCCTTGTAAGATCTTTTCCTTTTCTTCGGGATCGAACATCAATTGCAACGATTCGATAGATGGCTCATTGGGATAGATGTAGATGAACAATATCCCCTTTAGAACCATATAGAAAGTTTTCTCCTTCGTACCATTCACAAAAAAATGATTTGACGTATATGCAATTTTAATAAATTAAATGACAAATGGACCTATAAAATAAATTAGATTACGATTTCAGTCTTTTTTTCTTTATGAAAATGAAAAAGAAATCATTCGTACTCATAACTTAAATTGGATAACTATCAAATAGTTGAAATTGAATAATTATCAAATAGTTCAAAAGAAAAATCTTTAGTCAATTTCAATTATTGAGTCGTGTTTACTGAATGATAAAAAATAGATTTAAAGCGATTTAGATCAAATTAATTCAGGTCCGATCTTCGATTTTAAATCCGTGCACATCTCTAAGCTAATTGTTGCTATAATGGGCGGTCCACCTTTTTGGTTGACTGAAATAGTGAACTCTACCAGTGGGCCTACTCATTAAATGGGCCCAACAACAACCCTGCCACGTGTTCACTTCTCCTTGCTTTCCAGCTTCTACGATTCTACACATACCCATACGGTTTATTTAATTACAATAATATAAAATTATGCGCTGTCAATTGTCATTATTGTTCTTTTCCAGTTCAGTCCCTTTTCATGTGTTGGTTTGTAGTATTAATTTAAACAACATTTTTTTAAAAACAAACCTTTTATTATGAGAAAAAAAGAAGAAGAATAACTTGCGAAGGTGTATAAAAATAAGAAATTTTAAGAATAAAATAGTTGAAACAACATTTATGGCGACAAATATTAAATGGAGGTAATATTTCTTGTTATACCCCCTTCGTTTACATAAAGTGTGTCAAATTTACTTTTTGAATTGTTCACATAAGTGAAGTATTTTTTTTAATGTACCTCCATTTATTTTATATTTTCTCTACTTTATTTATTTTATCTATTTTATTTATAAATAAATAATACGGAGTATTATTTAATTTATACAAAATAAACAACACAGGGTATGTTTGATTTTGGATTTGGAAATTTGTTATATAAATTCAGTTATATTTTTTAAAATTTAGAATTCAATCTTTTAAATTTAATCTTATAAATATCTATACCTATAGAAATACATAGAAATCCTCTAAGACCATGTTTATCCATGCCCAACCATGACCGATCATTAAATATAAAATTAATTTCTCACTCCTCCACCTACACATTTTACACCACAACCCAAATTCATCTTTTTTCACACTTTATCCATAACCACAATCACAACCAACATTAATAAATTATTTCTTTTATAATATAATAGTTGTATGTATTATTAATTTTTTATAATATTTTCACAATATTTAGAAAAAATATATACAATTATTTAATAGAAAAAAATTAAAATATAAAAAGAATAATTAACACAATTTAGAAGAGAAAAAAATTAAGAGAAGAGAAAAGGGAGTGTATGAAATTATAATCCAAAACATATCAAGATTGGTCTCTATTTATAGAGAATTTAATTTTATAAATTTTGGTATTTTTTATTTTTATTTTTTTAAAGTAGATAAGTGAAACTTAAAAATTATTTAAATAAAATATAACCGACGAATAAAAAATTGACACATGTCATGTTTAGATATTTTGGAAATAAAAATACTCCACAAAAAAACTGGTCATGGTTGGTTGTTCTCGGTTGACGGATGACCGTGGTCATCAAATAATTTTATTTTTTTTTCCTTTTTTTTTTTTTTTTGTCTTTGTGGATGCCCTGGTTATGGTTATGGGGCAATCGATAAACATGATCTAACATAGTCTTGCAACTCTAAGTTTTTTTTTTGTTTTTTTATTTTAATAAAAGAACTAATTAGACTGCTAAATCTCATAACATAAATTAAATCTTAGAGTGTGTGGCTTATCTACAAATTGCACCTGCAATATTAGCACATGAACCTTTTCACAAAAATCCCACATAAGACGTACAAACAAAAAAATATGTTTCAAATCTATGTCACTATAATGAAAATTATATATATATTATTTTAATAGTAAATGTGTGTTACTTGTCTTTCCAATAGTATGCACGTGTTCATACAATATAACATAAATATTTTTATAATAATTATACATTTAAGGTATTGGAAACAATGTTGGTCATATTAACAAAAAGATGCTAACGTGTGAAAAAAGAAATGTATTACTATATGAACAAAGTATTATTATCCAACGTAAATAAAATACTCAAATATTTTAAACAGCAATAGAAAAACACTAAAAAAACAAAAGTCAAATTAAAGAACATTATGAAAAAATTGACATGAATGTCATCATTTGAAAGAGATAATGTTTGCACTGTAAAATGGACACACATTTAAAAAAAAAAAAAAGTGTAGTAAGAGAAGTGTTGAGGGGTAATTTTATAAAGTAAAGATAGTGGTTGGAATGAATATAAAACTAAAGTAATGATATTTTATGTAAATATATGAATATTGTGAAGATAGAGTTTATAAAGAATACAGTTGTAGAACGAATAAATAAAATAAGTGTGTAAACAATTGTGGAGTAGAGGAAGAGTGGTTGTTTAAATTCTAATTATTTACATTTCAAAGCAAACACATAATTACAAATCAAACGTACCCATGTAAGGTTGTACTAGCACGCCATGTTTTTTCTAAATATAACTATTACAGTACTTCACTTTAAAATGTTTTATCATTTCTGATCAATAATAAGTGATCCAACATAATTTTAATGAATATAATAGGAATAAAGATGGACATGAATAATATAAGATTAATGAGTTCCATTAGTAAAAATATATTTGACTTATTTTTATTTTTATGAGAAGACAATATCTTGGAGCAAAGTCTCCAAATTCTAGTACTATACATTAATACTGAGAATTTTAAATGGTATTGGTTGAAAATTAATTATATAAGATTGGTTAAAATATTTTTCACCTTTTCTTTTTTTTGTGAGAAGACAACATCTTGAAACAAGGTGTCCAAATTCTATTTTTTTTAAAATAAAAATAAAATATTAAGCACTTAAATTTAATTTGACATCTTTAAATTTTATTTTAACTTTTTTAACAAGCTTTTTGAGAGTAGACCTTGAATTAAATTTGTATAGTTTGTTAGCAAGCTTTTTTTGAGTTGTGCTTCAACTAAACTTGTTTACCTTGATAACAAGCATATACAAGTCAAATTTGAACTTTCCACAAATTTAATATTTTACAGTTGAGTTCAAACTTTACTATTAGAGTTCAGACTGAGCTTGAGCTTAAATAATTTCAAACGATTCTAGCTCGAGCCTCATGGTATTCAACTTGATTTGACCCGATTACATCTATATTTATACTCTTTAAATGAAAATATTTTTCGAAATTTTGAAAAAAATAATAAAATGTAAAAGAGAATTAATGGATTGCCATTATTACTAAATATATTCCAAATTTACAAATGCATTTATATTTATACACACAAGCACTCGCATTCATGGATTGCGATGTCTTAATTATATTTGTCTACACGTTTCACTCCTATGTCTTGTTGAACGGTAATATTTATGACTTTGTGAAGATGAGTGTTGACTTGACTTTTTTTTGTTTATGTTTAATTTTAATGAAAATTGCACGAGGACTATTGTATAGATATATATACTATTTCCAAGAATATTTTCTTATATCTTACTGTTTTTATAATACTATTTTATTTTAGAGTATCTCACTAGGCGTCACATCTAAAATAAAAACATATAGATAAAGATTAAAAATTTGGTCTTTTTGAAATGTGTACAAAATACAGAAAAAAATAATAAAAGCGGCCGAAAGAGGGATAAACAGGTAGTTTGTGTATTGTATTGTCCAGTATGTACGTAGGAAGAAGAAGAAAGAGACACACACATACTGCACAGTGGTATATTCTTCAACAAATACGGATATACATTCGTTTATATTCCCATTAATCCAACACACACCTACACACACTCAATGTTGATCCCAAAAAGGGTACTACACCACCGCCTTTGAGGTTTTCCGTTTCCAAAATCAAGAAAAAAATTAGAACTGAGTTGTTGCCATGTTTAGAAGCTCCGAAAATGGATTGATGAAGGGGATTTGGAGGGTGTCTTGTTGGCCTCTCTGAATTCCCTTCTTCCCCCTTTTTATCAATTTTCTTTTGAAAAGTTGCAGCAAAGGGAATTTGTGTTGTGGGCTTGGTTTTGTTGATCAGCATAAATGGAAGTTTCTTCTTGATTAAAGGCTAATTTCAGGTTTGTTTGTTTGTACATATGTATTGATTAAGTAGCTATTGGTGTGTTTTGTGTGATTGGTGTGTTTGCTATTTTTCAGTAAGTCGTTTTATGCACGTATGTTCTTTTATATATATATGTGTATTTGCATAATTGTGGTGTGATTTGAGTGTACGAGATCATGAATTTTTTTTATTGGAAGTGAATTAGAATCTTTGAATTAGTCATATGGAGTTTTGGATACAAATGATTCCAGTTAACAAAATTTATTTTCCATTTTTTCCTCTAAAGGAACTGTGAAAACTCTGAACTTGTAGTCAATGATCTAGTATACTCCCTCCGTCCCACAATTGTTTCCCCCCAAACCTTACTAATAAAGTAAAGAAATTGGTTGAATTGGGTGCATGTGTGTGCCCATGAATAATGATGTTTTGTGTAAATATACGAGTATTGTGAGGGCGGAGTAGGAGTTTATGCAAAGTTTTCCTTGTTTGGGTGTGCAAACAATTATGGACGTACAAATAAGGCATGCGTGCAAACAATTTTTGTGGGACTATGGAAGCTTAATTGACACTTAAATGGAGAGGAGAGATGAGCTCTGTGATTTTCCGAAAAGTATCTTTCAACAATTGCAAGCAATCAGGCTGTTTCTGATGGCATTTTAGAGAAGACATGGATATAAGATTACCTGTTTATGTTGAGAAAAAATTATCTTTCTTCAATTACCTAACAATTGTATAAGCATATTCGAAAATGGATTTGAGTTGCTTGTTAAT
Source organism: Galeopsis tetrahit (assembly GCA_963675135.1). NCBI lineage: Eukaryota > Viridiplantae > Streptophyta > Magnoliopsida > Lamiales > Lamiaceae > Galeopsis > Galeopsis tetrahit. The sequence continues at coordinate 34,656,005 of OY776126.1, read as the reverse complement.
TTTAGTGTACTTAGCTTTAGGAATCACACAGTTTATGTGTTTTGACAGCAATAGAATAGTGATACTTGAACATTAACATTTCTACGTTTATTTCCTTTTCAAAATTTCTGTGTTTTTTATCTTCATATTGAAGTGCAATTGCTTCATAACTTACAAATGCTTGCTATGAGATGAATGTTCAATGTATAATATTTTCTTCTGCTTCCTCCACGTGCATTATCTCATTTAAATATGTCAATTCCTGCAGGTTTCTTGGTAATGTTTTACTGGCCTCACCAATTAGTTTGAGTGCTGATTCAAAACCGAGCTTTCTCGAGTCTTTCTCCAACAATATATATATATATAGACATATATCCGCGGCTTAAATTTGGGGAGTGTAGTCTTTTTTATGGCCACCAAGAACTTCAAGCAAAGATAACCTCCCTATTTTGGTTGACTATTTTCTTACTGTTGCAAACAGTAAGGGCAAATCTCCTTTGGCATTTAGACTTGGCGTCTGAAGAAGAATTAGTTTTCTTCGGAGCCCTTTATCAGTATCTCCTTTGGCAAGTTCGAGTTCTCCAATTGCGTTTGCACCTAACTGCATTGCAATTGTGAAACTGTGTGTCCATTGTTGGGCAAATCTTCTTTGGCAATTTGGAGTCTTGAAACTCCATTTATCCCTTTTTGGGGGCAAATCTCCTTTGGCATTTTGGAGTCTTCGACTCCGTCTACCCTGTATCTGGGGCAAATCTCCTTTGGCATATTATCTCCCGCGCTGGAGATAATCTAAGTTAGAAGAAAAAGAAAAAAAAAAGGTATTTGGCAAGGTCGTCAATACCTGTTGTACGTTATAATTTTAAGTGATCACTCTTTCTGGAAGAGGTTACAGTTGGAAGTTAGTCTCACAAGTACAACGTAATTTGGTAAGCCTCTCTTTTACTTTTATCATTACTAAGCTATTTTTACGATCAATAATGTAGCATCCAATCTTTCATTTTTATGATATGATTTAGTTGATATTGCTTTATAGGGATATATATTTCTCCAGGAGTTAGCATCATGGATTCACTACTCAGCGATTTTGATAGTTACAGTGATAGCAGCAGCTCCGAGGATCAGGAGGACATCGAGTCTCTGTACGGTGGACAGGCCCGTTCCATTTTCTCGAGTCTTGAAGAAACCATTGAGAAAATTGACGATTTTCTCACGTTCGAGAGGGGATTTTTGCACGGGGACATAGTTTGCTTGGAGTCGGATTCACTAGGTCAAATGGGAAAGGTGATCAATTTGGACATGACTGTGGATTTAGAAAACGTTTACGGGTCCAAAATTCGAAATGTCGGGTCCCGATATCTTCAGAAAATTCGATCGGTTTCTGTTGGGGACTGTGTAGCGTGCGGCCCATGGCTCGGAAAAGTGGTAAGAATAGTTGACGTTGTCACCATCCTGTTCGACGATGGTACAAAGTGTCGACTATCTGTTGATGGGCCCGAGAGAATTATTGTGATATCTCAGGATATAATCGAAGATCCACAATATCCATTTTATCCTGGGCAAAGAGTTCGGGTTGAGTCTTCTGGTTTGAAATCGACCCGTTGGTTCTGTGGTACCGGAAGGTACAAACACGAGCAAGGTACTATCTGTAATGTTGATGCTGGACTTGTTTATGTCGACTGGCTTAGCTGCGTGACTTCTGGTGAAGAAAACGAACCTCCTTCATGTGCACAAGATTTGAACAATTTATCCGTCCTTCCGTGTTACCCCTATGCAAATTGGCAGCTCGGTGATTGGTGTGTCCTTCCAGGGGAATCATGCAATTCACGTTGTTATGACTCTGAGACGATGATGGTTCGTAGTAGGGACGAAAGTGTCTTTTGTCAACAGATTGGTGTTATTGTGAAGACAAAGACTAAAATTGATGTGCAATGGCAAGATGGGAGCCAATCTTTGGGAATTGATTCAAATTCACTATTTCCAGTAAATATTGTTGACGCGCATGAGTTTTGGCCTGATTCATTTGTGTTGGAAAAGGGAACAATGGACGATTCTCAAGATTCGAGCTTTCAGAGATGGGGTGTAGTCAGAAGTGTCGATCCAAAAGAGCGTACTGTGAAGGTGAAATGGTGCAATCGTGAGGAAGACGGAAGAGAGGAGGTTGTGAGTGCTTACGAGCTCGTTGAGCACCCAGAGTATGCGTACAATGTGGGTGGGTTAGTCTTTAGGACCCATAAGAGTACAATCGATTTCATGGATGGAAATCATGTGGACCACACAATCTCTAAAGTTGAAAACAGTGGAGATCAAAGTGTCGGTCTCAACAACAAATTCTTATCTTGTTTTGGGACTGTAGTCGGCTTCAAACAAGGGGGTGTTGAAGTGAAATGGAGTTCTGGTGCTATAACTAAGGTGAATTTCTTCTTTCTTATTGAATTATAGTTTATTCGTTTTCCCATATTGTTTTAGGAAAATGATTTTTCGTCCTGTAACTTTAATACATTTTGGTTTTGGCCCTGTTGGCTTTCAAATTTTGAAAATAGTCCTGTAACTTGCACACTTTCAACCTTTCAGTCTTGCAACCTGCGACATGCTATACTAGGTAACCTAGCCGGTAAAAATGACGTTGCACCTTCAGATTTTTCCACGTGGCAAAGTCTGATTATTCAATCGAATGTGTGATCTCATACAGCCGGTCGTAGGACCAAAAAGTCAAAAAATTGATAGTTACATGACTATTATCAAAATTTGAAAGTCTACAGGACCAAAATCAAAATGTGGTAAAGTTATAAGACGAAAAAAATCTTTTTCCCTTTAGTTTTATTTGTTGCATTCATGTATTTGTTTCAAATACTTTCTGCTGAGCATCCAATACCATTGTAGGTCGCGCCATATGAGATCTACGTGGTTGATAAATGTGAAAGCACAACTTCTTCCGTGCTCGGTGATGAAAGCATGCAACAAACACCAGAAGAACATTCAGGTCAAAAGATAAAGGTGCAACTCTCTCTCAAACGCGTAAATACCATACTACCCTGCTAAGTACTAAAAGTATTTTAATTGCAGGATAATGAAAAAGAATCGAGCTCGGGTTCCATTTCTCAAGTTGCAATAGGCGTTCTAACAAGTATGACTTCAAGCCTAATTGGGTCCCTCTTTAGCGGATATAGATGCACATCAGAAGACGAGCACGTTCATGGCAAGCCCCACGAGGAGGAAGCACTTGAACTTTGCAACCTGAAACGAGACGATCAACTTCTAGTGGAAGAAGATGATGTACAGATCCCTGAAAAGACTATGTTGCCATCTGGGATTAAGAATCCAGAATCGTTTAGGCAGTTTGATATGGTTAATGATTGCTCGGACCATCACTTTGTTAAAGAATCTGAGATGGACTTTCAGTCTTCCCAGGTAAAAAACAAGATTTGTTTTAATTTTTATTTCTTCATGTTTGAATTTATTTTGTCCAACGTGCCTTAAGTTTCCTTTACGTCTCAGGTGAATAGAGGCTGGCTGAAGAAGGTTCACCAAGAATGGAGCAGTTTGAAGAAAGATCTTCCTGGTGAGAAAATTTTATTACTTGTCATTCTAATGTTTTGTTATTGGACTCATCTTTGCCACTAATTGCACTTTGAGGACCGAACTTTCAAATTGTTGCAAAAGAAGGACCTCAGGAAACTTCATAGGCAAAACATGGGGAATTTTCGTCAAACTTCTTTTCCCTGCGAATTTGCCCGAGGTCGTTTTTTTCCAACAATTTGAAAGTCGGTACCTATTGTGCAAAATTCGAAAGTTCGGTCCTCGAACTTCATTTAGTGACAAAGATAAGCCCTGCTTTTGCAATTTGTGCCTCATTATGAAGATTATGTTGGGGTTTGTTGACAAAAAAGATTATGTTGGGGGTTTGGATATGAGAGACTATTTGATTAATCATGCAACGGTGTATAAGATTTGATTAATGCTGTGAATATTGCAACCCCTTTTTGATAAATACACACATCCCTAACTACCAATTTTACCCTTTTAAAAGACCCATAATATGTGCAGCAGCGGTGCATTTGGGATGAAGGGGTGAATTCAGGTTTTTTTACTTAAGGGCATTTTAGTCTTTTCACTTGAGTCTTTTTTTTTTAATATAAAAAAGTGGGTGTATTTATGAAAAAAGGAGTGCAAATATCTTCAAATATGCAGTGTTACTATATTTTTTTGCTATTTGTTTTAATGAAAATTCAAAATCTGAACAGAAACTATCTACGTACGTGTCTACGAGGAAAGATTACCGTTGCTTCGAGCTGCAATTGTAGGCACTGCTGGGACTCCATATCACGACGGATTGTTCTTTTTCGATATATATCTTCCCCCGCAATATCCCAACGTGCCACCTGTAAGTATATCATTCAGTAGTAATATCTTCAAATAAGGATGACAATTTGACTCACCCCGTAGGCCGTAGCTGACCCGTCCTGCCCCGTGCTGTTGAGTTGCCCTATTATGTGACCCGCAATGGCCAATGGGGCGGGTCTGGATACCTCTTTTGGCCTGCCCCCGTTCTGACCCATTTTACATTAATAATTTTTTAATATATACTGTATATTATAGTTAACACATGTATATGATAAATATATATTATTATATTTTTCATACTTATTCGTATAACAAACAAACTGAGCTTTTATATTTAGGCATAAAAAAAAGTTTAACTTCATAAATATACTTTAATAAAACATACTAATATGGAATATAATTTGATATTGCAACTTAATTTTTTTTATTATTAATATCAGCATCTTTAAATGGTAAAAAAAATCTATAAACATGCTTCTAATTTGATCTATTTACTTTTTTCAATTGAAATCTTAGATTCATGTTAAATACTATATTAAAATATGTTTTGTTTTATTATTGCGATAATAAAATGTTAATTTAGAATTGGTCACCCTGCCCGACATAGGGACGAGGCGGGTCTGGGTCTGGGTCCTCAACTCTGTTTAGAGAATTGTTGTAGTTAAGCCGTTTATAATAAACTCGAGATTTTGCAGATGGTTTACTACAACTCTGGTGGACTTCGCATCAATCCCAACTTGTACGAGTCTGGGAAGGTGTGCCTGAGTCTGCTGAATACGTGGACGGGATCTCAAAGTGAAGTTTGGAATCCAGGGTCGTCCACGATCCTTCAAGTCCTACTGTCTCTCCAGGCCCTTGTGCTCAATGAGAGGCCGTATTTTAACGAGGCTGGGTACGATTCCCAGATAGGGAAAGCCGAAGGTGAAAAGAACTCGTTTAGTTACAATGAGAATGCTCTTCTTGGCACCTGCAGGTCCATGATATACCTTCTGCGTAAACCACCCAAGGTAAATCAATCGATCCAGTTCGACTTTATTTCAATGGTATATTGGTAATAATCGTGCATTTTAAAAAGTACTCCGTATTAGTTTTTCAGTATTAGTTGTATCATTAAAAAATATTGAAGTGGATTGAATCTTGATGATATTCTCTCCGTACCAATGTAAGTGTCGATTTAGAGAAAAAATTGTTCCAAAATATCTGTAGTTTTTTACTTCTATTTTCCAAGAGATTTTAAATACTATCATTTTCCAACTTTGTCCCTTTGGCTCTAAATACTCCTAGGTGGGTAGGATAAATGATAATAAATGATTCATTTATAACTTGTAAAAGGGTATATTAGTCATTTTATGCAAATAATAATACATATTCATGATTTAATCTATGCCAAACATAAAAAACGACAGTTAAATTGGAACAGAGGTAGTAAGTTTTAATTTACTTCAATATTCCTGAGAAATTGTCGTACATATTCATCATAATGTTTAGAAGTTTGAAAAGTGAAGCATTGACTCAGTCTCGTTTTGTGTGTAATGTGAACAGCATTTTGAGGCGCTCGTGGATGAACACTTCAGTCAAAGGGGCAGCAGCATCTTATCAGCTTGTAGGGCTTACATGGAAGGAGCTCCTATAGGGCATCCATTCAACCCCATTAAAGCTGAAGATGAAGTCGAGAAAGGAAGCTCGACGGGTTTCAAGATCATGCTCGCCAAGTTATATTCTAGGCTCGTTGAAGCGTTTTCTAACAAGGGTATCGATTGCAGCGATTTCGTGTAAGAATAAATACATGTATGTGTGTGGTTTGTACTATCTGGAAACTGTTTGGTTTGCTGTGTGAAATAAGTTTACTGTACAGAAAACACTAAATACATCATCTGTAATGGTAAGTGTGGTGCAACATTGATTTGAATGTAACATAATTTGGTGTGTAATAAATTATGTAAAATATCTTCATGCATAATTAAATGAGAAATATCTCTAAATGACACAAGATTACAATACTTTTTCCCTCTCAACTATATGAACATCATCTGTTCCTCGATCGTCTAAGTCTTGAGAGCGAAAAGGTTCATAACATTGTGAAGGGAGTAGACGACGACGATAAAGTAAGCAAGGGTGGCGACAAAACCAGCAACCATGGCCCCTGTAACATGATCGCAAAACTTGGGGACTTGTTTGCAAATCGGGAGCCAACCCGCGTGGCTGTTCCCATTCTTCCCCACTTGCCCGATTGCCAAACATGCTGAGATGCTTGAAACCAACAAAAATGCCATGATCTGCAGAGACAAATGAAGAACAATATTAAAGGATACATTTAACTATATGTAATTAAAAAAGATGCATTATACTGTATGCTGTTTACCAGATCAAGAACCAAGATGATGTGGCTACATGAGTTCTTTGAAGGGAAGAAGAGAAGTAAGAGCGAGTAAACACTCGCTATTGCGTTCATCAGAACAAAATACCTGTACATTAAATACCAGATTTTAGGATGGACAGTGGATATACGAACGTGCAATTATGACAAGAATGGGGCGAGTTGAACTGACTTGAATGACGGGGTGTTTGTGTACTTAGCCTCGAACTTCATGTTGAAGACTTGAGCGGTGTCCTGACTCGTGACCATTAGGACTGTCGCGGTGACCGAGGCTGCCAAGGCTAGGAGCCTTAGCAAGAACATGGGGATTCTCTTGGACAAAGTCATAGTTTATGAGTTGTGTGATGCTATCTATGAAGGTTGTTTTGGTGAAATTTTATTTGAAAGAAAGGGTGGTGGAAATGAGGAATATTTAAGTGTTAGGAAAGGCAGATAAGTGGAAGGTGACTTTTGTCTATAATCTGGTTCTTGGTAACCTAATGAGGCCTCTAATTTTTTATTTTTTTTTTGCCATCTGTAATCAAACCAAAGCTACAAATTCCTATTATATAAATATGCTGAATATGACGAATATATTAAATAAATCAAGAGTAGGCTTATTTTTTATTTGAATTATGTGAAAAAGGAGAAAAAAAAAAAAAAAGACATAGTATAAATTAATGAATCAAGAGTAGGCTTATTTTTTACAATTCAAATATTCAGTTAATTTTTATTTGATTTTCATAAACAGATAGAAAGAGATGAGTTTTATGTTTTTTTTTTTTAGAGGTTAAAAACACTCATTCTTTCATGGTAAATTGTGCTATCATGTCGTGTTTTGTGTCGACATGATAGTGACATGACCTGATAAGGTTAAACACGAATATAACATGATAAAAATACATGTAAATACGGCATGAACACAATAATTTTTGTGTCAACACAACATGGTAGAAAATAAATTAATTAATAAAAAATACTTGCATTTAAAAAATTATCATGTCATTAGCTGATGCGTGTCATTATCACATCGTATCATATCAGATCACTAAGAATAACAAGTTGTTAACAAATTAATGAATCATCCGTTAATTTTGTCGTGACTAATGAATTAACACAAATCCGTTTCTAATTTGTTAAAAATTGAAATCCCTAATTCTTCTTATTATTCGTTGTTGTCAGGCATAATTCATAAAAATACAAAATATGAGGGTTAAAAAATGCCAAATAAATTGACAGATGTTATTATGGGTGTCCTAAATCCTTTTTACAGTAATATTTTATTATTCACCAAAATGGAGGCATGGTTAAACTACCAGCCGGTTCTCAAGGTACGGCTCCAACGACCAACAATTACGTGCGCCATATTCTTTAATCTATTCTTTTATTTTATAATTTCAGATTGAGACCTTACATTTTATTAGTATAACTTGTTTTAATCATAGATATATGTATGTATACATCAAAATCATGAAATACAACTATCGACTCCAAAATTTTATTCCATTATTTCAAATTTGAACTCATCAATATAAAGCTTCTTTTTTATGTATAATTAATTTAAAAATATTGATTGATTATATATAAAGTAGATAAGTTGGATGGTATTATGGAGTATTGCGAGATCCTCTAATAAATAAATTGATTGTGTATGAATAAAATGAATGATAATAAATAAATTGATTGTGTATGAATAAAATGAATGATAATTTGAGTAATAAGAGATGATTTGAAGAGTGGTGATAAAAATATTGTTTTTATTTTGTGACGTGCATATTAAGTTTGGTCGGACAAAAAAAAAATATACTTACATACAAAGTTTGAATGGATGAAATATTTCGAGTATAAATGAATTAATTCAACGCCTATCTATAAAGTTCAGACTTTCAGATGAGATGAAAGTCTTCAAAATTAAGTCTCGCTTACATCCTAATTCTACTCATATTTAATTGTTTACTCATAGAGTCTTCTTCGATAGATTTCATAATCTGACTCACAAGAGTGAGGGAAGGTGTAAGAGAAAATTATTATAATATAATACTAATAAATTAATTTCTCTACCAAATCAAACTTTTAGACAACCTGATTTTTCTTCATAATCGATTGAGTTAAACATAATATCTTAATACACAACTATTATACGAGTAGTTTATTTTAATTGTTAGATGAAAGTAGGATCACAAAGTGTAATATCAGTATATTTTATAATATATATATATATATATAATTATTTATTAAATTTATTTTAAGGCTATTTATTATAATTTCTAGTATATTTAGATATATGTTCAAAGCACAATATTTAAATATTAATCTCAAATCCAAGTTCGAGTCCAACTCTAATATTCATTATTTATATATATATATATATATATTTATTACTATATATAAAGAGGACTATACTTAAAATGGGCCAATTTTCTGTCGGTCTACAGTTGCCCAAGCAGGTGGCATGTGCCACACTCAGAGGTAAGAAGATGGTAAACGAGTTATACGTGGCGGTCCAATATACCATTCTTTTTTTAGTTTGTTTCATTTTGCTCCGTCATCTATATATATATACTCTCTCTGTCCTGTAAAATTTTGCTCACTTACTTTTATACATGTTTTTTTAAAAATTATATTTTAATTATAAAAAATATATGTGTGATAACGAGTAAAGAATATTGTTGGGAAATATTGTTGCTCATAAGTTAACTATTTAAATAGAATAAACATATATTTTGTGAACCCAAAAATTTGTCTGAGCAAAATTTTACAGGACAGAGGGAGTATAAGATTTACCTTGATTTTTTCACTTTAAAAATACTATTCTCAAATTAGAGTTTCTCTTCAACAACAAAAAAATGCACGATTGAGGAGTTGACGGTGGGAAGAGACGGTGGATATCAGTTAGTCACATTATTTACCATTAAAAAACATGCAAAATAGATTCAAACAATCGTGTGGAAAGCGCTTAAAGGAAAGGAAGGCTCGCTACAATTGATAATCTGATTGAAAGGGGAATTTTGATTCAGGATGAAGAGGCATGCTATTCTCTTTGCGGCATTGAGCAAGAAAGTAATAATCGCTCGTGGGGTGCGACTTTGCAACAACATTATGGAGAGATCGCATAATGTTAACTCACTCTATGCGGCATGTTGATGCTCTTGGGCACAACAAGGAGAAAATGAAATTTATGTCAACCCTTTTGGACTTGTGCCATTTGGGTAATTTGGAACAGCAGAAATGAAATGAGATTTAAAGGCACTTGTCACAATAAGGAGAAAATGAAATTTATGTCAACCCTTTGAATTTATGCCATTTGGGTAATCTGGAACAGCAGAAATGAAATGAGATTTAAAGGCATTTGTCCTATCGTTTTACATTTGTTCCTAATTAGAAACATAGTTTGAATACGTTTGAAAACAATCCAACACAACCCGCAACCCGAAGCCCGAACCCAACCCACAACCACCCTCTTCCCAACTATTTAAATGACCATTTATTTGGCCCGCAACCCAAAGCCCGAATCCAACCCAACCCAACCCGCAACCACCCCCTTTCCAACTATTTAAATGACCATTTATTTGGTCCGCAACCCGAAGCCCGAACCCAATCCAACCCGCAACCACCCCCTTTCCAACTATTTAAATGACCATTTATTTTGTCTATGTGGGAATTGAACATGTGCCCAACAATGGACACTGATTAAAACCGAGTATTTGTGGGTTACAATCTCTAATTTTCTCCTCTGATTCTCTCTTCTTGAACTTCTTGAATTTCTTGAGCTTTTTGGGGTCGAATCCGCAGCCGAATCCGCTATGATCTTGTACTTGGGGCTTTATAACGTTAATCCAAAGGCCTAGCACCGTATTTTGGATTAAACGTTGATTTTAGGGACTTTTATGATGAACGTCGTTTGAAGATCGTTCTTGAACTTGGGAATTTATAACGTTAATCCAAAGGCTTGACGCCGTATTTTGGATTAAACGTTGATTTTCGGGACTTTTTCGGGACTTATTGGGACTTTTCCGTTGAAGATCCACGAAGAATTTTGAAGAAACGCCGAATCGAAGAGGCTTAGCACCTTGATCTCCGCTCGAACACTGCTTCTCGCCGCTTTGCACGAAGAATGCCTTTGAAACGCCGAATCGAATGGGCTTAGCACCTTGATCTCCACTCGAACGCTGCTTCTCGCCGCTTTGCACGAAGAATGCCTTTGAAGCTCCTCCAACTGCTGAAGAACACTCTAAAATCTCTGCAGAGAATTTTAGAGCCTTGAATGCTTCTGATTTCTTGATTCTGAAATGAATGAAATGAGGTCTCTATTTATAGGTGTAGAACCTAGGGTTTCTTATGGGCCAGGGAGATATTTGTGCAAGTGGTTAGGGTTTAACTCAAATTTTGAATTACTTGGGCTAAGAATACCCTATTTGGGCTCAATTTGGTTTGTTGGACTTTAGAGGCTCATCTTCATTTATGGGACTTTAGAGGCCCGTCTTGATTTACTGGACTTTAGAGGCCCGTCTTGATCTACTGGACTTTAGAGGTCCAAAGGAATTTAAAATTTAGGTGTCTACAAATGCCCCCTCGCATTTCGTTCACAAGAACGTTTGACTTTGATGTGGACGAATTGCGAATTACTTTCAAATGATTTTCCACATGCGGGCTAGGAGTGACTATTCTTTAGCTACTTTTGACAAAGTAGGAATTTAATTATTTAACCACTTAAAACGCCTTTAGTGGGGTAAGTTAACAGTTTAACCACATGTATTTACCTTTGGTGGTCGTCGTACACAGTTTAGACTCATGCGGACCAAGAGTAATAAGCAGTTTAGACTCGTGCATTATGGAGCAACAATCAGTTTAGGCTCATGCGTTCTTGGAGCAACAAACAGTTTAAGCTCGTGCATTTATGGAGCAATAAACAGTTTTAGGCTCGTGCATCATGGAGCAATAAGCAGTTTAGGCTCGTGCGTTTATGGAGCAATACGCAATTTAAGCTCGTGCGTTTATGGAGCAATAAGCAGTTTTAGGCTCGTGCATCATGGAGCAATAAGCAGTTTAGGCTCGTGCGTTTATGGAGCAATACGCAATTTAAGCTCGTGCGTTTATGGAGCATACTTGTTTTCTTTACGCGTAGTAGCGTTTCAAAAACATTCCGTTCATGGGATAAATGTATATGTCGTCTTCAAAAATCAATTTGTAGGCGTTATTTGCATAAACTTCCTTAATTTGATTGTCTTCAACTGTGACGTGATTCGCCGTTGTTTCAGTTTCTTCTAGCAAGATCTTCCCTTCTTTGGCTAGTCGCATAATTTTATCTTTAAGTATAAAACAGTCTTGGGTTGGATGTCCTACCAATCGATGGTACTTGCAATATTTGGGGTCGTCTGTTCGCCCAGCCTCATCGGGTCGTTTCATTTGTGGTAGTTCAATGAGATCATTCTTGATCAAGTCATCGAAAATTACGGGGATGTCAGAGTCTAGGAATGGATACTGCTTTTGTTGCAACTCTTTCAAAATCGTTTTCCTTTGCCCCCACTCTTGAGATAGTGGCCCTTCAAATCCACTTGTAGACATGCTCAACTCCATGTCATGAGCCTTAGTAGCCAAATCCTCGAATGATCTTGGTCGAATTGCTTGAAGGATATATCGAAGACCCCACTGCATTCCTTGGATGCACATCTCGATAGCTGAAGTTTCAGTCAATCTATCCTTACAATTTAGGCTTAGATTTCTCCATCGATTTATGTAATCGATCACCGGCTCTTCCTTTGATTGACAAGTGTTCGTCAATTCAAGCATGCTAACCGTTCTACGAGTGCTGTAAAATCGATTGAGAAATTCTTGTTCCATTTTCTCCCAACTGTCTATCGAACTGGCCTCCAAATTGATGTACCAATCGAATGCATTGTCCTTTAAAGAGCGCACGAATTGCTTCACCAAATGATCTCCATACGTGTCAGCATTGTTGCAGGTCTCCACGAAGTAAGCAATATGTTGCTTTGGATTACCCTTGCCATCGAACTGCTGCAACTTTGGAGGTTGATAACCAGCTGGCATCTTCAAACTGTCAATCCTCTTCGTGTAAGGCTTGATGTAGGTGAATGAAGACTTAGGACTTTCCTCGAACTTATCTTTGATCGCCCCGAGTATGATTTCTTTTAGCCGGTCAATGGGCACCAAACCATCGGGAGAAACTTGTAACTCCTTAAGAGTTGGGTGAATTTCCATCTGTTGACGTTCACCAGACGTCTCAACATTATGTCCTTCGACTTGCTTTCCCTTTGCACGACTTGACTGCCCGTTGTCTGCATTGCTCATTAGCTTAGCAATTTGAGCATCCTGTTCTTGGACATGTTTCGTGAATCCTTCTATGGCTCTAGTCAAGCTTGTCAATTGCTCCTCAACAGTCGTGGAATTTGTCGCCATTGCTGAAGCTGCACTTGAATCTAATGATGAGCTTGCCATGGAGTGAGTGGGAGAACATGTTGCACTGTTTTCCTCGTTCACAGTGTTGGGTGGTGAACCCTCTGCAGTAGCCTCCTCTGAAGAAGACGATGACTTCGAGCTTCTTGACATACTCCTCGTGACTACGTTCACGTCTTCAAAGTCAAGACCAGCTGATCCGGATGCAACGCCTCTCTTGATCTTAATCTTGATTGGCGCCATCGTCGTGACTTGATTTGCTTGAAGAGTAGAGATGAGAGGTAGAGATTGTCCCACTGGGCGTGCCAATTTGTAAACACAAATTCGTGAATTAAATATAAAAATGCGAAAATGGTAAACGATTTTATTTAATTTCGGATTAAAACCGAGTATTTGTGGGTTACAATCTCTAATTTTCTCCTCTGATTCTCTCTTCTTGAACTTCTTGAATTTCTTGAGCTTTTTGGGGTTGAATCCGCAGCCGAATCCGCTCTGATCTTGTACTTGGGGCTTTATAACGTTAATCCAAAGGTTTAGCACCGTATTTTGGATTAAACGTTGATTTTAGGGACTTTTATGATGAACGTCGTTTGAAGATCGTTCTTGAACTTGAGAATTTATAACGTTAATCCAAAGGCTTGACGCCGTATTTTGGATTAAACGTTGATTTTCGGGACTTTTTCGGGACTTATTGGGACTTTTCCGTTGAAGATCCACGAAGAACTTTGAAGAAACGCCGAATCGAAGAGGCTTAGCACCTTGATCTCCGCTCGAACACTGCTTCTCGTCGCTTTGCACGAAGAACGCCTTTGAAACGCCGAATCGAAGGGGCTTAGCACCTTGATCTCCACTCGAACGCTGCTTCTCGCCGATTTGCACGAAGAACGCCTTTGAAGCTCCTCCAACTGCTGAAGAACACTCTAAAATCTCTGCAGAGAATTTTAGAGCCTTGAATTCTTCTGATTTCTTGATTCTGAAATGAATGAAACGAGGTCTCTATTTATAGGTGTAGAACCTAGGGTTTCTTATGGGCCAGGGAGATATTTGTGCAAGTGGTTAGGGTTTAACTCAAATTTTGAATTATTGGGCTAAGAATACCCTATTTGTGCTCAATTTGGTTTGTTGGACTTTAGAGGCCCATCTTCATTTATGGGACTTTAGAGGCCCGTCTTGATTTACTGGACTTTAGAGGCCCGTCTTGATTTACTGGACTTTAGAGGTCCAAAAGAATTTAAAATTTAGGTGTCTACAACTGCCACTTGAACAGATATCTCTTTTTGTTTTCTCTTTTAATATTAATTGTATAAGTATTTTCTTTTGATAATTTTTTTAATTCATTTAATTTATTTCTTTAACATATATTCAAATTGTAACTTTTAAATTTGTAAATGTAATTTTTTGTTATTAATTTCTAAATTGTATATGTATTCAATTTTAACTCATTTAATAAAATAATTTCACATATATAATTTTGACCCTATAAATTGTCGTTGCTCCTTCATTTTGATTCCAATTTGTATTTTATTTATTTCAACTTTTATTTCAATTCTAGATCACACATTTTATTTTCTTGTTATTATACTATTTTATTGCACTCCATAATTTCTATTTCAATGATACATTTGGTGGTAACTGAAAAGTATAAGAAAACTATTTATTATTGAGTATGTCAACAACTTAGATAGTAATTGAAAATTGCAGGTGAAAAATACTTTCACATATTTTTATTGGTTATTAATGTTACACCTTTTATTAGTTACTACTTGCACTTTTATAATTAAGAAAAATATTTTATAAAAAAGTGCAAAAATTAAAAAAAAAAAAAGAAAAAAAAAAGGAGGATTAACCTGACACTCAAGTGCACCGTCTGCAAATGTTTTGCTTTCAAAAAAATTTATGCAAATTTTTCTCATTCTTTCACTACTTATTAATTTTATTTTGTTTTGCTTCCATTTTTTTTTGCAATTTTATCTCATAGAAGGGAGAGAGGATTGAATGGTCGAGAAGAAAGCATTAATTTCATACAACGATATCTGGTGTTGTAAATTTTTTAAATTATATTAGGAGGTTTGAATTTGGATTTTTCTAACTCGAGCAGTGGAGTATGAACATTGGCGGCAAATGGTGAACCAATGATCTGAGTTAAAAAAAAACGGCAATAGTCATTTTGAATGATTTTTCATATTAATTTTTTTGGTCATAAAACACCCTTTTACTTAGTATAGGGAAACAAATGTACATGGGAGTACCTGAAATTACAGTAAAATAAGAACAGAAATCTGGGATCAGATAGCAGATATGCTAAATCATCCCAGCAGCAGATATGACAAAGTGGGATAGCTCAAGTGGTTAGAGCACCACTACTTAGGCCTTAGGTCCTAGGTTCGAGTCATGGGGAGGGGAAAAGGGATGGGTATTTAACTTGTAATAAAAAAAAAAGAACACCAAATACAACCAATCTCAAAACTTTAGCTTCATAATAATCCTACAAGTCAAGTGAGTTCGAGGGACTCTGCAACCACTACCTAAACGAGAAATTTGCCTTCAACAATCGCCTTGCACTAGCTCCAAGATCTTCATTTCACTTCATCCACAATCTTCTCTTTGTTTCAGATTTTCTCTCCAAAATTATTTCATTCCTCAATTTCCACATGACCCATATCACCCCCACCCACAATCCTATAGCCACTTTCATGCCTTTTTTCATGAGGATCAAGGAGAAGAATTGATAAAAATGTTCCTTAATACTCACAGAGAAAGTTGAGGAAATGTTGAGCAATTTACAGATCTCCATCCATATCTGCTGTGCTGAGTTACAAATTAGGAAGAGATGGCTCGTTGTTTCTTGTTCGACCCCACAAACCTGGCATCATGCGCTGTCTTCGGACATGATAATCTTCCTGCTTTTCGAATTTGCTCTTGTCGACAATTTGCCCCAAAGAAAACGCCAAGCCATTGCCGCAACTTTGAATGGAGCAATGCTCTTCCATATCATCGTGAAGCATTGTTGTTTCTGAGGAATCACCATCCCCGCATTTGTCGCTACAGATTTGAGGAGCTGGTATGCGTATTTAACTTTATACGATCCATCCGGGATTGCTCTCCATTTCCATGTATCTCCACAATTCTCCTTTAATACACACATGTTGATCAAAATGAGCAGATTGTTAAAAGTCTCAAGTTCTCTCTCAAGTAAAGGCCTAGTCCACTCCCACTTCCACACCCACACCCCGTTCAACCACTCGCCTATCTCCCTAACCGTGCCATCTTTACCCGAACTCAGACGAAACAACCTCGGGAATTGATGTTTTATAGTAGTCTCCCCCACCCATATCCCATCCCAGAAACTAGTATCTCCACCGTCACCTATAATTTTATTTAGAGAGCCCCATATCCACTTACCTTCTGCCCCTTCACCCAATGCAATAACCCCCTTCCACCAACTCGACCCTCCTTCCACTCTTCTTATAGAGTAGAATCCCTCGTTTTCCACCCCAATATCACCATGTAAGGAGCGGATCACCCTAGTCCACATACTGTCCTTCTCATTTATGAATCTCCAAGGCCATTTTCCAACTAGTACCCTATTAAAAATACCTAAATCCCTCACCCCCAACCTACCCAAAGATTTTGGTTTGAAAATAGATTCCCATTTGATCCACACGACCTTTCTCACACCCTCACTTCCACCCCATAAAAAATTGCAGAACCGTGAATTTAAAGAACCAATGATTTTCCTAGGTATAAGATGGTAAGAGAACTAGTAGACTGGTAACGACGTTAGAACCGCCTTCACAAGAGTAATTCTGCCCCCGAAAGAAACCTTCTTTGTCTCCCAGGCTTTCAACCTCCTTTTTATTCTGCTTATCAAATGGTTCCACTCAGCAACCCTCTTATGCTTGACACCAATTCTTATCCCTAGATACGAGAAGGGTATTTCGCCCATTACGCATCCCAACAATTTTGCCATGCTAGCCATCACGTTCCTATCGACGTTGACTCCCATAAGGCTGCATTTGTTATAGTTTACTTTCATCCCTGAGAACAGTTCGAAGTTCTTTAGTATGTCTCTCATGGCGCGTGCATTTTCCATACTTGCTTCACCTATCAATATTGTATCATCTGCATACTGTAGGTATGAGATCCTCATTCTATGATTGCCCACCTCTACTGCCCTGAATAGGTTTAGGTGCACTGCCTTGTTTACTAGGACACTCAAGCCTTTTTCTACTAGGAGGTAGAGGAAAGGCGACAGTGGGTCGCCTTGTCTCAAACCACGTTCTAGCTTAAACTCTCTAGATGGGCTACCATTTACGAGTACTGTAGCTGTGGCTGAAGAGACACACTCCATTATCCACCTTCTCCATTTCCGACTAAAATTGAATTGTTCCATCATCATATCCAAGAACTCCTAATCCACAGATTCGTAGGCTTTGGTAAAATCGATTTTCAAGAACACTCTTTCTAACCTCTGCTTTCTCGCTTCCTCTACTACTTCATTTAGAATCACGACTCCATCCAGGATATATCTGTTGCATATGAATGCGCTTTGAGTTTCTGAAATTATGTCGTCTATGACTTTACTAAGACTCCTTGCCAACATCTTTGCTAGGATTTTGTATGCACACCCAATTAAAGAGATCGAGAGGTAGTCATTCAACGAGCTTGCATCTTCTTTTTTTGGGATCAATACAATGAAGGAAGGGTTGAAGCCACGAACGAGCCTGCAATTATGGTAAAAGTTCTCTACCATTTTCATGAAATCCCCTTTAATCGTTTCCCAGAAATCATTGATGAATTTAAGATTGATTCCATCCGGCCCTAGGCTTTTCGAGCTGTCACAACTCCATATCGCATTTTTTACTTCTTGCTCTGAAAAAGGCTGGATGAGCATATCGTTGTCAAGATCACTGACTTTATTCATCACCATACCAGGTTCTAGCTATGGTCTGGCCCTTTGACGTTTCCTGAAGTATTGTTCAAAGAATTGTTTGATTCCAGATTTCACAGCACTTGGCTCCTCAATCCACTGTCCTTCTATTTGGATTCCGTTGATCTCGTTAGCCTTCCTTCGATAATTGATTACTTTGTGGAAAAAACTAGAGTTCACATCACCCTCATGTATCCATTTCACCATGGCTTTCTGGGAATTAAGGTTGTTTCTCTAGTTCATGTTTAGAAATAGATTTGTTGTAGCCTCCTTCTGACGAAGGATTTCCTCCTCTTCTAATCCAAACACATCATCCATCGTGTCTAGCTTCTTGATCTCATTTTTTAGTGCTTCAATTCTGATGTCCATGGAGCCGAATACTTCCTGATTCCAGTTCTTTAAGTCTTCTTTCAGTTTCTTAATCTTTTCTTTCACCACAAATCCACCCTAGCCCTCAATCAGATAGCTGGACCATTTATTAGACACAAAATCCTTGAAACCCGGGTGCGAGAGCCATGCGCGTTTATGAACCTGAAGGGCTTAGGTCCCCAATCCACAATCTTTGTTTCAAGAATCAGAGGACAGTGGTCGAAAACCGTCCTATGGAGGCCCTTTTGAATTGAGTTAGGCCAAACACTCTTCCACGAATCATTTACAAGAATTCTATCGATTATGCTTTTGCAACTATTATTTGGCTTATACCATGTAAATTTCCTTCCATGTAGTGACAGATCCAAGATGAGAGTTTCTCCGATGAAGTCGTTAAAAACACTAATATCTCTTTTATTAATGTTTTCATTTCTCCCAATCCTCTCTCCTTCAACTCTTATTGAATTGAAATCACAAACACATATATAGGGAGCCATTATTCTGCTTAACCAAAGTTCTAGTCGTTCATTTAGGGGGCAAAATGAACTTATGATTTTGAACCTAAAAAATCTTTGTTTTCAATTACCGCTAGTTGTATGTATATACATTTTTGGGTTCTTTGTATGTTAATTTTTTATTTTAAGCAGATTCTTAATGGGAAAATAATTATTTTTATTCTTAGTAGAAGATTTTATTTTAACACTGTATATTACACGTGGGATTTCGTTTTAGGAAATGGAACAACACCACCAGGGTCTAAATAGTAAATTCACCGCCGCCCTATTGCATTATGCTTGTGATTCTGGGCTATAAATAGGGCACTCAGTTCATTTTGTCTAAATGTTTTCCCCCAATTTTCCGCCCCTCCTCTCCTGTCGCCTGAATCGCCCCGAATCCAGTCGCCGCTGTTTGACACTATGAACTACTAGAATTGGACCATTTTGAATTTTGTGAGAACCGAATCAGACGGAAAATCGATAATTAAACCAGAAAAGTGAACTAGAAAAATGGATATGGAGGAAGAGTACGAGCAGGAACAGGGGTACAATGATGAGGAGTACGACGAAGAGGGGGAGGAAGACATCACTCAGGAGGATGCGTGGGCGGTTATCAGTGCTTACTTTGAGGAGAAGGGATTGGTGCGCCAACAGCTTGATTCTTTCGATGAGTTCATTCAGAACACTATGCAGGAAATCGTCGATGAATCCGCCGACATCGAGATCCGCCCCGAGTCGCAGCACAATCCAGGCCACCAACCCGACTTCGCTGAGGTGGTTTAGTTTAGTTAGTGGTCGTTACTTTGAATTATTACCGGAATAAGGAGTTCTCTGGAAATTGCTAGGGTTTGACGTTGGGATGGCTTGTTTAGGGGTGGGTTAGCGTATTTAAGTAGGTTTTCTGTTTGGTCATTTTCTCATTTGAAAACTACATGTTCCAGAAATGATACATTTGAACTGAAGAATGCCGTGCGTATAATTAATGGGTTTAAGGATGCTGTGCCCTTGGTAATTGGCATTGTTTATAATTAGTTTGAGTGAGTTACTTGGTTGTGATGTTTTCATGGTGATTATTTTAGTAGGTGCATTTAACCTTGAAATGGCTAGACCGTGATATGGAAGAAAATGGGGGCAAAAAGGATTGACCTCTGAGGTTTTTTGAATTTTAGTTTTTTTGAAGTAGATTTTTGGTAATACGAATACTAGATTTGTGATGTTCTGGGTTCCTGTGTTCCGTGCTTCAATCTGAGTGTCATGTAAAGACTATTTGCTGCAAAGTACTTTAAGCTTTTGTTACTGGATTCCAGTTTGGATAGTTGACGATCTTTTGCTTTGCACGGGCATGGGTTTCGTATACTATGAATTCTCTGAATTTATATGGAATGAACAACTATATTTTGGATATCAGCAGAAGAATAACACATGCACTTTTTTCAAATTGTCATTTAATGGGATAAATTGATCAAGTTTTATAGAAATTCTTGGTAATTTGACTGAGAACCTGGTGCATTTGTTTTACTTTTACCTACAATTGCATTTTTGTTTAAAAACAAAGCAATCTCTCTTGTTTCTGAATTGGTATTGTTAACCAATTTCCCGTTTGCATACATACAATGTGAGTATTGCCTATCAGCTTTGATCTCTTGCTTAGATTTCTGATCTATTGTCTTGATTCTTGTAGACTATTTACAAGATCAGTTTTGGCCAGATATACCTCAGTAAACCTATGATGACAGAGTCTGATGGAGAAACAGCTACTTTGTTTCCTAAGGCTGCAAGGCTAAGAAATTTGACTTATTCAGCTCCATTGTATGTGGATGTTACCAAGAGAGTCATAAAGAAAGGCCATGATGGTGAGGAAGTTACTGAGACTCAGGATTTCACTAAAGTTTTCATTGGGAAGGTAAATCTTAATTGATGAAGGAAGGTTTTTGTCCTTTTGGATTTGCCTTTTTAACGTCAGCTCCCACTTCTTTTTATCAGGTTCCTATAATGCTGCGGTCGAGTTATTGTACGCTGTATCAAAACTCTGAGAAAGATTTGACAGAGTTGGGAGAGTGTCCATATGATCAGGGTGGTTATTTCATCATTAATGGTAGTGAAAAGGTGCTAATTGCTCAAGAGAAGATGAGCACTAATCATGTCTACGTATTTAAGAAGAGACAACCCAACAAGTATGCTTATGTGGCTGAAGTTAGGTCCATGGCAGAAACCCAAAACAGACCACCAAGTACAATGTTCGTCCGGATGCTTTCTCGGACTAGCGCCAAAGGGGTAATTACTGGGGATATTGTGTTAGTTTTCATATTATTGATGCATGGCTTCTTATGCAATGCTTTTACTTGCAGGGATCATCTGGTCAATATATTCGTGCTACCCTCCCATATATACGCACTGAGATTCCGATCATTATTGTGTTTCGAGCATTAGGATTTGTCGCTGACAAAGATATATTAGAACATATCTGCTATAATTTTCAAGCTAGTCAAACTCAAATGCTGGAGCTGCTGCGGCCATCCTTAGAAGAAGCATTCGTAATCCAGAATCAACAGGTACTCGTAGTCCCTTTTTAAATCAACTGTTAGTTGTTACCAGTGATAGCTGCTGGTCTTTTCTGCACATGTTTTTTTTTATGGCGTTTCCCAGTTCTTTTTATGGCCGATAATTTGATCTCTTAGAAACACGTCTTTTGTAGTAATCATCTGATGAATAATATGATATTTTATGCTCTTTATGGATTCATGTGGTTTTAACTTTCACATCCGTTTGAAGTCTTCAAGAGGTATTTAGATGATGAGAAAAAGAGTTGTGGACTAGTAACCTTGACGATGGACCCAGTTTTGGTTATGTAAATGCTTTGTGTATAGTTCAAATAAGAATTGCCACTTACATGTCTTTGTTAAGCTTTGCAGAACATTATTTTTTTGCTGGTCAAAGCTGCACCCGTCATCTGAATTATCTATTGGGATGCATTTTTATTTTTATATCTTAATTTTCCGTTTTCTCGTTGCTATCTTGACAATCTGGTACTAATATACAAATTGCAGGTTGCTCTGGACTACATAGGGAAAAGAGGAGCGACTGTTGGTGTCACCAAAGAGAAAAGAATCAAGTTTGTGTTATTTAGAGTTTTACTTGAACGAAACACCTTTTTTGGGTTCTAGATCTTATTAAACTTATTGATAATCATTATGCAGGTATGCCAAAGAGATTCTTCAAAAAGAAATGCTTCCTCATGTTGGCGTTGGGGAATATTGTGAGACAAAGAAAGCTTATTTTTTCGGGTAATAATTTTTCTTCAGATTTTTGCTTTAATGTCCTAGGGTGCTGCTATTAAACAATATCTACTTTTTGCCCTCTCCAGGTATATCATACATCGACTTTTGTTGTGTGCACTTGGTAAAAGGCCGGAGGATGATAGAGATCACTATGGCAATAAGAGACTGGATCTTGCTGGTCCACTACTGGGTGGCCTGTTCCGAATGGTTTGTATTTTACAAGCATTTGTTGTGGTTCTTTGACCTTAAAAGATGAGATGGTATTCATCTGTATCTCTTGTTTCTCTTTTTTGTGCAGTTATTCAGAAAGTTGACCAGGGATGTGAGGGGTTATGTTCAAAAGGTTTTCTACTTCCTAGATCTTATGTTACATGGAAGAGTAGGAAGATGCATATTTATGTTCCAATTTATATTTACATGTTTCTGTACCTCGTCAGTGTGTAGATAATGGTAAGGATGTGAATCTGCAATTCGCAATAAAAGCCAAAACCATTACCAGTGGATTGAAATACTCTCTTGCTACTGGCAACTGGGGTCAAGCAAATGCAGCGGGTACGAGAGCTGGAGTTTCTCAGGTTGAAATGGGCGCTCATAATCTCTTTTGAGTCATTTCTTGAAATGTCTCTTGAATCTGCTGTCGTCTATTGCTAAGTAAGGCTGTTGTTTCTATGTTGCAGGTGTTAAATCGCTTGACATATGCTTCTACTTTGTCACATTTGCGGAGGCTCAACTCCCCTATAGGCCGTGAAGGTATTTTTCCTAAAAATACTTGAGCATTTGAGTTAGGTTGTTATCATCCCCTGATTAGCACTTCTACTTCTGGCGATGTATCTTTTTTTATCATATATTCCTAACTCAGTTGCCCCACGACAATGTGATGGGCTCATCCATGATTTCGATAAATATGCTAATGTGGCACATACATGCAAATACTTCACAATTTGTGGTAGTTAATTCTTGTCGTTATATTCCTCTTATTGTCCTCTGTTATTGACTCTTGTTTAGGTAAACTTGCTAAACCAAGACAGTTGCACAATTCTCAGTGGGGAATGATGTGTCCTGCTGAAACACCTGAAGGACAAGTGAGTGCACCCTTTATAGAGCGTTGATTGTACAAAACAGTTCTTATGGCTGTGTCCCCTGTTTATAAACACAACTTTTCTTGTCTCTTTCTCCAGGCATGTGGGTTGGTGAAGAACCTTGCGTTGATGGTCTATATAACTGTTGGCTCAGCAGCATATCCAATTCTAGAGTTTCTAGAGGAGTGGGGTACTGAGAACTTTGAGGTGAATGGACTCTGTTCCATTATTTGTTTCCTTATTTAGCTGATCTTTTTGTTACCATTTCTCTTCACTTGCAAATTTCCAATTACTTTTATTATTCCTACTGTGATCTTATTTTCTTTTTCTCTTTGCTCACAACTTCTTTTCCTCTTCTCTTCGCTCACAACATCTTTTCTTCTTAAAGGAAATATCTCCTGCTGTAATTCCTCAATCGACAAAGATCTTTGTGAATGGTTGTTGGGTCGGTATCCATCGCAATCCTGATATGTTGGTGTCTACTCTGAGACGTCTGAGGAGACGTGTAAGTTTCATCTTCTATTTCTGTTTTACTATTCTCAAGGTTTTCTGTTCCCAGACTCGTTCCTGTGAAGCTGGTTGCAGATTTCTGGCTTATCTTAATTTTATGTCCTTGCTGCTTACTAAACCTGTTTTGTTTTTGCTTGCAAATTAATGATTTTTGCAGTGACGATGTATAATGTGCTTGCCAATGTTTACAGGTGGATGTCAATACAGAAGTTGGGGTGGTACGAGATATTAATTTGCAAGAACTAAGGATATATACTGATTATGGCCGCTGCAGTCGCCCATTGTTTATTGTGGAAAAGCAAAGGCTTCTCATAAAAAAGAAGGATATTCGCTCTTTGCAACAAAGAGTATGCCACATGCAATCGTTCTGGCACATGTGCATTCAACATTTTCTTAATTTTATTTATGGAGGCTTATATACCGTGTACTTGTTTCCAGGAATCTCCTGATGATGGTGGCTGGCATGACCTAGTTGCCAAAGGATTTATAGAATACATCGACACAGAAGAAGAAGAAACGACTATGATTTCCATGACTATAAGTGTGAGTAAATTGTCAAGCATGCTAAATCATTTATACAGGGCTTAACATTTGTGTAAAGATTCTGATTTGGTCTGTTACTTTTCTTAGGATCTCGTAAATGCTAGGGAAAAGCCCTCGGAGGCTTATGCTAGTACCTATACACACTGTGAGATCCATCCATCCTTGATACTGGGTGTTTGTGCTTCAATCATTCCCTTTCCAGATCACAATCAGGTACTCTAATACGTCCATCTTATCATCATTGTCAAAATATGTTCTTCAGTTTTCTGATATCCGTTTCTTGCTCCCGCAGTCTCCACGTAACACATACCAGTCTGCTATGGGCAAACAAGCTATGGGCATTTATGTCACCAACTACCAATTTCGAATGGTATGATCTGAATCTCCTCAACATGCATTTAACACGTCCCGTGTGATTTGCCGTCTTCACTTTTATTGTTCTTTTTCATCTCAGGACACCTTGGCTTATGTACTGTACTATCCTCAAAAACCTCTCGTCACTACCCGGGCCATGGAGCACTTGCACTTCAGACAGCTACCTGCCGGCATTAATGCCATTGTTGCCATTTCGTGCTACTCTGGATACAACCAAGAAGATTCCGTTATCATGAATCAGTCATCAATTGACCGTGGTTTCTTCCGATCTTTATTTTTCCGGTCATACAGAGATGAGGAGAAGAAGATGGGAACCCTAGTCAAAGAGGATTTCGGGCGGCCAGATCGAACCAACACCATGGGCATGCGCCATGGGTCCTACGATAAATTGGACGATGACGGTCTTGCCCCTCCAGGAACTAGAGTTTCAGGTGAGGATGTTATTATCGGGAAAACCTCTCCTATAGCTCCTGATGATGCTCAAGGACAAGCTGTCCGTTACACCAAACGTGATCACAGCACAAGCTTACGTCACAGTGAAACTGGGATGGTAGACCAGGTTTTACTAACCACGAATGCTGATGGGTTAAGATTTGTTAAAGTGAGGGTTAGATCTGTCAGAATACCTCAAATTGGGGACAAATTCAGTAGTAGGCATGGGCAGAAGGGGACAGTGGGTATGACTTATACACAAGAAGACATGCCTTGGACTTTGGAAGGTATCACTCCTGATATCATAGTCAACCCTCATGCTATTCCTTCACGTATGACTATCGGTCAACTCATTGAGTGTGTTATGGGCAAAGTGGCTGCACATATGGGTAAAGAAGGAGACGCAACTCCTTTTACTGATGTGACAGTCGATAATATCAGCAGAGCTCTTCACAAATGTGGGTATCAGATGAGAGGCTTTGAGACTATGTACAATGGTCATACTGGGAGGAGGCTTACAGCTATGATATTCCTGGGCCCCACTTACTATCAAAGGCTGAAGCATATGGTTGATGACAAAATCCACTCTCGCGGGAGAGGCCCGGTTCAGATTCTGACAAGGCAACCTGCTGAGGGACGATCTCGTGATGGTGGGCTCCGGTTTGGTGAAATGGAACGAGATTGCATGATTGCGCATGGGGCGGCTCATTTTCTTAAGGAAAGGTTGTTTGATCAGAGTGATGCGTATAGGATTCATGTTTGCGAGAAATGTGGGTTGATTGCTATTGCTAACCTTAAAAAGAATTCGTTCGAGTGCAGAGGATGCAAGAACAAAACAGATATTGTTCAGGTAATTTTGCTTGTGTCGATATATATGGTAGGAATTAGAATCATTTTAGTAATGTTTATAATTAGAGTTGTTTAATAATTTATTATAATGCTAATTTAGACTGAATAAAAAAAAACTGAAAAACAAAAATAATGGGTCAAATTACCCCATTTGGTCCAGTATGATAGGAGGGAGGAAGAGTTAGCTATTTGGGTTAAAAAAAATTGTAACAAGGATAGTATAGTCATATACCCTCACAATGGCTTAGAAAACCTTTTTTTTTAAATTTAGTTTTGTTGTATAATAATAGGTAGAAATAATGTTATCCGATCGCAGGTCCACATTCCGTATGCTTGTAAGTTGCTTTTCCAGGAGCTGATGTCTATGGCTATAGCTCCTAGAATGATGACCAAGGATATTAAACAAAACAAGGAGCAAAAGAAGAAAGGAGGTTAATGTTGTCTGAATGAAATTTATATTACTTTTTTAGCAATATCAAATGTATAATGTGTAAGCACGAGATTCTGAGAATTTTTTGCCAAACCCCGAAACAAAGGAGTAGATTTTTTTTTCCCCAAACCGAAACACATATACTCTTCATGTTATAAATATATTGAGAAGGTCTTGTGTGTGAGATATAATTTAGTTATGACTGTTTTAACACTTTGCAATGAATGTGTATTAATTTATGTTAATTTGTAAATGGTTTCATCGCGATTGTCACACTGAAGTTTTTACCAAAAATATTGTCTTTTTACATTCCATGACATGAGTTGTATAAAAAAATCTAAGGGCGAACGCTAGTATAATTCAGATTACTGAACACGTTAGTTATATAGTTATAGTAAGGGTCTGACTATTTACACCTCCATTTCGGTTTAGAACACACCCCCTAAAATATGTTCGGTCGGTTTAGAACACACCCCCTAAAATATGTCAGGATTGATGCACCCCTCCATGAATTGTCATAAATACCCTTTTTATCATTTTAATACTCCATCCGTCCAATTTCATTATTCTCACTTTCCTTTTTTAGTTGTCTAATTTTATTATGCCCATACCCTTTTTAGAAATAATACTATTCATACTACTTTATCTCCACCCTCCTACCATCACTTATTTACCCACTTTGCCACTTACTTTATTCATAAACAATCACTTTATTTATAAATGGACCCCACAATATTCCATCATACCCCCAACTTATCTACTTTATACATAAACTAATTAATACTCCCTCCGTCCACCTATAAGCTTCCCGCTACTTTTTGGCACAAAGATTAAGAAAAGTGATTAAATAATAGATATAGTACAAGTGATGTGATTGGAAGAAGGAGATAGATAGAGAAAAAGAGATTTTTTATAAAAAAGGCCATTCATAGCCTCACCTTTTTAAATAAAGACCTAAAATATAATCTTTTTTAAAAAGGCCAAAAACCCATGTTAATAACCTTTTATGCCCTTATTTATAATTATGGTAATTAATTTATATAATAAAGAACAAGTCTTTGTATTCCTACTTTATCGCCTTATAATCAACCACATTCTTTCAAAATAAATTTCCTTCCGTTTAATTAGGTAGCTGTGGAATTCTCAAATCATAATAGGACTTTCCTTATTCAGATTCGGGACTGTGTGGTGAAGCAAGGCCCGAAGTTCGGGATAACGACTGTTTGCGGACTAAGAAAAGACATGGAAGACGAGATTGCGATTCACCCTTCTTTTTCTAATTTTCTGACTACTTCGGAGTTTTCGACGGCCATGGCTGCTCTCATGTAAGCACCTCACCATTAAATTAGTAGTAGTATTTTGATGTTTTTTTCTTATTGATTTTGGCGATCTATTGCAGGTTGCATCCAGATGCAAAGATCGAATGCACGAAATCGTGAAAAACAAAGTGGAAAACGGCGTCGATTCTTCGTGGGAGCATATAATGCGTAAAAGTTTCTTAAAAATGGATCAGGATAACACAGAGTGGTCAAGTAGCACCGCCGCCAAATGCCGATGCGAGATGGTATCTCCAGAGTGCAAATTCGTCGGATCCACCGCCGTCGTGGCGGTGGTTTCACCTCATCATATCGTCGTTTCCAATTGCGGAGGTTCTCGCGCTCTTCTCTGCCGAAAAGGCGTCTTAATCCGGTGAGATGAAGAGTTTTGCCCTAAAAATTCTCTAATTATGGATCAGGATAACATAGAGTGGTCAAGTAGCGCCGCCGCCAAATGCCGATGCGTGATGGTATCTCCAGAGTGCAAATTCGTCGGATCCACCGCCGTCGTGGCGGTGGTTTCACCTCATCATATCGTCGTTTCCAATTGCGGAGGTTCTCGCGCTCTTCTCTGCCGAAAAGGCGTCTTAATCCGGTGAGATGAAGAGTTTTGCCCTAAAAATTCTCTAATTATACTAATTCTTTTTTTTGCATTAAATCCATTTTTCTGCATAATGATATTTGTATATGCACATAATGTACTGCACACTTCTGCATTATTTATATGTTGATGCAACTTTAATTCTGCATTATTTATATGCTCATGCAATTTTAGTTTTTTTTTTCTGCATTGTTCGATTTTCCTGTAGATGTTTCTGCATAATCAAGTCAGATTTTTCTGGAGAAAATATCTAATTTGATTTGACGATTTTTGTGCAGATCTTCAAGTCTGACAATGAAATTGAATATCAGAGCTTTGAATATCAGAGATTTAGGGAAAAATTGAATACCATATCTTTGGAAAAGTCCTAAAATTGGGCATGTAAATAATCATACAAAGATTTCTTCCCCAAAATTCAGCAAATTATTTAATTGATTGACCGGAGTTGTTGAGAGGTTTTAATTTTGGAAGATGTTAATTATGTGCGTAATTAACGAGGAGCTGATAGACACGACTTTAAATTTCAAAAAATGTATTGACTTTCTCCATATTAATTTCGAAATTAGATAGTAAGGGCATGATGGTACATTTATGTTACATTTTGTCCTTAATTTGAAACTATTTTAAACCAGGTCCTTATTTAAAAAAACACTAGGTGGAAAGACCTAAAACGTGAAATCCCCAGAGAAAAAAAGTAAGATATAAAGTGAAGTGTAAGAAAAAGTATTTACCAAAAAGGGTATGGGAAACTTATAGGCGGACGGACCAAAATGGTAAAATGGGAAACTTATAGGCGGACGGAGGGAGTATTCATTAAAACCCGTGCCCGGAGAAGTGGGCATAATAAAATTGGACGGAGGGAGTACATTTTTCAAACACACTCCCCTTATTAAATGCACCCCAAACCCTAATTTTTTTTTCTCCTTCCTCCTTCTCCCTTCCCTCATCCCTCACCCTCCATCGCAGCAGCAGAAGAAAAAAAAAAAAAACCCAACTCAACCCCCCAGCCCACTCACCCCCCACCGCCCCCAGCCTCTCTCTGCACGCAGCAACGCCATCTCCTCTGTTTTTTTTTTTTTTTTTTTACTTTTTTCTATATTATTTTTCAAACAAAGCCTCCTCCCTCTCTATACGCTCAACTGTTGCAGAAAATGTAGGTTTTTATCTTTTTTTTTTTTGACAAACCATGGTCGACTCCTTGCATTTTCGTCGACAACAGGGTGTCGACGAGAGTGTATTTTGGTCGACCCTGATTCGTCGAATTATTTCAATTTTTTAAAAAAAAAAAAATTTCGACAAACCAATGTCGACCATGTTCAATCTCGTCGACACCTTATTGTCGACGAGAGTGAATATGGTCGACACTGGTTTGTCGAAATTTTAAAAAAAAATTGAAAATTTTATAAGTTCCTGAATTTTTTTTGTTTGTTGTTTGTGGTGAAATTTTGTTGTTCGGTGGTGGTGGTTGTGCGGCGGCAGTGGTGGCTGGTAAAAATTAGGTTTAGGGTTTAAACGAGGAAGGAGGGGTGCATTTAGTAGTGTAATATGACTTAAAGGGTATTTTTGGTATTTTACATTATTATTATATTATTAAACTGAAAGGGGGAGTGTTCTAAACCGAAATGGAGGTGTAAATAGTCCCACCCTTATAGTAAGGATGCATAAATCGGCGCCAAGGCCCATCTAGGCGGCTAGAAACGACCCAAATCTGAATTTTCCAGAAACGCTTGATACTTCGAGAATTAATGTGCCGGGCTCCGTTTCTATTGGGGAAGGGGAGTGGAATGGACAATAATTATTCACATTTAGTATATATATTTTAAAATTAGGGTTAGTTCATATTTGTGGCTATATCAAACTATTTATTTAGTCTATACATATTAATACACATTAAAGATATTTGGGCCGCCTTCAAAAAAAAAAAAAAAGAAAGATATTTGGGCCTATTTTATTGTACATATTAAGTATAATTATTTAGAAAAACGAAAACACACACAAAACCCTAGGCCCGTCTAGGCGCTAGGCGGCTAAAAACGTCCGTCTACTGATTTCCGATTTCTACCACCTTGAGTTATACTAGTCAATAAACAAGAAAGAGCTTGAAGCATCTTCAACAATGAAAAGACTATCCAAAACATGGAAGTTATGTTCTTGATTTTTCTACCTTTAAGTTAAATTTAGACCATCCCCAACAAGAGAATCAAAATAATAAATTTGCCTCAAAACCCCCCTTCTTAGTTTTTTTATTTTTATTTTTATTATAATTAAAGATTTTAAAATTGAAAGTATATAAAAAATTAAATTACAACAATACAATAGGAAACAAAACACATATACTATAAATTTAAATTACAATAAAAAATAAAATAAAATATGCATACTAAGAATTTAAATTACAAAATACAATAGAAAAAAAAGGAAAACACAATAAGAATGTTAAATTTAATACAACAGTCATAAACATAAATAAATAAAGAAAATACAAATTAAAAATAAATACTATGAATTTTAATAATAGTTTGGGTAATCACTTATCTACCCTTGAATATTACCAAAATGTTGTCCAAAAGTTGAGGGATTTTTTTGGTTGAGATAGATGAGGGATTTTTCACACTACAATTTTGAGTTCTCATTCCGAAATCATTCACGTCGAACCGAATCAGAAATTGTGTCCAAGTCCACGAACATAATTCTATCAATTCTATTTTGTTCTTAGCCAACATTTTTTTTTGTATATTCCATCTATGGCTTTTCGTTGTTGAATGTTTGATTCCGTCATTTCTTCTCCAGTTTTTTTATTTGCTTCTTCATTAGATTTTGCAAAACGAGACAAATCTTCTTCTTTTTTTCTTTCCAACTTAGCATTTTTCACTCCCTCGAATAGCATTTGGGATGATATGAACCACCACCATTTTCGTCACTTAGGTTGATATTCAATTGTGATATTCCCAAAGAGGAAAAAACATGAGAATCTGACACTGATGCATTTGATTGTGGTGAAGCCATATTATTGTTTGACGATTATTTCCTAAATTTACAACATCTAATTTCATTTTATGTCATACATGATCAAACTTAAAACCATTTTTATACTTTGAATCTTGCATTAGTAAGATATTTGCTTCATACATCTGCAAAATTTATATTAAAAAAGTTAATACTAAAACACATACATAAATAAGGATTTAATATTTAAATAAAGGAAGAGTATCCATTTAGAATATCTTCATTCGAAACACCACTTGAATTTCGAAGTTCAATTTGTACATCACATCCATTTAATTTTAAAATTGTGCTTTTGATATAGTAAAACGATTACACAATCGTTTTACCTTTCGAGTTTCACTAACAATGTTTGGTCGACTATTATTATAGTCGTTTGTTTTCTACCCGAATAAAAATGTAGATCCAGTTTGATATGCTAGAAAACAATTGGATTTTCAGTGAATTTCGATATTGGAGAGAGTTATATTATTTATTGTGGATTGAGATATTATTGAAGAGAGTTGTCTTATTTCTTGTAGGGATGAGGTGTGAATGTGTTGTTCCACCACTCATATGTAGTTGTTAGTTGTTAAATCACTCATACGTAGAGAGTGGTCTTATTTTATTGGAGAGAGTGCCCATATATATCAATAATCTCATATACAGAGATGCAAGTGAATTATGCAGGCTAACTTTATAAATTAACACCATTCCTTTCATTCTTCGTTTTGTTATAATTTTTTTTATTAAAAAATATAATAAAATAATATATGTAGTATAAATGATGTGATTGAAAAAGAGAAAATAATGTATTAAAAATAAAATGAATAACTGATTATGGAATGTCCAAAAAAGAAAAGTGGAAAAATTATAGAGGAATGAGGAAGTATATCTGATTATACATAAATATTAATAAAATGAAATATAAGAAAATAAAATCCCCCTATATACTAATAGGGAGTTTAAGTTTGCCATGTGTCAAGATGTGATTAAATTTGATGATGTGTCTTATGGAGATTAATTGTATTACATGTGTCATATAATTAGATTGAGTTTATTTTTTATGAAACTTTGATATGTATATTTACTATTGGTTATAAAACATATAAATATATCTAAATATTTTGTAAAGTATATTAATTTAATTAATTAATATTTTTTAAAATTATTTATAGGTCTACCTAATTCATATAAATTAAAAACACTTAAATTAGTATAATTTTTTTATCAGTAATTATAATTTAATAAATTATTTAAAATAATTAATTATATAATAAAATTTGAAATTATATGGTATACTATTAAATTTTATTCATATATTGTTGAACTGTTATTTAAATTATTATATAATAATATACTTTATGAATATTGACTTTTACGAATAGTCGCCTAGTACGCGGGAGTTCTATCTAGTTAAGAGTATTTAAGAGAATATTTAAAATTTGAATTGATTAGTATGCATGCGAATGCATGGTGCATACTCCTCAATTTCATTTTTTTTTAAATCATACTATCTGCACCCATTCATTTAATTAGTTCACCTCTCAAATTATTTTTACCTCCTCAATTTCATTTTTTTTAAATCAAACTATCTGCACCCATTCATTTAATTAGTTCACCTCTCAAATTATTTTTACTATAATTATCTGCACTTAATTATCTGCACTTACACATTTAATGAGTTCACCCCCAATTTTTTTTACCACGATTATATGTACACGCTCATTTTATGAGTTCACCCCCAAATCATTTTTTTACCACGGTTATCTGCACCCGCTCATTTTATGAGTTCACTCCCAAATTATTATTTTATCATGATTATCTGTACCCACTCATTTTATGAGTTCACCCCAAAATAATTTTTAAAAAATAATCACATTTAAAAAAATTATATTATCTTTTTATTAATTTACACAAAATATAATAAAATAAACTCTAATTTATATATTTACAATATACAGACGAGTTACCGTCGATTCACCACCAAGTCACCCATACTTTTTAAAAAAATTTGTAAAAATATAATTAATAAAAAACTATCGAAATTAACCACAAATCTCGATTTTTTTTCCTCCTCTTTTCCTTTTTTCTTACCATTTTCAATTTTTTTCCCAAATTTTTTATTTCTTCGTTTTTTTTTCTTTTACTTTTTTTTCTTGCCTTTCTTTTTCATTTTTTTCATGTGTATTTTTTTAATCTTAATACAAAATACTCCCTCCGTCCACCAAAAGTGTGCTCACTTGTTTTTTTAGGTCCACAAAAAATACGTTTCTTCTATTAAAATAGTTCACTTTTGAATTTTTTTTTTACTTTAATAACAAGATTGAGTATTTATCAAATATATTCTTTACTCGTTATTCCAAATATATTCTTTATAAATAAAATATGATTTTTTAAAAAACATATATAAAAAAAAGTGAGCACACTTTTGGTGGACAGAGGGAGTAATATTATAGGTATGATTTTATTATAATCGGTCGGCGGTGCACCTGAATTTCAATTTTAATTTGATGAGTAAAGGACCTGCCGAAAATCCATGTCGGTCGGTGGGTGACCCAGCCACCACCATATCCGACCACCCCTTCGAAGGCGACGGCGGCGCTACCCCTCCTCAAATCGCAATCATGATTCTTCAATTCAATGACAATCGACATCATCTTCCATATCGGCCACGACCATGGCGGTAAAAAATCTCTGCTCATTTCGACCACCGACGCGACTGCTTCGATCAATCTCCTTTGTGTTCGTGGTTCAGGAGCTTCTCCGACATCAATGGCGCTCGCCTGCAACACTCACTTCGCTCTCGTTGTTCATATTTGTCCAAATCGAAGCTACATTGTTTCGTCTTCTTTACCATGCTCCTACGCAGCCTCTTCCTCCGATTGACGACGGTCCGACGGAGGACTGTGAGTATGTTGTCGATGGATCTCTGATCAGTCGGCACTCGGAGCCGGTGAGCTTGTCGATGAAATCTCAGGCGGCGACTACTGACCTAGGGTGCCCTTCTATTTGGCTAGGGTTCTCTTCAATTGGGCTTGGTAATGTGCACCTCCTATTTTCTTCAGTACACCCCAGTCTGCACTCCCTCCATTTTTTATGGTATTATTGTTAGTGGTATTGGTATTACTAGTTATTGATTGTGGTATTACTATTAATACACTATTGAATTAATATTAATGATTATTTATTACGGTATTATTGATTATTAATTGTGATTTTACTGGTTATTGTTTGTGGTATTACTTATTGTGTGGAATTATTTATTATTAATTAAGGCATTACTGATTATTATTATTGTTTATGGTATTATATATTATTGTTTATGGTATTACTGATAATTGATTTTGGTATTACTAAATATAATTTGATTTGTTAAATTATTTGTTATTGTATAAGATATTAATGATCAATGTTTATGGTATTACTAATTACTGTTCATTCCTTCATGGTATTACTGATAATTATTTTTTGGTATTACTTTATATAATTAGATGTGTGAAATTATTTGTTATTGTATAAAATTTTACTAATTAATATTAATGGTATTACAGATTACAGTTCGTGGTATTACTAATAATTGTTCTTGGTATTATTGAATATAATTAGATGTGTGCAATTATTTGTTATTGTATAAGATATTACTAATTATTATTAATGGTATTACTGATTATGGTTTATGGTATTACTGGTTATTACTTATTGTACTAGCGACTATAATAAAATTATACATATAATATTATTTTATATTAAAAAATTTAAAAATACTAAACAAACAAACAAAAATAAAACAGGAAAAAAAATGAAGAAATAAAAAGTTTGAAATAAAAACTGAATAATTGAAAAAAAAATTAAAAAGAAAAAAAATTGAGATTTGTGACTAATGTTGATAGTTTTTTTTTAATTATGTTTTTACGATTTTATTTTTAAAAATATGGGTGATTTAGTGGTGAATCGACGATAACTCGGCTGCAAATTGTAAATGTATAAATTAAGGTTGATTTTATTATATTTTGTGTAAATCAATAAAAAGATAATATAATTTTTTTAATATAATTATTTAAAAAAAAAATATTTGGGGGTGAACTCATAAAATGACTTGGTGCAGATAATTTGGGAGTGAACTCATAAAGTGAGTGGGTGCATATAACTGTAGTATAAATATAATTTGGGGGGTGAACTCATAAAATGAGCGAGTGCAGATAATTTGGGGGTGAACTCATAAAGTGAGTGGGTGCAGATAACTGTAGTATAAATATAATTTGGGGGTGAACTCATAAAATGAGCGGGTGCAGATAATTGTGGTAAAAATAATTTGGGGGTGAACTCATAAAATGAGCGGGTGCAGATAGTTGTGGTAAAAAATAATTTGGGGGTGAACTCATAAAATGAGCTGGTGTAGTTGTAAAAAAATGATTTTGGGTGAATTCATAAAATGAGTGGGTGCAAATAACTATAATAAAAATATGATTAAAGGGTGAACTCATTAAATTAATGGGTATAGATAAAATATAAATTAAAAATTAAAATTAAAATTAGGGGGTACGGTGCATACGGATGCACCCAAGTGTTACCCATAATTTTATTGTTTCACCCAAATTTATTGACAAATAAATAATTTGGCACGATTGGAGATGCTCTTAAAACGTGTAAACAAATATTACTATATAATATTTTTTTTTTTTGGAAAACGGCTAAAATTTTATTAAAGACCGGGGGTATCAGGAATACCCGACTCAACCAGAAAACAGATACACCACAAACAAAACACCAATGACACAGAAAACAGGAATAAGAACTAAATCAAACAAGCAGTAGGTTCCCTAAACAAATCAATCATGGTGTTCCCTTTTGCGATCCTGTCCATATCCTTGCACAAATTGAATGAAACTCTTCGAATATTGTCCACAATAATCTCGATGTCGAAGGCCTGTCCGTTGAAAATTACGCGGTTCCTGCCCTGCCATATTCCCCAAATCGTGCAATGCCAAGTATTAATCCAGACGTCTCTCCACTTGGCAGCCGCCACTCTGCCGTGATCTTCGAGGTGAGAAAAACCAGTGGTGTTGTGACAGTATTCCAGCCCGAACCAAGAGTAAACTCTCTTCCAAACGGCTATCGTCTTAGAACATTGGAAGAATAAGTGGCATGTATCTTCTTCCTCATTTTCACACAGCTTGCAAGCAGTTGAGAAAGATAAGTTAAACGCGTTCCTCCTTCTTAGATTCATTATTGTCGGGATCTTGTCTTGTAGCATCTTCCATGAGAATCTGGTGATCTTCTGAGGCACACCCACCCAATGATCCCTCCAGAACTTAGTGTTTTTACCAATACAAATTATTTTAGTACAACTCTCTCGGAACCAATTAACCGAAGTTATATGTTTAACAATCATAGACCAATATTTATGACATTAATTTATTACCCAACCTGTATTCGTTCACGCACTTCTCTAGACTACCGTACTTAGAGAAAATAATATCTTTCCACAAATTGTTATCCGACCCCAACGAGTTCCACCCCCATTTCCCAAGTAAAGCTGTGTTAAACAAAGATAAGTTTTTCACCCCTAAACCCCCCATCATCGACTTTTACACACAATATCCTAACTAACCCAAGAAATCTTACTAACCTTTGGATTGCCGCCGCTCCACAGAAATCGCCTTTGACAAAATTGGATGACTTTGATAGTTATTGGAGGGGCTAGGTTTAAGGAAAGAGCGTAGGTAGGTAAGCTAGATAGAATCGACTTGATAAGCACCACTCGGCCTCCCATGAAGAGGCTTTTGCCGTCCCAGGATTGCAGCCTAGCCTGGAAGACACCTTTTCTTCAATCTCTTTCCAATAAGAGTTCTTTCTGGGATTGTCACCTATTTTCAGACCCAAGTATTTTAGGGGAAAAGAAGCCTTTCTGCAGTTCAGATTCAGCGCCCAGTCGTCCAACATCTCGTCCGAAATATTAACACCCGACAACGTGCTCTTGTGGAAATTAATTTTCAGGCCCAACCAAGCTTCAAACAGTCTCAATATGCTTTTTAGAACGAAAATATTCTTACTCGTTGCTTCTCCGAAGAATAGAGTATCGTCTGCAAATTGAAGGTTCGATACTTTGACTTGATTACAGCCCACTGTCGTCGGTGTGAATTGGCCCACACCCACCACCTTCTGCATCATCAAACTAATGCCCTCTCCTACAACAGTGAATAAGAATGGGGATAAGGGGTCCCCTTGTCTTAGCCCTTTCTCCATAACGAACTCTTTTGTAGGACTTCCATTCACCAGAATTGACATAGTAGCTGATCCAATGCACTCCTTGACCCACCTTACCCATGTATGGTTAAAACTGAGCAACTCGAGCATATTCAGTAAGAAATTGTGGTCCACTTAGTCGTAGGCTTTCTCAAAATCGATCTTAAACAAGAACATAGTTTTCTTATTGTGCATTGCCTCGTCAATGATCTCGTTTGCTATAATCACCCCGTCCAAAATATTTATGTCTTTGATAAAAGTAGATTGGTTTGAAGAGATGACCCGGTCTAACACTTTGGACATCCTATTTGCCAACACTTTGGATATGATTTTGTAAAAACAACCCACGAGGGATATGAGTCTAAAATCCTTGATGTCCGTCGAATTTCTCACTTTCGGAATGAGCGTAGTGAAAGACGCATTAGAACCCGAGACAAACCTTACATTCGCGTGGAACTCCGATGCAGCCCTGAGGAAATCGTCTTCCAGAAGGCTCCAGAACTATTTAATAAAGCTGAAAACTAAAATTTCAAATCAATTTTTTTTAATAGTATAAATAATGTGAATATCAATTACATATTACGGAGTAGTTTTCATTCCTTAAAATTTGTCGTTCTGTATCTTACCTCTTTGGTGGTGATTCAGTTCCAAAGTCTTGAAATGATCTTCTCCACAATCCCGCATCTCGATATTTCTTTGTTCTTAAATATTTTTGCGATCCGCCATTTTCACATAATCCAAGACACATTTATGTTGGGATAAACACACGAATAATAGTACACAATTATTCGTCTACGCAGCGGAATGATCA
This sequence comes from Galeopsis tetrahit, assembly GCA_963675135.1. Lineage (NCBI taxonomy): Eukaryota > Viridiplantae > Streptophyta > Magnoliopsida > Lamiales > Lamiaceae > Galeopsis > Galeopsis tetrahit. Next base: position 34,617,664 of record OY776126.1, on the reverse strand, counting down.
ATTATCCCTCTCTTGTGTGAATCTAGCAGGAAATAATACTAAACAACAATGCACAATAACGCAATCAACACAACAAATAACACAAGCAATTTTTACGTGGAAAACCTCCTCAATGTAAGGAGTAAAAACCACGGGACCGTAGTCCACCCAAAAGCTTCACTATGACAAGAATCCAAGTGTTACAATCTGTCATAACAGATATTCAACTACAAACTTATCAAGATACACAATACTTGATAACTACAATGAGATAAGAAAGATCTCACCAACAACACCAATCTACCCGTCACTGTTTCCGACGCTCAAACGCTCGAAATCCGATCTCCACCGTTCAGAATGCACTATGATGCCTCCTGAACGTGTTGTCCAATTTACAGCTCGATCCAACGGTTGGTTTGTGAGAAACGGCGTCTTAAACACAGCTGCGCAGAAGTGAATAGCCCAGAAAAACAGACCTTCTTTTCGTGGCTTTTCCCGACAATACAGAACTCCAACAACGATCTCCAACGTTCAGAATGTACCTCGACGAGTTATGAACGTGCTGTCCAAAAATCAGCTCGATCCGACGGTTGAAACTCACAATATTGCTTCTGCAAATTTCTCACTCTTGGAATTCTCTCAAAACGTGAATGCCTCCTTTTTCTCTATTTTCTTACTCTCTATCCAAATGTCTTTTAGGGTTAGGGTAAATTATCTCCAAAATGTTGGGCCTACTTGGGCCTCCCAAGTATGTTGGCTATTGAGCTTCTCCACATGGTTGGAAACCCAACCCAACATTTCCATATACTAGCTGCCATATTGTTCCCTTCTTTTCCTCTAAACAATTTGGTAGAATGAAATAAGTTTGTCCAAGGGTAGTTTGTACCCAAAACAGTTGCAAATTTCCCCATCCACATTTGATATGAAACCGAACATTCAAACATGATAGGTCGAACTGATTCTGCCGAGGGTGCCACAAAGACTGCAGTTTGTATCACAATTTTGAGATAAAACTTTTCTTCTTTGTAATTTGGTCTTTGTTGGGTTCCTCTCCAAAACGACTCTCCATGCATGAATCGACACTTTAGCGTGTGAAAAATTATTCCAAATATCCTTGAATCCAAGGACAACAATATCGGTGTTGTGGAAATATAGAGACCTTAAATTTATAGAAATATGAATGGATATATTGATATCGATATCGGTAAATTTTAAAAATTGTGAAAATTTAATAACTAACTTTTAATATATAAATTCAAAAAAACAATTTAAATCAATTTACATCTATGATAAATTTATATAAAATATAGCATACAATGTTATTTCATATGATATTTTTTTAAATTTATAGACATTTTTCGATCTTTTTTCGATATTTTTCGATATTCTTTCGATATTTTACCGATATTAGTCTCGATATTGTTATTGTATATTGATTTTTATCGATATTTTCGATTTTTTTTACAAATATCATTTCTTCTCAATATCGATATCGGTGACTGCAAAAAATGGATATATTAGGGAAATTTCCGAATATTTTTGTCCATGCTTGAATCCCTTTTTTTTTTTTGTCCAAGTCCCTTGCATACACCTCCTCTCATCGTTGTAGCCACTCGTATGTATCTCTCGTTGAGAACCTTCCATTAGCACACATTTACCCAATAAACTCTAAAAAAAAAATGATAAGGAGATGATTCAACTATTTAAAATTTCAAAATTAACTAGTATAAGTTACATCTGTGTACACTTAATTGCATAATGCTATCATTTTAATTTTATCATGTGAAAAATTATGTCAAACTTAATTAATTAGAATTAGAAATTAAGAAGTCAAAAGTTTAGTTAATGATAAATAAGCATATTTATATTTTAAATATTTAGTAATTATTTGATTTATTGACCTCAGCAGAAATATACTACTAGTGGAGTACTATTTATTAAACATTTAATCAATTTTTTTGCAAATATCAAAACGAATATTGTGATCTCTACTCTAAATCCCACCCTTAAACCCCCAAATGGACATGGTAGAAGAGAAGCAACAAATTCCAATTATTGCAGAAGAGGAGGAAGATGACGATGGGCCACCGCCTGGATTTCAGTGCATAATCGCTCCTCCGCCTGGAGCCGATGACGGTGGTGATGATGATGAAGAAGAAGAAGATGAAGAGGATGAGGAAGAAGACGGTCCGCCGCCTGGGTTTCACTCTATAGTTCCAGAACCCACTCACTCGCTTCCTTCCTCTGGTTAGATGCTAATACATTCTTATTTTTCGAGATTTTTTTTAAAAAAATTCAGTTTCCAGTTTGCATTCCTCTTCTGCTGAATTAACTGATTATGTTAAATTCTACAAGAATTTACCATGTTAAGTTTCTTTTTTCCCATTAACATTCTCTTGTAACTGGTAAACATCTTCTGTTTTTACATATCTGTCTTTCATGAATGTATCCTTCGTTGAATCTGTTGATGCTGGTAGTATTCTGAAAATTTAGGCAAGTTTTTCTTTATTTGGTTTTATTAGGCTCATAGTCAGTGAATAATCGTATAAATGTTGAATTGTTTGTTTCTTGAGCAATTCTGTGTTGGTGTCTGATTTTAATTGGACAAGAAATTGCTGAGTTGAATTGTGTGCTAGTAGATTGTTATCCTGTATTCCTATGTGTGCAAGACTTGCTCAATTGAATTAAATGGTCTAAAGGTAATTGAGGTTCCATAAGATTGGCACATTGGATCGGTTGATGTCTCCGAGCCCATTAAAATTCTTCCTCTGTAAGCTTCAATTTTGCCTCCATATGGTGCGAAATAGATTAATAGAAAACCGAGGGACTCTAAACGCTGGTTCTGCCAAGTGTTGTACTCCATCAACCAAAAGAAAGCAACAAAACATCTTGTGGTTTACATTTTCTAGTTTTAGCTACAATTCCATTGACTGTTCAGCAAAGAAGGTCTCAATAATCAGCTTGTAATTTGTTATCTTTATGTGTTTTCACTTGTCTGTCGTATAAATAATCATTTTATGTTACATGTTGTGTAATATAAATTATCTCTGAACGAGTCCATTTCTATATTAGACAGGAAAACCTTGTTTGCCCACTCTTAACTATTTATGCCAGCAATCTCTTGATATGCAATTGAGAATAACTTATTTAAATGTATTTAATTTCATCTTCAGATATCGAAAGGACCAGCAATCAAGACAACATTGATGACGATGATGAAGATGGGCCACCACCAGGATGGGAGTTCAATGCTCTTGTAGATGCATTACCGAGAGCGACGTCTACCGCAACAGGTCATATTATATTGTTTTCTTTTTAATGCATTTAGCTTGTGAGTCCTCTTGCTAGAAGTGTCCTCGTAGTTTACGTCAAGTTTCAGACTAGGTATCTACACTTGTAAATTGTCTTAATAACAACAGTAACAAACCGAACATTTATCCCTCTATGTGGGGTCATCTATATGGATCATATTGACTTGGGCAAAAACGTCTATAACTGACGCAATTTTGATTTAATTCTGATTGAATCAGTTAATCACAAAAAATACTGAAATATGTAATGAGAAGTATTAGTTCATATAAAGAAAAGTATACAAAGAATAGTAGTATTAATTTGTAGTCGGGACAATATTATTACTTTTTCAATATACAACTAATACTTTTCATCATATTAGTGGATACTTTTCATCATACAAACTTATATTCCCTCCCTCCCAGCACAAGCTTCCCATCTTTCTATTTGGGCGTCCCAATAAATTCTTCCCATACCATTTTTGGAAACCTATTGACCCCACTACATTTTATTCTCAATTATTCTCTCTCCTCAATCACATCACTTGTACTACATCACATTTTATATTAATCTCCTTAAACTCTGCAAAATCTTCCCATGAGAAGCTTGTGCTGGGACGGAGGGAGTAATTTTTTTTCACTTTTTTCTATGATTCATGAAAAAGTATAAACAATAGTTTGGTTGAAATTTTTTGGTCAGTGTTACTCATTGACTTATTACTCAGGTCAGCGAGTACCGTCATTGATGGATTGTAGATAATAATGATTTAAGAATTACTCCATTAACTATGGAAAATGAGAGAAATTATAAGTGTACGTGGAATGCCTTTGCATGCCAAGTCTTCTCTTAGCACAGTCTTAACTTGTGTTATGTTGTTATACTTTTGTTGTACTTGAATTTGTATTTACAAATCTGTGGAGCACTAAAGAATCATATTTATTTTTATAAATGGCTTGAAGCTCCTGGATCGTTGATTTGTTTTATAACTCTTGCTTTACATATATTTCTTTGGTATTTAGGTATAAAGGAGGAGGGCATCGAAGAATTAGATGACGGGCCTCCACCTGGGTGGGAATCAGTGTTGCCATGTCAGATGCCACCACCATGTACACCACCACTGCCGTCGCCATCAACCGTTTCTTACAGTGAGTTTATCCTCCAACCTTTATATTTCTTTTCAGCGATACTACAGGTTCTTTTTGGGAACGTTCAGTCACAGTTGTTTTATGCTGTCAAATCAGAAACAATGAGTGGTTGTATTGAATTTAGGATCTGAGTTGCTATAGAAATGGACATGGATTTGTGCACAATTCTCTATCAAAACCTGATTCTATTACATTTTATGAAGGATGAGTGAACTGTCTCATTTGTTTAATTGATGGACTAAAGTTGTGAGGCATTGGATATATATTTATTGATATTATCTAGAACAACAAGCACTTATCCCGTTAAATGGAAATATCTACGGCTCGACTTGCCTATTTTTTATTGTGTTTCTTAATCGCAGAAATGTGAAGGAAAAAGGAAATCTGATTGAGAAAATCCTGGAATAGTAAAACACACGTTGGGATTTTGAAAGTAAACTTTCGCTTTGCTAGTCCAGAAACAAACATACCCTTTAAGATTTTTATCTTGAAAGGGTCTGCTATAGATATTCAACCTCCAGAGTTTGAAGGCAGTGAAATCATGGTCATATGTAGTAACTTTTTTATCGTATAGGAGACGTCTCAACTATGCATAACAACTCCATACATAGTTTCTTGCTGAATTTTAGACATTTTAGGTACTGAAATGGGGAGCGAACAAAAAATTACAAGAAATGACAATGAAGTCCCTCCATCAGAGACACAGTGCATGCCCATGCCAGGGCAGGTTTCGCCAGCTACACCACCACTGCAGCTGCCGCAATCATTGGAACTGCCCTATGGTATGTAAATAAATACAAATGTTTAGGTTGAAAGTATGATACTTTTCATTATTTTTATTCTAGATTCATAGTGTCTCCTGGATCACTTCAAGCTGTTTGCACCATTTATACGCCTTTCATGAATTTAACTCCTTTTAAAAAGAATTCAAGAATCGCAACATTATGGGCTTCTCCCATGATTGTCTAGATGTATTCAGATTGGCAAGTTTCTGCTCTATTATATGATGCATATGTATAACCGGTTTTATGTTTCAATGGTATTTGATGGAAATTATTCAATGCTTCTTTGAAAGTATTTTACCAGGAGGTACTTATCTACCATATGAAGCTGTGTTCAATTAATTAGCTTTTTAGCATTGTTAATTGACCACCTAATCTAAGAATTTCATTTAAAAGTTTAAGCTGTTACTGTTAGATTGTAGAATCCTTTACTACTTAATACTCAACGCCCCTCAGTATAGGTGAATTATTTTCTTTTGAAGTCTTGGGCTAAGAAAGTATTAATAAATGGGTGGCAGTGAGAATTGAAAAAAAAAATCATGTCTAGCTCTGATATCATGTTAAATAACCACTTTTTCAAGATTTATTTAATATTTTTGACTAAATTACTACTTCTTAGATGCAGGGAACAAAGATGAAAACAAAAAATTTGGGGAAGAGAAACATATGTCTGTGCACAAGCCTGCATCTCAACAGCTTCCACCAAATCCTCCACGACTGGTTGCTACATCACCGCCTTCTGGTACGTTGGTCTATGCGTTATTGATTTCCATTTCCAGGAGGATATTTGAACATGGGCATTCAATTTGAAAAGGATCACTTTATTGCATGAAATTCTAGACCGGAGCACTCAATAAGAGTGGCATATAGTTGCTATGTGATTGGTTTTCACTATAAGCGACTAACGTTTTCACTATAAGCGACTAACATTATATTGATGCAGAAAAGGCTCAGCTAGTTTGTGGCACTTGCCGGAACCTGTGTGTGTATCCACGAGGAGCAAAGTGGGTCCAGTGCCCAGGATGCCAGGAAGTCAATTTTGTCCTAGAAGGTTAGATTGGTCTTTTGAATGATACTTTTCTTTAATTTTCATCCAATTTTCATTAATGTGTCAATTCCTTGATCAACATTCTTTGATGAATCTTGATGAAAGTAGCAAATTAATGAAATGATTGCTTGAGTATTTGCAGCTCATGAAATTGGCCAAGTGAAGTGTGGAGGGTGTTTCGTGTTGCTTATGTATCCACATGGAGCGCCTGCAGTTCAGTGTTCATCTTGCCGTTTTGTGACAGAAATCGGAGTACGTATCTCTCTTCTTTCTAGAATCACGTGGTATTAAATAATCACACACTTAAACAGGCTGATTTATGGAAAACATAACATATACGAAGTATTTCTTAAACAAATTGTGTTGTCCCTCCAAAACTTATCAATTAACAGATGTACAAGAATGGAGCAACACTTGTGTGAACTTTATTCCATTTTGACCCATTTACAAAATGGGTCTAACAAAACCCTGCACATAAGGTCCATTTAGAGTTTGTTGGGTAGGATCAATGGAGTTCACGGATCTTAGATTTGAAAGATAAATTCGAAATTTCGTTAGGTGATATAACAACAAAATTAGCATCCATCCCTTTATGTTGGTCAGTATTTATATGAATCATATCATGCTATCGGTTCTGTTATCTCATATACCTCACGTAAATGTTCATCAGGCACACAACAGGCGACCTCCTCTTTCCGTCCAGCAGAGTGAGACTCGAGCTCAGAGACGAAATCGTCGTTTCGCACGAGTCCGTTAGTTAGACGAATTCATATCATATTTCTTTGTATTAGCTAAGAGAATGAGCCCATATTGTCCAAACCTGGGTGCCCCTTGGACATTGAGACCCAATTCCCATCAACTCTATATATGGTTTGCGTGTACATTATTTGCCATCCATTTGAAGCAAATCTACTACCCAATTCTAGTGCTATGTACCACCTCATTCCATTTTAATTATAATATTTATGTATATTATGTTTTCATCAAAATACATTAATATTAATTAGTAAATTACTCAAATACATTAATATGTTTTCAATTTATTAGACTAACTAATTGAATATATATATATATATATATATATATATATATATATATATATATATTAGGTAGAAATGGTGAAATTATTGAACAATAAATACTTTATTTACTTATTTTGTTTAATGTGATGTACAATTAAAATTTTTATCAAATTAAACTATTAATTAGTTATATTTTCTTTCCATCAACCCCTTTTATGAAAGTGCCAAGTATTTATTTATTTATATAAATACATGAGTTAATTGTAAACATATTTAAAAAATATTAAAATAATACAAAAATGATTTTTATCCATAGTAGTCTCAAACATATATATATATATATATATAATTATTTTGAGATCAATTTTACAATTAAAATACGTATAAAATAATCATTTTTATATATAAGTATCAAAAGTGCAATAAAAACTTTATTTTAAGACGAAATTTACGATAAACTTAATAATATGTTAAACTAATTCTTCTTTGATTTGCTTAATATACTAATAATTATTAGTATGTAACGATTAATATACTAATGATTATCCCTTGAGCATACCGTCCCAAAGTCATATAATACTAATGATTATTAGTATGTAACGATTAATATACTCTTATACAAATTATTAATGAATCATTTATCTTATATATTACAAAATTAATTAGAAAACGTTAAAGTTGAAAAAAAAAACATTTAATATTTCTTGAAAAATTAAAAGCAACAAATATTTTGATTTTTTTTTTCTTCCAAAGTGACAGTTTAGCCTTAGTAAATTAAGAGCAATTGTGAGATACTACTCATTTTATATTTTGAGCGTCACTTTTTTTTTTGCAACATCTACTACTTTTCTTCATTTTTTTTATTTATCTCTACTTTTTTCTTTCCTACATATTTTAACATTTTCTCTTTCGTATTTCTATCGACCTCAACAATTCATTATACATTTAATATTATATTTTTTAATATATATATTAAAAAATAAATAAACAATTTTTGAATAGATAGAGTACTAAATAGTAATACCAAATTCACCATAAAACTTTCATGAATCAAGTTCATATTGAAATTTTTGTCCCAAGATTAAACAAATTTGAGACGATTAAGAATACAAATGAAGGTCACCCTTAGCCAAAACCATGTGGTCATCTTTAATTAAGTCATTCAACTAAATAAAAATATCATATGTAGCAACTCTAATTTGACTTCTCATTGACTATTGTTGTAAACTTATTCAAATTAGGATTAACATAATTTACTCAATACAAATTCATAATAAATTAAATTGAATAATATGGTCTTTGCATTTGTAATGATACTGTATATCATCACGTACTTTGGAAAACTTATATATAACTAGCTTATTATAGGCTTATAGCTGTCGTATATTTTCACCACTTTTTTTTTACGAAGAGTCGGCGTATATTATATTATTTTAATTTAGCATTTGATCTTGTAGATTTATTATATTTAATTTTTGGTGTAACTAATAGAAATATAAAATATGAAAATTGTAGGCAAATTAGGGGTGAAAATATACTCATACTCATACACACTATTTAACAACTATACCTTCAAGCTTTAACTTTTTTTATATATTGGAGTATTAATCTTCTCAATTGTTACTGCAATTTTCTCAATGAACTTGCTTGCTCTCCTTTTGAATATACAAAATTAATGGACTATTAAATTAAATGCTCTCCTCAGAAATATGCATGATGGGATGACAATTTATTAATTAAAACTTTATTTTATATGTAAGAAATTTTTTGTTTAAATTTTTATTTCTAAATGTACGTATTTAATTTATTAATGAATTCTTTTTTTTGAAATATATTAATTTATAGAAATAAAACAAATTAAAATATAAAATCAAAATAAAACATCATGTATATAGCAAGAAATCAAAATATAAAATTATGTGTATAAAATCTTTGAACCTTCTCAGATTGTCCAGTTAATTTATAGAAATAAAAAAAATAAAAAAACAATACTAAAATTAATTATATACGTAGACTCTCATTCAAAATGTGGTGAAAATATATGACAACTATAACAAAGCTGTTTTTCTTTTTACTAAGAATATATATAGAATGTTAATGCAGTATAAAGAACAAGTGAATTGGGAGATACAATTAAAAATCAAGAAAAATGACTATTTATACAGTGAAATGTCAATTAATTTGCGATTCACCTGATAATTTAGAACTTAATAGCAACTCCGACTCGTGGTGATTATACACATAGGATTGGGCCGTGTATACGGAAACCATACTGCGAAAGAGATTGCAAATCTCTTAGCTATAACCAAGGTGAATGCATGATAGCTAATGACGGTACGAGCGTTGACTGACTAATTACGGATCCCCAATGTTTTTGCTATATTGATCCTTGGTATCCGATGTCGCCAGTTTACAACAAGGTTTAGTGATATCACGAGCTACGACAAGTTTTATTAAATAATACTCCCTCCGTCCCGTGATTATTTGCACACTTTTCTTAACGGGCGTCCCAACATTATTTGCACACTCTAAAAAAGGAAATAATTCACATAATTTTTACCAATATTACTGATGTAGTAGACGATTCCATTGCATTTCTGGAGAGATTCGATCGCATTTATAAACCAAAAGCTTGAAGACTTCTTTTAATTTTTAGTTGAGCTTTATTTATTTATGCATTTATTTATGTTGGACCCTTGTATGGGCTTGGTTTATGAGGGTTTTTGAGAGGTATTTATATTCCGTACAAATTTTGAGATCAGGAGTTTTTTTTTTATGATTGAATAATTAAACTTTGTGAAACCTAGTACACGTAGCTAGTGTCAAGGTTTTCATTTATTCGTGTTCTACGCTTCCCTACGTCAGTTGGTATCTAGAGACCGGGACCGTTCCTACGTCATGCCTCTTCACTGACAACCGAATGTAGCCAACGACGTCCGGCGGGATGCCGAGTTTGCTGCTTTGTCTCGACAGGTGGAAACCCTTGCCCAAGGGTTGGAAAATTTCCGGATCCATGTTACGACGGCTTTGGATGTGGCACGAGTACCCCCTCCCCGTGATCGTCGCGATCTGCGTGATCGAGTGGATCAAGGAGGGCAGCCCCGACGCGATCCCTCACCCAGGGCTCCGTCACCCAATCCCTCAATCGGCTCAGACGATGAGGACACTATGTCGATGGTTAATCCATTCGCTCCACGTAATCGCGATCGCTTGCATCATACAGATGATTCACGTCGCTGGGAATCCAGTCTCAAACTGGACATCCCTGGTTTTGATGGGAGTTTGACGCTTCTGATTACTTGGATTGGATCAATTACGTTGGTGAGATACTTGATTTTAAGGAGGTACTGGAGGCTAGGCGTGTATCTCTTGTCGCCACTCGGTTGCGGGGTCGTGCATCCGCTTGGTGGCAACAACTCAAGGCGTCCCGTGAACGGGCGCGAAAGCCTAAAATCGTGGAGTGGACCAAGTTTAAAAAATACCTAGACCGTGCTTTTCTCCCGTTCAATTACGAGCAAACCCTATTTCATCGGTTACACTCTCTGAAGCAAAATTCTCGTTCCGTTAATGAGTACACGAAAGAGTTTTTCGAATTGTTGGCTCGTGTCGATGTCCGTGATTCGGATTCGCAAGTGGTGGCACGTTACATCGCGGGGCTTCGTACGTCGATCCAGGACTCTCTGTCCATGTTCATGACGTCGTCTTTGTCTGAGGCTCATCAACGCGCATTACTGCTTGAGCAACAGTCGCTACGCCGACTGTCACGTTGGCCTGCTTCTCCGGCCAGTTCTTCAGCGGCGCCTCCTACCCGTCTGCAAGTTAATCCGCCACCGCAACAGCCTGTTCGGATCAACGGGGAGGGCTCATCATCAGGTCCGCGTTGTTATGGTTGTGGCGAACACGGCCACAGGCGAGTTAATTGCCCGCATAACAGGCCCGCTCGTACCCTTCTTGCTGAAGAGGGTGATGTCGACTAGTATGAAGGACCACCTGTTTTCGATGATGATAAATCAGACCAGCTGCCCGAAGAACACGTTGTAGGTGATTCGGGGCCTTGCCTTGTTATTCGCCGTGCTTGCTTGGCGCCCAAAGCCCCGACCAATCTTGAGGTACAACGTAATCATATATTTGAATCTACTTGTACGATAGAGGGTAAAGTTTGTCGTTTTATAGTTGATTCTGGTTCCTGTGAGAACGTTATGTCTGTTGATGCTATTGCCAAACTTAAATTGTCTACTGAACCACATCCATCACCTTATGCTTTAGCCTGGATTCAATGGGGTAATTCAGTTACAATAGATCGTCGTGTCAGGGTTTCTTTTTCGATTGGGGCGAAATATAGGGATACCGTGTGGTGTGATGTTGTCCCTATGGATGCATGTCATATGTTATTGGGTAGGCATTGGCAGTTTGATAGGTCAGTTGTACATGATGGGCGTTTAAATACTTATAGCTTTGCTTTTGAGGGTGCCAAAATTGTGTTGCATTCTTCCCCTCCCCGTGAATCTTCACAATCTGGTGCTGTTGTGCTTTTGTCTCGTTCGGAATTTGAGCAGGCTCTGGGTACTGCCCCGTGTGTATTTTTATTGTTGGGTCTTGAGCGTAGTGTCCTGCCTTCGGTAGTTCACCCTTCTGTTGAGTTATTGCTAAAGGAGTTTGCAGATGTGTTTCCGACTGATCTTCCATCTGAGTTACCACCTTTACGGGATATTCAATACCAGATTGATCTGGTGCCAGGCGCGTCGTTGCCTAATCGCCCTCATTATCGCATGAGCCCCACTGAACATGCCGAGCTACGACGACAGGTAGAGGAGTTACTTATGAGGGGTGTGGTTCGACAGAGTTTGAGCCCTTGTGCTGTCCCAGCTTTGTTAATTCCAAAGAAAGATTCCACGTGGCGTATGTGTGTGGATAGTCGTGCGATCAATAAGATTACGGTTCGTTACCGCTTTCCTATCCCTCGTCTCGATGACTTGCTTGATCAGTTGAGTGGTGCACGGGTCTTTAGCAAGCTTGATCTGCGTAGTGGCTATCACCAGATCCGTATTCGTCCCGGTGATGAGTGGAAGACGACATTCAAGACTCGGGAGGGTCTTTTTGAGTGGCTAGTCATGCCTTTCGGTCTGTCTAATGCACCCAGTACTTTCATGCGGGTGATGAACCAGTCTTTACGTTCTCTTATTGGCACATGTGTTGTCGTTTATTTTGACGATATTCTAGTATACAACGCGTCATCGGCTGAGCATATTTCTCACCTTCGGGCCGTGCTCTTGATCTTACGGGCTGAACATTTCTTCGCTTCCCCACAGAAGTGTGTTTTTCATGTGGATTCAGTGTTGTTTTCTTGGGTATTTAATCACATCGACAGGCATTCGGGTTGATGAGTCAAAGGTGGCGGCAATACGGGATTGGCCGTCCCCTTCCACGGTGACTGAGGCTAGAAGCTTTCATGGTCTTGCATCTTTCTACCGTCGTTTTATAGCCCATTTCAATGCTATTATGGCTCCGGTGACCGACTATATTGGGCGAAAGCCGTTTGTGTGGACGACGGAGGCTGAAGGGGCTTTTTCTTCGATTAAGCGGCGTTTAATATCGGCACCCATTCTTCTTCTACCCGACTTTGAGCAACCATTTGAGTTATCATGTGATGCGTCGAAAGTGGGTATTGGAGCAGTGTTAAGCCAGGGTTCTCGTCCAGTGGCTTTCTTCAATGAGAAGCTTTCCGGTCCGACGGGACGATATAGTACCTATGATGTGGAGTTTTACGCTGTTGTGCGTGCGGTTCGTCACTGGAGGCATTATCTTTTCCAGAAGGAATTTATCTTATATTCCGATCATGAAGCACTCCGTCATTTAGCGACACAAGATCATCTTTCTGCTCGTCATGCGTCGTGGACTACTTTTCTCCAACAATTCACTTTTGTTCTAAAACACCGTTCGGGCACTTCTAACAGGGTTGCGGATGCATTGAGTAGACGTTCTTTAATTATCACTGATTTACGAGTCATAGTTCCAGGGGTTGAATTGTTAGCAGAGTTATATGATTCGGATCCATTTTTTGGGCCAATTTTGGCTCGCATGTCAGCGGGCGAACGTTTCGACTACGTGAGAGTGAACGGTCTTTTGTTTAAAGGTACTCGACTTTGCATTCCCGATTGTAGTTTACGGTTGCAATTGATAGCGGATTTGTATGGCACGGGACATGTGGGGCATGATCGCTCTATCGAGCCTGTGCAGCGTTCGTACTTCTGGTCGACCCTGTAGATGTTGTTAATTCTTAAATGCCTTAACATTATCAACAACATCTTAATTTGACCTTCCGAGATTTTTTCTAAGTCTTTTCTGAAATGCTACATTAAATGTTGACCTAAATGTTGTCGCATTTCTGGCAGGATCTAGAAGCTTCTACAAGGATCTGGAACCTGAAAGATTCCAGAACATTGGAGAACATGCTAGAACAACCTAGATGCATTTGGAACGACCTGGAGCAGGCTAGAAGGATCTAGAAAGATCATGGAAGTTGTGGAAGTTGAGTTCCTAAAAAATAGGACCTCAATGTGGAAGCCTCTAGAATTCGCATACCACCTCTATAAATACCGATTGAAGGCTTCATAATCCAGTGTGTTCTATTCGATCAATATCCTAGACCGAGCGTTCATCCCTGTTAGGAAATTGTGGCCAATAGTTCTACATTTTAGATCATACGTTGTATACCACCCGTATGGCTGTGTGTCTTCTTATCTATTGAGAGTGTAATCATTAGATAGACTAGGCATTTCGACAGTGTATAATTTATACACTTAGTTCATTTTCTAGACTTGGCACCTGCCTCGTTTATAGTTTCGTTGTGAAAGTTATTGTTGTAACATTTCACACAACATTTGTACTTGAAGATAAGTATTGATTTTACGCCATAAGGCAGACATAGATTTTTATTTATAAAATCTATGTTAAAAGTATTTCCATTGTGTCTCGTTTGTTTTTAGTGTTTCAAGTCTTCCGCTGTGTATCTTAATTTCTGATATTCTGTTAGAGTCAGTGTTGCACTATTTGTCTCAACATTCTGTGCAACATTTATCTACTTATACTTAAACACTTCATTTACACCCCGCACACACTTTCAGTTGGTATCAGAGCAGATACCTGACGACACTAGGTTAGATCCTTGCTTAAAGTGTGTTTTTAGTTTAGTGTAGCAATGGAAACACATCACATATCCACTGCACTTAGGCCACCCGTTTTAGATGGTTCAAATTATTCTTATTGGAAGCCTAAGATGCGTATGTACATCAAGTCAATTGATGAACGTGCTTGGAGGACTGTACTTACAGGTTGGGAAGCTCCAAAGAGACCAGCAGACGCAGATGGTGAAGTTCAACTCAAAAGAGAAGTTGATTGGACGGCTGATGAAATAACAACAGCAAGCTACAATTCTAAAGCTTTAAATGCTATTTTTACTTCTGTTGATGTTTCAATGTTTAAAATTATATCTAACTGTTCTACTTCTAAAGATGCATGGGACAGGTTGCAAGAGCATTGTGAGGGTTCAGACAGTGTTCGAAGGACCAAGCTTCGAATGTTGGGGACAAAGTTTGAGAATCTCCGAATGAAGGAAGATGAAACCATTTCATCCTACAATGAAAGGTTAAGTGAGATAATAAATGAATCACATTCTCTTGGTGACCCTATTTCTAATGTTAAAGTAGTTCATAAGATATTAAGATCTGTTCCTAAAAGATTTGATGCTAAAATTTGTGCTATTGAATAGGCAAAAAATACAGATACATTAAGTCAAAATGAGTTAGTGAGTATTCTTAGAACATATGAAATAAACACTAATCAAGTTGATGAAAATGATGCTGATAAGAAAGTTGTGGTTTTTAAAGGAGAAACATCAAACATTTCTGAAATTCAACCTATCATTACTGAAGTTGATTCTGATGAAGAATTGCTTGATAAATGTCTCAAGGATCCTAACAACATTGCCTTACTTACTAAGCACTTTAATAAGTTTCTTAAGAAATCTGTGAACAAATCTAGCAACATTCAGCCTAAGATTCAAATCAACACATCAACACCTCAACCAGAAAGGAGGAAAGGTCAATTCACACCAAGACTATCAAAGAGTGAAGGTAAACCAAGGTATGATCCTGAATTTCGAAAATCAGTTCAATGTAATGCTTGTTCTGGTTATGGCCATTATGCAAATGAATGTGCCAATACTAGACTTAAGCAAAAACTGAATTTTAGTGCTACCTTGAGTGATGATTCTGATGATGATCTTGATGAATTAAATCAGAATGAATATTCTAATTTTACCAGAATTGATTATAATGATTCCTCAGATGATGATCTGGATGAAACAGATTCTGATGCTGTACCTGATGCTTCAACATCTACAGCAACATCAGAACAGAGTCACCCAGATTTGAACTGTTTTAATGGTTTAGTTGATGATGCAGGAAAAAGGACTGATGACAATGAATACCAAAAGCTGTTAGATGATTGGAAGAATCAGAAACTCACCCTTGATTCTCTGAATAAAAGGAATGAGGATCTGATAGATACAATCACCAAGCTAGAAGTTATTCTTACCAAAAGAGATCTGGAAATCTGTAACTTAAAGGAGAAACTGATAAATTCTACTTTATGTTTCAAGAAATATTCCAAGAGTGCTTCTGAGGTAAATAATGCTATAGCTACTGGTAAGTCTAACAATCATGGTTTAGGTTATGATGGTACTACTGCTTCTATTTCTGATAAATTTAGAAAACCTGTGAAATTTGTTAAGGCAAATGTTGACACATCTGGTGCAACATCTGCAGAATCTGAGTCTCACAAGGTTAAAAGGAAGTATATCTGTCATTACTGTTTCAAAATTGGTCACATTCGTCCTTACTGTATAAAGTTGTTTGAAGAACAGAAAAACTTGAAAATGCTGCATAAGAAACTGTCACATCCTGGTAAACAGTTTTTGAAATCTGCATGGAAACCAAAAGCTACCTGTAATGTTGTTCATACCTCCTTAAAAGCATGTCTACCTGATTTATGGTACTTTGATAGTGGTTGTTCTAGACATATGACAGGTCGTATTGATTTCTTATCTGATTATGTGACCTTGAATAGTGGTAGTGTTACATATGGTGGAGGTTCTAAAGGAAAGATTGTTGGTAAAGAACTTTGAATGTTGAAGGTTTTCCTAAGCTAAAAAATGTATTACATGTTGATGGCTTACTTGCAAATCTGATTAGCATTAGTCAACTATGTGATGATAATTTGCATGTGAAATTTGATAAAGATTCATGTTATGTTCTTAATAAAGATGAAGTTTGTGTCATGACTGGTACTAGATCAACTGATAATTGCTATCTTATTGGAACAAATATGTGTAACTTGTCAAAACATGATGAAAATGTTCTATGGCATCAAAGACTGGGTCATGCAAATTACAGAGCAATGAAAAAGCTAATCAAAGCAGATGCAGTAAAAGGAATTCCAGAACTTAGGTTTCACAACACCACTATATGTGGACCATGCCAAAAAGGTAAGCAGGTAAGAATGTCACACAAAATGCTGTCACATTGTACTACACATCGATGCTTTGAATTACTGCACATGGATTTGATGGGTCCTATGGAAACTGAAAGCATTGGAGGAAAGAGGTATTCCTTAGTTGTGGTAGATGATTTTTCTAGATATACCTGGGTAGAGTCTTTGAGAGACAAATCTGAAGCATTTGCTGCATTTAAAATTCTTTATAAGAGGTTCAAAAATGTGTTTAACTTGAAAGTTGACCGTATTAGAACTGATCATGGTAGGGAATTTGAAAACAGCATGTTTAATGATTTTTGTGATAAAAAGGGTATCTTGCAAGAATATTCATCTCCTAAAACTCCACAACAAAATGGAATTGTTGAAAGAAAGAATAGAACTTTACAAGAAATGGCTAGAGTTATGCTTACATCCAAATGTCTTGCTAAGAAATTTTGGGGAGAAGCATTGAATACTGCATGCCATATTATTAATAGGGTTTTTATTCGTTCTGGCACTAATCAAACACCTTATGAGATTTTGAACAACAGAAAACCTAATGTGAAATATTTTCATGTATTTGGTTGTGTGTGTTATATTTTGAATGATAGAGATCAACTTCATAAGTTTGATTCTAAAAGTGATAAAGGTTTCTTTTTAGGCTATTCTAGAAATAGTAAAGCTTATAGTGTTTATAACCTTAGAACTAACACTGTTCAAGAATCTGTTAACGTTGTGTTTGATGATGATAAAGGTCTTACAGATGACAAAGATGAAGAAGATGTATCACAGGTTACTGACACTTCTGAGAATACACTGAAGTCTGAAAATGTTGCACCAAATGTTAACACATCTGGGTCAACATCTACAGAACAGTCAGCTGTAAATTCACAGAATGATCAGTACATCCCCAAAACAAATCCTTCTTCAAGAATAGGCAAAAGTCATCCTTCTGACCAGATCATATGTGATGCTACAGTTGGAGTGCAAACAAGAGGAAGAGTAAGATCAAACAAGGTAGATGTGGTAAGAACAATATGCATGTCTTCTATGTGTAATGTTGTAAATGCTGAATGCTATTTATCTGAAATTGAACCTAAGAGTGCTAAAGAAGCCTTAACTGATGAAAACTGGATTAATGCTATGCATGAAGAACTTGGTCAGTTTGAAAGAAATGAAGTGTGGACACTTGTTCCTAGACCTAGTCATACTAATGTCATTGGAACAAAGTGGATATTCAAGAATAAAACTGATGAATCTGGTAATATTGTTAGGAACAAGGCTAGGTTAGTAGCACAAGGTTACACCCAAGTTGAAGGGGTTGATTTTGATGAAACTTTTGCACCTGTTGCTAGGATAGAATCTATTAGATTACTGCTAGCTATTGCATGTTTTATTGATATTAAACTTCATCAAATGGATGTAAAGGTTGCATTTCTAAATGGCATATTAAATGAAGAAGCATATGCTGAACAACCTATAGGATTTGAAGATCCACAGTATCCTGATCATGTATATAAACTTAAGAAAGCTTTGTATGGTCTTAAACAAGCTCCTAGAGCATGGTATGGTAGGCTTACTGACTTTCTTTTGGAATATGGATTTATTAGAGGAGAGGCAGATAGAACTTTGTTCATTAAGCACACTGAAAATGATATACTAATTGCTCAAATATATGTTGATGACATTGTGTTTGGTTCTACTTGTGATAAAATGTTGAGTAAATTTGTTGAGGCAATGACTGCAACATTTGAAATGAGTATGGTTGGAGACTTGAACTATTTTCTAGGTCTTCAAATCAAACAATGCAGTGATGGTATTTTCTTCTCCCAGAGTAAGTATGCTAAGAACTTGGTTAAAAGATTTGGTCTTGAGAATTCAAAACCAATGAAAACTCCTATGGGATCTTCTTTGAAACTTTGCAAAGACAGTGCTGGAACAGATGTTGATCCAACACTTTACAGATCCATGATAGGTAGTTTACTGTATTTAACCTCTAGTAGACCAGATATTATGTACAGTGTGTGTGTGTTTGTGC
The DNA here is from genome assembly GCA_963675135.1 of Galeopsis tetrahit. NCBI lineage: Eukaryota > Viridiplantae > Streptophyta > Magnoliopsida > Lamiales > Lamiaceae > Galeopsis > Galeopsis tetrahit. The sequence continues at coordinate 34,598,828 of OY776126.1, read as the reverse complement.
TAGGTACCAAGCTAATCCAAAGGAATCTCACCTGAATGCTGTGAAAAGGATTATCAAGTATGTTGCAGGTACAAGTGACCTTGGAATCTGGTATACTAAGGACACCAACAACATTCTGATAGGTTACAGTGATGCTGATTGGGCTGGAGATATAGATGATAGAAAGAGTACGAGTGGAGGATGTTTCTACATGGGAAACAATCTTATATTATGGCACAGCAAGAAGCAGAATTGTGTTTCACAATCTACTGCAGAATCTGAGTATATAGCTGCTGGAAGCTGCTGTACACAACTCTTGTGGCTGAGCAAGATGTTCCATGACTATGGTATTGAGAATGGTATACTTACAATCTTTTGTGATAATACTAGTGCCATTAACATTTCTAAGAATCCTGTACAACACTCACTCACAAAGCACATTAGCATAAGACATCACTTTATGAGAGATTTAGTAGAGAAGAATATTGTTAAGTTGGAGTATATACCTACTGAAAAACAAAATGCTGACATTTTTACTAAGGCATTAGACCATGAGAGATTCTCAATCTTGAGGAAATCTCTTGGCATGAGCTCTATCTGAAAAAATTCGGATGGATGTTGTCACAAATGCGACAGCATTTGGGACAACATCATGGGTTGTAAAAATTTTATAAGTTGAATTTATTTCTTACTTAGTTAAATAATTCCTTTGTAAAATATCTACGAATCTAAGAACCTTGGAGTGCAAAAATAAACATGTCTTACACCTCTCAAATGCATAAAAATGAGAATGTTATTAGCATACTAAAAGATGTACCAAATCACTGAGTAACTATGGAGCACGGAGTTCACTACTACGATGCCTTCTTTTCAAAATTTGATTCTTTGGTAAAAACATCAATATATTTGTAATCCATTAAGTAAGTATGGGGCACGGAGTTCGCTACTACGATGTATTCTACAGGAACAATGGATCAATACAAATTAGATGCTATAACACAAAAAGAAAAAATTATGGTGCAACACAAATTAAGCAAATTCATGTAAAAACCGTGTTGAGGTGTTTGTAACAGTTTTGAGCACAACATTGCCTGATTCAAATTTATTTTTATAAGTAGTAATTATTTAATTATTTATTGAGATTTATTTTATTTATTCAATTATATAACTAACCCACGTTTTTTTTATTTTTCAGATTATGCTTGGACTTAGTCATTATTCTAGAAATTTCTTAATTAATTAATTAATTAATAAAATGGATTTTTCCCACTAATTAAACCATGATCAAGGTTGTGGCTAAAAATGTGGAGCACTATCACATTATTTCTGGAATTAATCGTGTTAACCTCCAACTACACACACATTCTCTCCATAAAACTCAATTAATTGTGATTTATGTTGCTAATTTGCTGATTGTCGAGCTTTGTTAAGTACACCTCTTGCAGTTTTGTTCTTTTGACCGTGTATCTCTCAAAGATTGTGTATACACTCCTCAAACCTACCTTGAAAATCCAACCGTTCCTTAAATGGCTGGAAACCAACCTCAATCTCACTCTCACTCACACTCTGCTTCTGAAAATTCCAAACGAACTGCCCAAAACTCTCTCGAAATTCTTGCTTCAATGGCCTCACAACAATCCAGCTCCTCAAATGCCGACTCCAATGTCTCTGCAAACCCATCAACAACCGTTCCCACTCCTCAAACTGCTCCTCAAACCGCTCCACCAACAACCCACATTCCACAAGATTCGATTGTTGAACAGTTTACTAGGGCTGTCGAAGAGGTGTCTGAGACTCTTCGAGCTACAGGTCATCTTCCTGTGATGACATTTGGAGATATCATTGTGGATATCTCAAGCTATTTGACTGATCAAACCGCCCAAATGGCTGCTGCTTCAAAAAGCCCCAATTCACCTACTGTTCACCCGCAAACTGAAAATGTGGAGGTTGCTGCTGAAGGAGAAGCTGCTGCTGCATCCGATTCTGAGGATGAAGAAATGGAGGACGCCCAAGCTTCTGACAGTGGTACAAACTCATCTCTCTCACTTTCTGAAGAGTCTGCTCCTATTCCCTTCAAGAAAAATGCGCAGAAAGGTAAAAGACAGAGAAGCCCTGTACAAAGAAGGAGATCGTACCGTGTATTCACTCGTGTGGATTACTCTGAATCCATGAGGAAGAAGAAGAAAGCTGGAGCTGATGCTGGTGAACCCATTCAAGTGTTCACTGATTCTGATGAAGAAACTGAAATTGCCACTGTTGCTGCAAAGAAGCCAAAGAAAGTTGCTGAGAAACCATTAGAGAAGAAAGCTGCTACTGATCCTAAAGGGAAAGGGAAGGCCAAGATGATCCCTGAAGAAGAACCTGCTAAATCAGACTCTGATTCTGATTTCAATGTTTGCCTAAGAGACATGCAAGAATCTCTTAAGAAGAATGCTGAGTCATTTGCTGCTGCAAAAGAGTCCACACCAGAACCTGATGATGGTGGAAGTGGAGACAACTCATCTTCTGAGGCAAATAACTCATCTGCTGAAGCAAAGAGCTCATCCAAAAGCTCCTCTGCATATGATGGAGACACTGATCCTGATGAGGAACTACCTTCTGAGGAAGAAAGCGAAGGTATCTCTGATCACTCTAATTATGTTGAGAAAAGGTTAGAAATTTACTCTAAGAGGAAGCTGTTGATTGAGAAAAGAATTAATGTGCCTGATTTTGATAGTAAGGGGATGATTAAGTTCTTAGAGGATAGAAATCTGTTGAATGTTGTTACATTTGGTGAAGCTTTTCTTACAAACTGGTCTTATGAGTTCTATGCATGTATGAAGAAAAGCTCTGGTAGAAGAAGTTCTAGGTCTTATGGTACTGTTAATTTTAGGGGGAGGGATGTGCCATTCACTCCAGAACTTATTAATGAGTTCTTGCACACTCCTAATGTTGATGAGGATGATGATCCGGATATGGATGTTGTGATTACTGCAATCACAGGGGGTAGAAAGACTAAGTGGACTAGGAAGATGCTAGCTAGACACTTAACCTCCTTACATTCTGTTTTGTATAAGCTGATCATATACAATTGGATTCCCACTACCAACACCACTAAGATTACAAGAGACCAAGCCATTCTTATGTATAGGATTTCTATACTTAAGAAGTTCAATCTGGGACATACTATCTTTCACCATATGAGGAAATTTACTGGGAAAACTACTGGGAAAGGAAATTTGCCCTATCCAGTCTTGATTTCAAACTATCTGAAGCACCATGGCTTCACTGCTAAAAAAACTGATGTTTTGAGGGGAAGAGTGCCACTACTTGCTAATGCTCCTGCCTTATCGATTGGGGACATAATCATTGATCTGCCCATAGTTGCTCCTGGTACTGATAGTCCACAGAGATCTTCCAGACCCTCTACTTCTGCTCAACCAGGCCCTTCCAGAACACATCAGAGAAATGCACCCCCAAATGTTGAGAACATTCGTGTCAACATTTCTGGTAATGTGTATCTTTCACAGGAATTCATCAAACTACAGCTCAAGCACTTGCAGGAAACTATAGATGAACTCCAGTTCCTGAAGGATAGGTGGACCAGTATGCTTTCACCTACAACAGGGGGAGTACCACCACCATCAAATTCCAATGTGGTGATTGAAGAGTTGAATGATGATGGAGTTCCTGCTGCTGGTGGTGAACCTGATGCTGCTGATGCTGGAGTAACTGATGTAGTTGCACATCTTGCATCTACTTATTTTGTGGATGAAGCTGATGATGATGCTGAGATGGAGACCTTGTATGGTGATCTCCAGTGATGAACAGGGACAAGCTAGACAGGGGGAGATCTGAATATATCATAATGGCTACTGTGCAGGAAGTTGATGCTGCAGCTGTTACCACAACAATATATGCCATTTATTCAGTTCAATCTCTGTAACTAATGTTTAAGTATTCTGAAATTCTGATACACTTGTTATTTATTTCTTAGATGTTAGTTTGTTTATTTGTTGCAACTTGCTTAAATTATGGTTACATTTGATGATATTTGTTTACTGCCTTTGCTTAATATGTTTACAGATTATCATGTGTTTACTGCAGGTTGCTGAGTATTTGTTGTGTTTATTCTTTTTGTTCTGATATTTTGTTATTTTGTTCTTGTTAGTGTCTTACTTTGATTCTAAGTTAATTCTTCCAGTTCAACTTATGATCTCAGTATAGTTACTTATGTTGTGAATAAGTGTATTGTTTATGCTTATTCTATTTTGGATAAAATAGTTTTGATCCTTTGGCACGGATCATTATGAAATTATCCTTGATCTTCATTTGATTTGATCCAACGATTACAACAGGTATTGTCTTGACTAGTGCTTAGCAATGATGTCAACCTCAACTAAGTATATAAAACTGAGTATGTATAGAAATATATGTGCATCAGGTGTGTTGTAGTCGAAAGGTCAAATTGGGGTAGATTGTAGATGTTGTTAATTCTTAAATGCCTTAACATTATCAACAACATCTTAATTTGACCTTCCGAGATTTTTTCTAAGTCTTTTCTGAAATGCTACATTAAATGTTGACCTAAATGTTGTCGCATTTCTGGCAGGATCTAGAAGCTTCTACAAGGATCTGGAACCTGGAAGATTCCAGAACATTGGAGAACATGCTAGAACAGCCTAGATGCATTTGGAACGACCTGGAGCAAGCTAGAAGGATCTAGAAAGATCATGGAAGTTGTGGAAGTTGAGTTCCTAAAAAATAGGACCTCAATGTGGAAGCCTCTAGAATTCGCATACCACCTCTATAAATACCGATTGAAGGCTTCATAATCCAGTGTGTTCTATTCGATCAATATCCTAGACCGAGCGTTCATTCCTGTTAGGAAATTGTGGCCAATAGTTCTACATTTTAGATCATACGTTGTATACCACCCGTATGGCTGTGTGTCTTCTTATCTATTGAGAGTGTAATCATTAGATAGACTAGGCATTTCGACAGTGTATAATTTATACACTTAGTTCGTTTTCTAGACTTGGCACCTGCCTCGTTTATAGTTTCGTTGTGAAAGTTATTGTTGTAACATTTCACACAACATTTGTACTTGAAGATAAGTATTGATTTTACGCCATAAGGCAGACATAGATTTTTATTTATAAAATCTATGTTAAAAGTATTTCCATTGTGTCTCGTTTGTTTTTAGTGTTTCAAGTCTTCCGCTGTGTATCTTAATTTCTGATATTCTGTTAGAGTCAGTGTTGCACTATTTGTCTCAACATTCTGTGCAACATTTATCTACTTATACTTAAACACTTCACTTACACCCCGCACACACTTTCAGACCCTAAGGCACGATGTGGGTCGCTTTGTAGCTCGTTGCCGGATATGCCAGATTGCAAAGGGCACGACTTCAAATGTCGGGCTATACCATCCTCTCCTTCTTCCGTCGGGTCCTTGGGTGGCTATTAGCATGGATTTCGTTATCGGTTTGCCTCGTACGCAATGAGGTTTTGATTCTATCTATGTGGTGGTGGATCGGTTTACGAAGATGGCTCACTTTATCCTGTGTAAGAAGACGTCTGATACCTTGCATGTGGCTCAACTTTTTTTCCGAGAGATTTATCGTTTGCATGGCCTCCCGACTTCGATAGTGTCTAATCGGGATTCTCGTTTCTTGAGTTTTTTTTGGCGTAGCCTGTGGAGGATGGCTAACACGTCGCTGAATTTTAGCACCGTTTATCATCCTCAAACGGATGGCCAGACTGAGGTAGTAAATAGATCTCTTGGCAATTTACTTCGTTGCCTCGTCGGGGAAAACTTGCGGACGTGGGATGCTCGTCCTCCTCAAGCCGAGTTCGCCCACAATGCAGCGGTTAACCGGACTACTGGTCTGAGCCCATTCCAGGTCGTCTTTGCTGCTGTTCCTAGGGGTCCGGCGGACCTGCTAGCCATGCCTCGTCCTGTCCGTGCAGATGTGCGCGCCACAGATTTGATGGAGGAATTGGCGCGTACACATGCAGCGACCGCTGCTCGTTTGGAGGAGTCCAACGAGCGGTACAAACAGGATGCCGATCGCCGTCGTCGCCACGTTTTATTCGAGCCCGGGGATTTTGTGTGGGCTGTTCTAACCAAAGACAGGTATCCTTCTCATGTTTACAATAAACTGCGTGCTAGGAAAGTGGGGCCTGTCGAGGTCTTGGAGCGCATCAATCCAAATGCGTATCGCTTGAAGCTGCCGTCGCATTTGAATACTTCTGACGTCTTCAATGTGAAGCACTTGGTTCCGTTCGAAGGGGATAACGATGAGTTCGTTGATGACGTTTCAGATTCGAGGTCGAATCTCCTTCCGGTGGGGGAGGATGATGTAGTAGACGATTCCATTGCATTTCTGGAGAGATTCGATCGCATTTATAAACCGAAAGCTTGAAGACTTCTTTTAATTTTTAGTTGGGCTTTATTTATTTATGCATTTATTTATGTTGGACCCTTGTATGGGCTTGGTTTATGAGGGTTTTTGAGAGGTATTTATATTCCGTACAGATTTTGAGATCAAGAGTTTTTTTGATGATTGAATAATTAAACTTTGTGAAACCTAGTACACGTAGTGTCAAGATTTTCATTTATTCGTGTTCTACGCTTCCCTACGTCAATTACTCCTCCTTTATTTTACTTGGGCCCACAACTTAACACAATTTATTAACTTTAGTCAAATCTTCCACCCACTTTAAGTCAATGAATTACCAATAATACCCCTTTTTATTCTAACATACACATCACTATATTCCATTTTCTTAATTTTCGTGCCGGTCAAATCATGCACAAAATCCTGGGACGGAGGGGGTAATCAATAAGTTTATCTACTTTTGTTACATGTAATTGATCATGTAATATGGGTTTTTCTACTATGAGACAGGGGGTTCGCCCTGTCTTATAAAAGGCGTCCAGTGAAGTGTTGACATGTCATTTTTCTTCGTCATGGGCGATCGCTCTTCGCAATAATATAAAATATTCATGATATGCGGCGACACATTGCTCAGGCATCATCGTCGTCAACCGCCGCGAATTTCAAAACTATAGTTGTCGGAAAGACTGACGGCGTTTTGCTTACGGTTCTAAGAGCTCCAGTGCTTTTGCCTTTCTCCAAAACCTCGTATTATCACCAATATCTACAGAAAATTGTTCAAGAGAGAGAAAGAGCAGAATCAATTTAATGAAGTTGAAATTAAAATACAATTTGAAGATAAAAATGAAAGAGAAAATGCACGGGGAAGGGGTGGGGCCACATTCTGCGTTCTGGGTTGTTGGGATGGAGAAGATGAAGATTAGGGTTATGAATTAATTTGATTTAAAAGATTTTTTATTTTAATTAATTTTGTAATATAGTAGTAATTGATTTAGATTTTAGATGATGTATTATTTAATGGTGTTTATTTTAATAATAATGATGTATCATGTATATGGATATTTATGTAATTTATAATTAAATATTTTTTTATTTAATTTAAATTAAAATGATATTTTTGTCATTTTATATATATATATTAATTTAATTTATTAGTAGGACGATGCTGTGCGATTGCATATTGCATAGAGCAAACGCACTAATGCGAAGTGCTATCATATAAAATAAATTTCATACGTCAGATCAACGATCTAACGGTATTTGAAGTGTTGCCTTTTATAAGACAGTGCGAAGTCCGTGTTACCATAGAAAGACCCTTTTAAGAAAAATCAAAGGCTTTGTACTATATCTAGTAATTCTGAATATGGGTTTTAAGAAAAATTTCTTTATTTAACTGTGTATTTAAACTTTCTATCAATCTTTCTCAATCAAATCACTTGTATTATATCTAGTAATTCTGAGTATGGGTTTTAAGAAAAATCAAAGGCCACTACAAAAAACGCGGAGTTTGCCGACGGAAGGCTACCGACGGAATCCATTCTGTCGGTCGGACCGACGGATCGCCGACGGAATTCTCGAATCGACTGACTCCTGACGGAATACAAGATCCGTCGGGACCGGCCGACGGACTTCCCGACGGAATTTAGTTCCGCAGCCAAACGGTGTCGTTTAGTCTTGCTTGCCGACGGATTTTTTCCGTCGGTCGTTCAAATTTCGACTGCCGACGGAAATATTCGTCGGTAGCCGACCCGCTTTGACTGACACATTAATATTCGCGTGCTACCGACGGAAATATCCGTCGGTAGCCGCACCGCTTTGACTGACTAATTAATATTCGCGTGCTACCGACGGAAATATCCGTCGGTAGCCAAAATATTTTTTTTTTATAAGAACTGCCGAAGAGAGGCAGTTCTTCCCCATAAGAGAAATTTTTTTTTTGCTTTCGTCCCCCTCTCCCTGTTCGTCTCCTGTTCGTGGATTTTCTTGTGCGTGGTGCGTGGATTGATCGACAAAGGGCATTACGATTATCTACTCCAATTTTCTTCAATTTAAACGGTACGCTTTTTCTTAATTAATTTTAATTAAGTTATTGTATTATAAATTGCATGTTAATTATTATAAATTGCATGTTAATTATTATAAAATTTCATGTACGTAGTTGATGAATATATATGTATAATTCATTCAAATATATGTTTTTTATTGGTTAATTGTAATCAATTAATGTATGTTAGTTCAATTATATAATGTAGTTTTGTTAGTTAGTTTTGATAATTAAACTAGGTTATTATTGTTGATTAAATTAGTAATTATTCTTATAAGTAGAGGTTATAAATTGCATGTTAATTATTATAAAATTTCATGTACGCAGTTGATGAATATATATGTATAATTCATTCAAATATATGTTAGTACGTGGATTATATGTTTTTTATTGGTTAATTGTAATTAATTAATGTATGTTAGTTCAAATATATATTGTAGTTTTGTTAGTTCGTTTTGATAATTAAACTAGGTTATTATTGTTGATTAAATTAGTAATTATTCTTATAATTAAACTAGGTTATTATTGTTGATTAAATTAGTAATTATTCTTATAAGTAGAGGTGTTGTAAATATAGTAATTATTGTTATTGTTTAAATTAAGTCATTATTAATTAGTTTGGTAAATTATTGATTTCATTAGTAACGTGATTTTGTTATTGATTAAATTAGGAAATTATTGACTTAAATTACTAAAATGTTATTAATTAAAATAGAAAATTATTGATTTCATTACTATATTAATTATTGACTAATTTATTATACTTTTAAATTTTATTTATTAAAATAGATGAGTCACGATGCTAGTGGGGCCTCAGGATCTCGACGTAGGAGAGGCTCACTTAGGCCTGTTGAGCCTGCTACGTTGACGTCGTCGGCATCCGTTCCACAGCATTCGCCACCGTCATCTCAGTCGTCGGCAGCTCGTGGACATCCCACGCGGGCCCGAGAACACAGACTGAAAATATGGATTGAGGGTGTATAGTAAGTAATTAATTAAATAATTTTAAGGTTTAACAATATTTAATAGCATCAATTTTTGTAGGTTTTTTTTTAAATTTATAATGTGTTTGTTTCTTAATATATAATGTCACATCTTACTTCCTGGTAATGAGATATCGAAGGTTTGCTCTACGGTGATTACAGCGTGCAAGATTGTTGCGAATGGTTACTCTTGGCTGAAGGTGCCGCAGACGAAAAAGGATGAATACTGGGAGGAATTCCAGGTATTTGAGTGCATTTAATTAAATATTAATAAACAATTTATTATATATATTATTTGATAAATATGCTGATCGAATATGTGTAGAAACATGCTTATTGGCAGAGGGAGTTATTTTCGGACAACGATATCCACCGTCACTGGCTATCTTCATGTCAGTCTAGGTATAACGAGATAATGTACACCTGGAGGAATGCTTGGCGTAAACGTGGCGTGGTGCAGACGTTGGGGGTGGACGAAAATGGAGTCAACGTGTGGAACATGTTGACCACGTATTGGAGTAGCTCGGAGTACATGAGGAAGTGTGAAATTGCTCGAGCCAATCGTACAAGTGATGGGGGAGGTGGGATGTCAAGGCATCGGGGGGGGGGGGGGGGGGGGCGATCCGCGTATGAGCACTCAATTGCTCTAGTAAGTGTTCACTAAATTTATTTCAATTATTTATATTATATTATATAAAATAATTTTTATATGCTCATTTGGTACGAAATAGGAGCGGGAACTTGGGCGTGAACCCACACACGTGGATCGGTTGAACGTTTTTCATCCGTTTGATCCAGATTCACAGACGTCCACATATGGACGCACTACCCAGCTTCACGTAAGTGTAATTAAATTGTGATTTTTTTTAATATTTAATTAATTAAATGTATTGAACTATGTATTAATTTAATTTTTGTGTAATTATGTAGTTGGATGTGAACCGGAGGATTGAAGAGGAGACGACACAGGTTTCTGCTGAAGCCGGGCCCAGCGCTCCGCCTGATCTTAACCGGATTTACCTGGACGTTGCCCCGGCTGATCGAGGACGGGTCCTTGGCCTTGGCCGGATGAGCCGCTCAGTGAGAGCTGCGTCGTCCAGTTCGTCCCAGCGTGCATCGCAGGCCTCTGTATCTTCCACTGCTGTTCCGGACCCGAACGTAGTACACATGATGAACCACTACTTCCGATAGCTAACTGACACTATGGGTCGATCGTTGGGGATGTCTTCTGAACAAATAAATACATGTTTTGAACAGGCGATGAGCGTTCCCCCTCCGCCTTTCGATGCTCCGGTTGGTCCAGTTCCCCCTCCGCATTTCGATGCTCCGGTTGGTTCAGTTCCCCCTTTCAATGCTCCAGATGCAGAGGCAGACGACGACGACTTGGATTTCATTGGTGGTGGTGATGATGAGTTTTTTAATCAGTATAATGGTTGATGTTTGAACTATTTATTTTTCTGTCGAACTATTTAATTTTCTGTCGAACTATTTATTTTTTCTGTCAAACTATTTAATTTTCCGTTGGACATATTTATTTCGGTTGATCGATGTTTGTCAATGAATTGTTTATTTATGTTATTGTTTTTAATTTATACATAATACATAATTTTTCGTTAGATTTTGGTATAAAGTAAAGTATTTTTTATTTTATTTTTTCGATTTTTATTTTATCCCGCCAATATTACCGACGGAAGTAAATATTCCGTCGGAAATAACGTCTGCCGACGGAAATAAATATTCGTCGGAAATAAAGTCTGCCGACGGAAATAAATATTCCGTCGGAAAAAAAGTCTGTCGACGGAAATTCCATCGGCCAATTACTCTACCGACGGAAGTTTGGGCGGCACTCTACCGACGGAATTTGGAATCCGTCGGTAGATTCAAAATGTACGCACCGACGGAATTTCAAAATCCGTCGGTAGCGCGTAATATTTACAGAAAGTTTCTTCCCCTTTCTCTCTCTGAGTCGAAAAAAATTGTAGAAATTGTATGAGAGCAAGCAAATGGAGGTACGTTTTTCTTTTTTACTTGGTTAAATTTTCTGGTTTAGTTGTGCATTTTATATGGTTATAGTTTAATTAGTTGTGCAATTTATATATTTGTAGTTTAGTTGTGTAGTTTAATTAGTTGTGCATTTTATATATTTGTAGTTTAGTTGTGTAGTTTAATTAGTTGTGCATTCTATATATTTGTAGTTTAGTTGTGTAGTTTAATTAGTTGTGCATTTTTTTATATGTTTGTAAGAATTTTATGTTAAATGTTTAACAGATGGAATTGCCGGATCGTCGATGGATGTATGAAACTACTAGGTTCATTTTAGGAAATGTGAATAGTGAATTTTACAATGAACTTGTGTCATTTGTTGAATTTGCAAAGCTCCACCCACATTACATGCATGGGGATTGTATCAAGTGTCCGTGTAATGCCAAAAAATGTCAGAATAAAATATTTAAGTCGATTGATGAGGTTTTGGTACATGTTCTGAAGAATGGTTTCACTGTTAATTATTATAACTGGACATTTCACGGCGAAGGACGTTGGCCTTATAACTTTGATCAAGTTTTATACTATTACACTGCTGGTATCTATGAAAGACAAATATATGGTAATCAAGCCGGCACGAGTAATGAACAACAGTTTGGTGGGGAACAACAGTTTGGTGGGGAAGAACAGTTTGGGGAGGGACAACAGTTTGGGGAGGGAGAACCCAATATGTATCAAACAATGATAATGGAAGCCGGTTTTTCAAATGTAGAAGAGCAGCCGACGGATGAAGCATTTCGGTTTTATGAAATGCTCAAATTATGTCCGGGTTGTGATTCTCACTCTGAACTGTCATTTAATGCCCGACTTATGGCTATCAAGACCGAGAACAAGCTTTCTAACAGGGCATATGAGCAAATGACACAATTATGTAGTGAGATCTACCCTCCTGAGAATAAGGTGCCTACAACGTATCATCAAAGCAAGCAAACGATGAAAAATATGGGATTGCCGGTCGAGAAGATTGATTGTTGTGTAAACGGTTGCATGTTATATTGGGGTGATGAAGATAACAATCTGAACATGTGTAAGATGTGTGGTCATCCTCGTTACAAAGAGCCACGTCGGAAGGGGCCCGCTGGTCAATCGAAGTCGTCGAAGAAGAAAGTGGCACACAAGAAGATGTATTATCTTCCAATCATTCCCCGTTTAATGAGATTGTATCAATCTACTGCCACAGCACAACACATGACGTGGCATACAACAGATTCGTCTTCGACCGAGTCTAGGGAGATGCGACATCCGGCGGACTCGGAGGCCTGGAAACACCTTGACAACGTGTATCCCAATTTTTCTTCTGAACCGAGGAATGTGAGGCTAGGTTTGTGTACTGATGGTTTTGCACCGTTTGGGAGCTTTGGAAAGCAGTATTCGTTGTGGCCGGTGATTCTGACTCCGTATAATCTTCCTCCATGGATGTGCTTGAAACCTCAAACAATGTTTCTAACTGTATTGGTGCCAGGTCCGTCGAATCCAAAGGATAAACTTGACGTTTATCTCCAGCCTCTTATAAAAGACTTGATCTTTTTATGGGAAAGTGGTGTCCAAACGTATGATGTGTTCAGAAAACAGAATTTCACGATGCGTGCTGCTGTATTGTGGACCATTAGCGACTTTCCTGCATATTCTATGTTGTCTGGGTGGAAAACGGCTGGGTTTCAAGCATGTCCGTATTGTATGGATTTTTCTGAAGCTTTCAGTCTTGAGAAGAGTAGGAAAGTTACATGGTTCGATAATCACCGAAAGTTCTTACCTCAAGATCATCCATTTAGAAGGAATAAGAACAACTTCTTGAAGAACAGAACAGTTACACACAATCGACCGCCCCTTCGAAACGGTATTTTAATTATACAATTATTTGATCTAGTATAATGTTATACGTATATGTTTTATTAATTTCTTCTAGTATAATGTTACCGTACAGGACAAACGTTGTTACATGAGATTCAGTGGACGGATTTGAAAAAATCTACTGAGGAAAATGCAGCTGAACACAACGGTCGAATCCCAGGTGGATGGAATAGAAAGAGTATTTTTTGGGATTTGCCATACTGGAGTTCACTATTGATCCGACACAATTTGGACGTGATGCACATTGAGAAGAATGTGTTTGATAATGTGTTCCACACAATGATGAACACAGAAGGCAAGACGAAAGATACTCCAAAGTCCCGGGAAGAGTTGAACATTTATTGTCGTCGCGAAGAGTTGAAAATGGATCCCAATACAGGTAGATATCCGAAGGCTTGCTACACACTGGATAAGCCACAGAAACAACAACTGTGTCGTTGGATTCACGAGTTGAATTTTCCAGACAACTACGTGTCAAACTTGAGTCGATGCGCAGACATAAACAGGGGTAAGGTTTCAGGGATGAAGAGTCACGATTGTCATGTTTTTATGCAGCGCTTGATACCGATTGCGTTCCGAGACGTTGTTCCTCTCAATGTGTGGAGGGCTATCACTGAATTAAGTCTTTTTTTTAGAGATTTAACATCTTCAATGATCAAGATCGATGATATGATTCGTTTGGAGCAAGACATTCCAGTGATTTTGTGTAAGTTGGAACAAATTTTTCCACCTAGCTTCTTCAACTCCATGGAACACTTACCCGTTCATTTAGCGTATGAAGCCAGAATTTGTGGTCCAGTGCAGTACAGGTGGATGTACCCATTTGAAAGGTAAACTCTTACATTTTTCATTTTTTATATATACTACATGCATGCATGTTCACTGAATTAAAATATATGTTTTTTATTATAAATCAGATATCTCCACAACTTGAAACGCAATGCTAAACAAAAGGCAAATGTGGAAGCATCGATTGTTAATGCATATTTGAATGAAGAGGTTGGCATGTTTTGTTCTTATTATTTTGAAGACCATGTCAACACTCGGTTGAGAAGTGAACCACGTAACTACGGTGGTAGAGATACAGACAATATCGGTGAAGAGGTTGATGGAATGCTGTCTATATTCAAGTCTAAGGGACGACCAATAGGAAAATTCACTGAACGAGAGTGGGAGTCGAACAGAGAGGCAGAAATAGCACAAACGTATGTGTTATTGAATTGTGATGAAGTTCAGCCTTACATTGAGTAAGTATTTCATATTTTTATCATTACTTCATTTATGTAATTTAATATTAATTGTGATTGGATGTTGTGAATTAGGATGTATACTCAAGAACTAAGACGAAGAGAACAAAACATCTCAGATACAGATATAGATGCTCGTCTTCAACGTGATTTTGCCCGATGGTTCCAACGTTGTGTGAGTACCATTTCCTTAAATTTTACGTAAATAAATATGATTCATAATTAATGTTAATTATTTGAACTGTATAGGGACGATCAAACGATTTTGGGAATCGATTCTTAAAGGATCTCAGCAAAGGACCACTACGTCGTGTAAAGACTTACAACGGCTATATTGTGAAGGGCTACAGATTTCATACATCTGAGTATGCATCAAGAAAAGCGACTACCAACAGTGGTGTTTGCGTTAGCAGTGCAAACTACAATGCAGATGCAAGTGACTACTATGGGGTGTTGCACGAAGTCGTTGAAGTAGAATATCCGGGATATCCAACATAGACTGTAGTGTTGTTCAAGTGTCATTGGTTTGATTCAGGCCCTTCAGGAACAAGGATTCATCCGGAGTACAAACTCGTCGATGTTAATCCGAAAATGAGCTATATCGGGAATGATCTATTTGTATTTGCCCATCAAGTATCTCAAGTATACTACTGCAAGTATCCAGTAAGATCACGTAGTAAAATTGAATGGCACGCTGTTTGCAAAGTAAAGGCAAGATCAATGGTAGAAGTCCCTACAAAGGACAGGAGTGATGAAGATGATTCTCCGTTTCAAACGGAACAAATAGAGGCTAGAACTGAAGTCTTTTCGGGAGATTTGAATATCCACGTAAACTTGACGGGTGGAAATTCACAATTGATCGAAATTGAAAACGATAATGAAAATGAGGAAGATGATGAAAATGAAGAGGATGAGGAGGAGGAGGAGGAGGAGGAGGAGGAGGAAGATGAGACAAATAATCAAAATGTAGATGAAGAAGATGAAGAAGAAGAAGATGAATAATAAATTATATAATGTAAGCTAATTATTTTATTAGATGTACAATTTAAAAATATTTATCATTAAGTTACAACTAAAAATTGTGAAAAAAATTAATTTTTTGAAATTTTTTAAAATATAATTAGCAAAAAAATGAATATTTTAGTATTTAAAAATATATAAATTATAGATTACAAATTTAATTATTTAATTTATGTGAATGACATTAATTTTTTGAAATTTTTTAAAAAATAATTAGCAAAAAAATGAATTTTTTACTAAAAAATATTAGTATTTTAGTTAAAATATGAATATTTTAGTATTTTAAAATATATAAATTATAAAAATATAAATTATAGATTTCAAATTTAATTATTTGATATATATGAAAGAAATTAATTTTATAAATTTAAAAAAAAAAATGGGCCGAAAATGAGTACATATACAATTAATATTACAATTACGAACAAGTAACACACTTGTCCGAGTGGTAGGCGCCCCTCTCTAGGCGCCCACACACCCGGGTTCGATTCCTAGCAAGGCCAGAATAAATGGTGGCCTTAATAACAGGTAGCGGGTCGGGGTCGGGTCGGATCCGCCCCAGTAATTTTTATTTGGGTTACCTTACTACCGACGGATAATTCCGTCGGTACTACCGACGGAACCACCGACGGGCACCGACGGAATATAATTTCGAATTAAAAAATATAAAATCGAGTTCCGTCGGCAGATCCGTCGGAAAGTACCGACGGAATTCCCGACGGATATATTTTTGAAAAAAAAAAAATCTAAAATAAATTTCCGTCGGCAAGTCCGTCGGTAGTACCGACGGACGTCCGACGGAATTGTCGATAGAAATCAGACCCGGTTTCAAAACGGGTCATTCGACCTACCGACGGAATGAGATCCGTCGGCAGACTCGACTGATTTATTCCGCCGGGAATCCGTCGGTAAACCGGGCCGACGAGCCTAGAACCGACTGAATTATTCCGTCGGTAGTTCCGTCGGAAACCACGCCTACCGACCACAATTCCGTCGGTAGATCCGTCGGTAAAACGCGTGTTTTTTGTAGTGGGCTTTGTACTATATTTTGAGTATGGGTTTTATGAAAAATCAAAGGCTTTGTACTATATTCTGAGTATGGGTTTTAAGAAAAATCAAAGGCTTTGTACTATATCTAAGTAATTCTGAATATGGGTTTTAAGAAAAATCAAAGGCTTTGTACTATTTCTAGTAATTCTGAATATGGGTTTTAAGAAAAATCAAAGGCTATGGCATCTTTTTTTTTTTGAAGTCTCGGGTACCCGATTCGAAGGCCAACTAATTCCGGGGGACCAATCCCACCGCCCACTTGCTCTGTATGGACATGGCCCCATATAAATTGTTTGCACCTTAGGAGTTTGGAATTTGAGACCTAGAGAGGAGCATACTCCTAAGTCCCAAGCCTACACCACTAGGCAACTCCTTGGGGTTAAAGGCTAGTGGCATCTTTAATTTAATTCATTCGTATTTTTAATTTCAATTATGTGCTCTTTCTACTTCTTCCAAATTTATTTTTGTCAGTTTATCAAAACATTTAAGCCAAATCCTTTTCCAGTTAATATATATTTTTTTTAATTACAGTGATAAAAAGTATGTTTGATTGTTACATCAAATTGATTAAGTGAATCAATAGACAAATAAAATATTTTTTCAGAACAAGATTGCTGATGGATAATGAATTTCACATATGATGTTATTCCACGTCGACTATACTACTGATTTAATAGATATAACTCCCAAATGAGATTAAGGTATATATATTTTAATTATATTAAACTAATTTATTACATAATTAATTCATTAATTTAATTTACAATTATCACTAAAAGAAAATGGTGGGTCAAAAGTAAGACCAACCAAATATGGCATTAGCCACTATCTTGTTGGCAGCTTCGGTGAGATGAACTCCATCCCAATGTACATAATTTTGGGGATCACTACAAAATGATCCCCTAACAAAACATGCAGTTGTTGCCTTTTGAAATCCTGTACAATTAAAAAAAGGGAGCTGCTATCAACACCCCAAATAGTGTTATTCCCACCCCAATTGTTATACACACCCCAGTTAAATTTAAAAATCAATTTAAAATATTATACACACCCCAATTTATTTCTTTTCTATCCTTTTTTATTTTAAAAGTTAAAACATTTTTTATTCTTAACTATTACTATACACACCCCATCAAATTTAACTTATTCCTTCCTCTGTTCCTCAAAACAACCGTGCCTTTGCAAAGAGAAAAGAAAGGGAGAAAAGATTCAAGTGTTCAATCCGTGTTGACCAAACAATCTCATCCTACCTCTGGTAAAAAAATCCTAATAAGATGCATTGGGTATGAAAGTATAACATAATTCGAGTTTGATTTTGAGTTTTTTTCCTCCTGTTTTGGCGTCATAGTTGGGGTCTGTTGTGTTCGTGTTCGATCGGCCATTAATGCGGCCGCGCAGCGCACATAGTGCACGGCTGATTTGGCCGCACGCAACAGAGGGTGCACGGCCGGTATTGGCCACACGCAACAGAGGGTACACGGCCGGTATTGGCCGCACGCAACAGAGGCTGCACGGTTGGTATTGGCCGAACAAAACATTGTGCACTGCTGATTTTTGGCCGAACATGATGAAACCAGATATGCGCAGCAAAATATTGATTCTCATTAATGGAATATAATGAATTGAAATTGTCGTGCAGTAGCGTGTGAGTACATATACAAATTTACTGAAGCCCTAAAAGTAAATGGGCTTTAATCTAAACATTAATTCCAATAACACTTTTGCTCTTTTAATTTTTTTTGGTGATAGGGTTTATGCATGAAGAGGAAGGGTTTTAAGAATAAAGTGAATATTTGAAGTAAAAGTAAAAATAGTTGAATGAGGGTTAAATGAAGTAGGATTTAAAAATGGTGTGTGTATAACATGGGGTGTGTTTAACATATTTTAAAAGATTTAAAAGGACATTTTAGTAAATGCAATTGTGTCTATTTTTGTCCAAAAAATTTTGGGGTGGTAATAACACTATTTGGGGTGTTGATAGCCCCTCCCTTAAAAAAAACTCGAGAAATTAATTATTTGTTCTATATTTGGTGTTTCACGTAAAAAAAAAAAAAAATGTAAACACCACAACATGTGTTAATGTAGAACGTACCATAAGCCGTGGGGTTGTTGAAAATTTGAAGAAGGACGGCATGAGTGTCCACGTGTATGATTTGGGCGTCGGGTAGTTGTTGCCTAGCTTGTTCTAATGCAGCTTTGAGCATAACATTGTAGGCATCCACGACATTGTTGCAAGAAATTACGTACACATCTAGACGAGTCTATGTCCGAAGTGTTGCGAGATGCCTTCAAAATAAAAGGGTAACAACCTAGCGGCGCTAGATTAAACACCAAGAATGTCCGTCCCCCCAATGCGTAAATTTTCTGAAAATTAAATAATTAAGAAAATTAATTAAAGGTATACTTGACGTGATTTTACTAATACAACGTACCTTTGTCGTATTAGCAATTTTCGTAACCACTTGTTGTAGAAAGTCCGTCATCCCAGCTTGGGCGCCAAAAGATGTCAAATCTTTGATGAAATCATTTTGACCGATGTAAAAAGTGTAGAGGGATTTTCCGAAAATATCGGGTTTAGGAAGTGGGGTTCCTGCCAACATAGAGAAAGGAAAAAACCTAAGTAACAAATTGAATTTAGTTATGTTACAATTTTTTAAATTGCGTTCGTCGACTTGTAGTTTAAATTGCTTGAATTGACCGAACTGAACGGCAAGAGGGAATTTGCTACCCCCATCACGGGGTTGGCGACAAACATCAGCGCCAGCCATAGCGAAGTTGACACCGTGTCGAAAATCAGATCCGACAGACTGCAGATACGGACTGCAGATACAGACTGCAGATACGAAAAATTGTAGCCCCAAGCCTTGTGCTGCATTTTAATTAATATAAAACGTTACACTACATGTAAATATATATAAACAAATTCATGTAACTAATTAATATGAATTTGACTTAAAAAAACGTACATGCACTTTAATAGTACATAAAATACGTACATTGTGTATTAGTTGGATTTTCTTGATCATTATAATTCAAAAAAATAGTACATAAAATACATGTATAATTAAAACTACACAAAAACTTATATGCAATATTGCATACATGCATTTCAGTTATTCACACACATGTTCTTTATAAATACACCCACAAGCTTAATTCACACACATTTTTTATAAATACACCCACAAGCTTAATTCACACACACATTTTTTATAAGTACACCCACAAGCTTAATTCACACACATTTTTTATAAATGCACCCACTGACAGAAATTGAACATGGTCGTCTTCTCCGAGCAGTTTTCGGTCACCTCAGGCCGCGGTCGGACGCTACAATTTACGATGACCTTAATCCTTAAATATTTTATATTTCTTTAAATATTCTTTAATACTAATTATTATAGGTCAATGTTATTTTGTATTACGGGCAATAATATATCTTACTACATGCAATAATATATGTTACTATATATTATAATGTGGGTTACTTAATCAATAAAAAAAATATAAAAATATAAAAGAATCAGTATTACTATATAAAATTGAGTTATTACTACATGTAATAATTTGTTTTACTAAATAAAAAATTATATGTTACTACATACTACAGTTTGAATTACTACATTGAATAGACGTTTGTTACTATATGTAACTTTATCAAATGATCGAATATTTTTTGCATCATCCTACAATAAAACATTTTGTATTACAACATGATTATTGTGTTTACTACATTCGATAATATATGTTACTACGTATTATAATGTGAGTTACTACATCAATAAAAACACTAGAAAAAACGCGTTACTAAATAAAAGAATTTGTATTATTATATAAATAGTTTGTGTTATTACTACATAAAATAATGTGTATTACTACATATTACAATTTGAATTACTACATTTAATATCCCGTATTCGACAATAAAATAAAAGATAAAAAAATCACAGAAACGAGTAAAATAAACGGATTAAAAATTTCGAATTAAGCTGTCAGTGGGTGTATTTATAAAAATTGTGTGTGAATTAAGTTTGTTGGTGTATTTATAAAAAATGTGTGTGTAAATTAAGTTTATGGGTGTATTTATAAAGAACATGTGTGTGAATAACTAAAATGCATATATGCAATATTTCATACAAGACTAGCCCTTAAAACTAATTAATCATGTACTTTTTTTTTTTTTTGAAGTCAATTAATCATGTACTTAGGAACTAAACAAATGGCACCCAAAGAATTGATTTACCTAAGAAATCAATAATCAAGCGGCCGTCGGATGCTCTTCCGGCCGGTTTCTTGAAGTAAGTGATCCCGTAGGGCAGATTTAGAGGAGGAAAAGCGGCGAAGTAGCCTCCGGTATCGGAGTTAGAATCGCCAAAGTTGAAGATCGCCTCGTGGAAAGCTCATTTAGCATTGCTCCAAGCTGGGAGGATTGCACAAATTAAAATATGATCACAATCAACATATTCATTCTTGATATATAATTAAACAACTTAATTTCTATATGCTATCAAATTTCTGCCCTTAATTATCGGATTGATCAGTTTATGCTTTCAAAGTTATAATATATATAAAGTGCAGAAAATAATTCATATAATTATTTCAGTTGAAACTCATCGCACATTTTCATTTGATGCTTCTCAAAAAAAGGGTAACCATAAAGACTTTTTTCCAATTATTTCTTTCAACCATGCATGTGCATGGTCACGCATTTAATTACTACCGATAATTAATACTCCTCTCTCGTTCCACGATAACTTGCATATCTTGACCGACCTTTAAGAAAAGTGAATCTGATAGGGTGTAGAGTTATAAATTGGTATTAGAGTGATTTAGTGAAAAATATGGTGTTTAGATTTTTTTTTTCAGTTAATTATAAGAAAGGAGAAATTATTTGTTTAAAACCCATCCTCTCCTCTGATTTCATTTTAAGCTATATATATAAGGCAATGACTTATGTGTACCAGTTACATGTATGTAATTGACTATTTACCCTCATTTTTTAATAAATTCATACTCTCTTTTTTAGGCACTCCCTTCTTTTAGACACTTATGGGTACAAGTTACATGCATGTAAGTATGTAACTAAATCCAATTTTTTATATGAGTTATTAGTTTTTTACCTTCTTTTTTATTAATTTCACCCCCAAATATTTTAAAAGAAAAATACATGTAAAATACTATATTACCATTTTATCAATTAAATTAAAATACAACTCATTAAAATTATAATTATACATCGACTATCGATTCATCATAAATAACCACGAAGTCAAATATTATTCTATTTTTTTAACTTTTAAAAAATAAATATAAAAACATAACGAATATTAAAAAAAATATGAAACTCAAAAATAAAATTATGAAATAAAATTTACAGTTTTTTTTTTCAAAAAATGACCAAAATTTAGGAAAAAAATACAAAAAAAATCGAAAAAAAACCTAAACTAAAAAAATTCAATTTTTTTCTAATTTGGGTATAAATGTATGAATATGACATACTCACTTTCTAGCTTTAATCTGATTTATAATAACTAAGATTGTTTTGTTATGTCTTCAGTATTTCTAAAATGATATCTGGTTTGTTACAAGTTTTTTAAGGTTGTGGATTATTTTTTAAAACTAATTAATAATATAATCTAATTGAAAAATAAAATTTATATTTAGAAACTTAAATGAGTTGAGAATTGGGGAAGAAACCAGCATAATATTGCATCAACTTTATTATTTTCTTTGGGGTCATCGTCATGTTGATGCATTCATATGTTTATTGAATGTGATCGTATCTATTAATTGAATTGTGTGTTCAGTGTGATTCATTCTCACTTTTGTTCTTCTTACTAGTTAGTTAATATCATTTTTTAATATTGATGTATTAATTTGCATGGTATGCCTGTAATTATAAATGTGTTAAGTTATGTATTTTTTGTTAAATATAAATATTAGTTTAAATACGATATAGTATTAGTACGCCTGTGGTATAGTACTAGTTAATATATTGTATAGTACTAGAGATTAATGTGGGTATAAAAATATTACGGAGTATTTAATATATGAACTAATACTATACAATATTTGAATTTATACTATACTATATTTGAACTAGTACCACAGAGTATGTGAACTAATACTATACAATATGTGAACTAATACTATACTATATTTGAACTATTACCATAAAGTATGTGAACTCGAAACTCAAAAAAATTAAAACATATACCAATATAAACTAATATTATATTGTATATGAATTAATATGTACAGTACTGCATATTAACTAATAATATATCATAATACTTATCAACGGTTATCATAACACTTATAAACTAAAAATTATATTCATAAAAAATTAAAATAAAGTGATTAAAAAATGAAAGTTCAAATGAAAAAAATAATTAAACAATGTAAAACGAAGTTAAATTTGTAAGGAATGAAGTAAAATTTTGAAAGGGTAAGGTGAAAATTATACACCAATTAATTAAAGTAAAATAGTACCAATAAAATTGAACACTAGCTTGCCTAAGAGAGGTGAGAGTTTTATTTTTTAAAACAAATTATTATTATACTATTTAATACTTAAAAAATAAATTAATATTATTTTTAAAATTTTCTTATTAGATTTTAAAATTTTAGAATAATTATTTATGACATAATTAAAAAGAAATTACGTTAAAAAAATTATCATTTGAAACACAAATGATAAACAGGAAGAAAAATAAATTTAAAAAGATAAATATAAATATCAATTGAGTAAAATAAAAAAATAAAATTTTAAAAAATTAATGGAGTATTAGTTTTTAATGATAAAATTAAAAAAAAAATTAATTGAAGTAAAATAAAGGCCCATGAAAAAATGTATGTGTTAAATTGATATAGTAAATGGATTATGTGTTATTGGATTGGATATAGTAAATGAGTCATGTCTTATTTGTAATGGGTTATTGGATTGAATATAGTAGTTACATATATTGAATTGGATATAGTAGTTACATACATGTAACTAGTACACAAGAGTGCAACTCTATATATAATATATATTTTTTAAAATAGTTAATATTTTTTAAAACTCATCATCTGATTTCATATTAAAGTTGTAGTAGCTTCGACTCTTCCACCACTTTCTACGGATCTCGATCTCAGACTGTGTATACAACACCAATACTGTGACAATGAATGTCGATTGATTGGCTATGCACATAGCATATGTGAACTCGAACAAGTAACTCATCCAGAATTCTATGAGCCCCAATGTATTTGTTACAATGATACTAATCAATTGTTGTAAAGTTTATTAAATAAACAATTCGTTTATCTACTTATATATGATCTATATAATTGTAGTAGATCAAAGAGATCGTGAAATTTTTCCACTGAATCAATGGTTCAATTTGATTTTATTTGTTTGGGTAATTTAAATGAATAATATTGTTATAATAAATTTTTACAATTTTTTTTTTTTTGCATCTTCAATAATAAAATCTTGAACAGGTTGTCAAGTTAATTTATAGAAATAAAACATATAGCCATTCATCAAATTGAAAAAAAAAAAAACTAAAATTATATATATATAATTCTCATTAAAAATGTGGTGAAAATATATAACAACTATAACAAGCTATTTTTCTTTTTATTGGGGATATATATAGAGAGTGTTAAATGCAATATAAACAACAAGTGAATTGGAAAATACAATTAAAAATCAAGAAAATAGCTATTTACACAGTGAAATATCAATGTATATATATTAAATTTAATTAAAATAAAACCAAGTTTATTTGTAATCAACCGTTACTATTTGTTAAGGTAAATATTAAATGTTACTTAAAATAGAAGTTTTTGTAACCAAACAAATTTAGTTACAATAAGTTATCTTTCGATAACCATTTAAATGTTGGTTACTAATAAATATGTTACGAGAAAGAAAATGACTACTTACCCAATGAAATGTCCACTTGTGATTCACATGATAGTGTATGGATTGCAAATCTCTTGGCTATAGGCAAGGTGAATGCATTAATGCTAACGACGGTACGGGCGTCGACTGGCTAATTTTGGATCCCCAATGTTTTTTGCTATATTGATCATGGGGATCCGAAGCCGTCAATTTATAACAAGGTTTCGTGATACCACGAGTTAACTTGACAAGTTTTATTAAATAATCAATAAATTTATCTACTTTTGTAATATTAATAAACCATGATATAAAATAAAACATATGGTAATTTAAATTAAAAAAATCATATTGATATCAACACATTTAAAAGTAAAAAATAATTTCACTGTCATTTTTCTTAGCTTTCAATTGAAATATTAATTTATGGCATATATTAAATATTAATTTATAAGATTGAACTTTTAAATAAGACGAAATTTCTGACAAATAAATAAGTAAAGTGAACACGTAAAGTATTAATGGATGGAGTAATATTAATAATTCAATATAAATTTATAAAAAAACTGCAGAGACATAATACACTTAGAATTAAAATTTTAAACAAAATCTTTAATTTAATTTCTTACATATAAATAACATTAGTTAATGAATTCTGATACTCCCTCCGTTCCACAAAGATAATTCCATATTTTTTTTTGGATGTCCCAAATTATAGCTCAATTTTCCTTTTTACTTTAGTATTAAATGTTTTATTATCAATTTTACCCTTAATTAATAAGAGTAATTAAGGCTTAGCAGAATTTGAAGAATGTGATTTCAAGGACAAAATTGACACATTAGCTAAATTTGACTACATTTATTGATTTTTCTTAATCTGTGTGTAAAGTCAAATGTAACTATCGATCTTTGTGGGACGGAGGGATTATGTACCTATATGTATATATGTACAAGCTAGGCATTGCACATGGAGTTTCTTAATATTGGGAGTAATGTTCATTTGGACTTTGGAGAAATATTATTTAGCTAATTAAAATAAAATATATTTCATTAATAGGACATATATGGCCCATATGGCAGCATTTATTTCAGAAATTCTCAAATGCACGGTGTGCACCAAAACAGGTTTGGTGCACATGCTTTTGTCCTTATCTTCCCACTCTCACTTATTATTCCATTTTCTCTACTTAACATTTATAATTTCAATTTTTTCTCTACTTATTAATTATTGTAATTAATTTATAATCTATTAATTTATTAATTAATTTACAATTCTCATTTTTATCTATC